>PVIU01000141.1:0-435073 GCA_004026605.1 Ondatra zibethicus
TGCAATTCCCACAACCAGAAGCCAAAGGAACCGTTTCTCATTTTAAGCTGATCATCTCCAGGCATATGCTATAGTGACAGAATTAACTGACCCCACCTACCCACCTATCTACCGTCTCCCTATTCACTCATTGGTCTACTCATCTATTTACGTATCTATGTAATTATCATCTGTCTACCTACCTGCATTATTCAGCTACCCACCTGTTTCTATATAACCATCATGCATTCATCTATCCATGTATCTAGGCATCTACCTACGACAGTCACTTTATCTGCTGCTGGCTGTCATGCTGGTGTCCCTGAGAGGATACTCTCTGAGGTGTGAACGGCTGGTTGCACATGGACTCATGAGGACCTCGGCCCGGGATTACCTGCCCTGAACTATAAAGCAAGACAGACGGAGCTGGTGTTAGTGAGAGAACTGAGGAACTGTGGAGGCAGAGTGGAGGCATGGACAGGGCACAGGCTCATCTACTCTTCAGGACAAGTCTGTGGCTTTTAGCCCAAACTTCAGTTTCCTGGGCTTCCTTAGAGGAAGCTGATGAGCTGAGCCCCGCAGCCCCGTCCCTAGAGAGATCGAAACACAGCTCAGCTGTGGCACAGAGACTCTCAAGTAGAGCTCACTCATCCCAGAGAGTATTCTGTTGATCTAGGAGGCTCCAGGCCAGAACCCAGCTGCCTCCGCCGGCAGTCACCTTACGCCAGGATACAGCCCCACGCAGACCACCAGGGCCTGCCCAGCTTCCTCCATGCCTATGAACACGGCTGCCACCCCAGTTATCCACTTCGTCTGGCTGGCCTGGTGCCCAGCCGACTTCCTCCTGGTCTTGGCTGCAGTGAGTAGAAAGAGAGAGGGCATGTCATAGCTCAGGGGTGCATCCATGTCAGGACTGCAGAGCCCAGTCTTCGCTTTCTGTCATCTTTGCCCCCTCCACTACCGCCGGCACCCCCACCCACCTGCAATTGAACCCAGATGCCAGAAACTCTCTGAGAACACATGGGCATAGTGAAAACTCACCCGTTACAGCATCCTTCCCGTCACCCTTAGGAACTGGCAGGCGGGCAGGGAGACTTGGAAGCCAGGCATCTGGTGCGACGTGTGTAGCGAGTAGTTTGCGTGGAGCACACACATGCCCGATGGCTGCTGGGCTTCAGCCAAGGAGTTTACACTGACTGCTCAGGGGCATTTGATGTGGCTGAGAGACAAGATCCTTTGCTTCCCCAACCTCGCTTCCTTCAAGATAAACTTCAGATCTCAGGTCATAGTCTAGACCCTGATACTGCCAGCTGTGTGACGTCAGACAAGGTGCATCACTTCTCTGAGCAGACATTTCTGCACCTAGAAAGCAGTTGACAAAAATACCTTCTTTTCAGAGTTTGAGTGCAGTGAGGGGTACTGTGGGGAGAGGTGTGGAAAATAATCTGTCTGTGGGACTTAGTAAGCAGACCCACGGTCTCAAATTCACATTTCTACAACCCCCCAGAGCTCAGAGACGTGAAATTGTGTGGTTTATTTGTCAGAACCAACAGGAGACACCTCCCCCGTCATATTGATTTATCCCTGTTGCTGTGACTATTCCTCTACTTCCCGAAGATTTTCCAGCACTCAGTAGGGCTACATGGTGCTGCCCCGGACCCTACTAGAGGATAGTGTATTTCTGAGTCGCCTCAACACGCTTTCAGCTCAGACATTCCCATTTGTAACAGGGCAAGAGAGGGGGCTGGGAATCTGATCCCGGAAGCAAAGGTATTGTTTTCCAGAGAAGAAGGAAGATGTCTGTGATCATGGGAGACTCGAGGCCATTGTCATAAGTCACCTCACCTTGCTGTTAGTTGTGACCCAGCTGCTCCTTGACTCAGTGCTCAATGCCTCCATGAGACTGTTGGAGCATGGAAAGGACCGACCTGACCACGGGACTCTGCTCAGGTCACAGTGGAAATGGATGGCTCTCTTCTCAGATGCATTTGCATGACTGACTGTCGCTTTCTCCATCTCCCACCTCCCTAGCTTGCCCGAGACTAGCTTTCTTTCCTCTCTATGAAGTTCTATACCCTCTCAGATCTACCCAGCCCCGCCCCATTGCTCTCTGTGACTGTGTTGTGACCCTGGGTTGCCTCATCTAGCAGATGGGCCTCGACTCTTCAAGGGATTCATTTAGACAAGCCAAACTGACGTCAGGGAGATGATCCATAGCAGCTAGGCAGAAGGGTCCTACAGAGACATCAGGCAGCTACTCCGGGGCACAGCATCGGGTCAGGAAAGGTCTCAGGCTGGTGGCTGGATCATCTCTTCGGATACCACACACTCACTGCCCCGGCAGCCTGCGAGATCCGAGCTCTCTGCTTCCTGTCTGAGCGATCCACAAACACATGCTTGTTAGAAAAAAAAAGAGCAAGCCATAGCAAGATGGCTCAGTTGGTAAGGGCCCCTGCTGCCAAGACAGAGACTGACTCCAGTTTAAAACAATCAAACAAAAATCTGGATGCCATGGTGTACTTCTAAGACCAAAATGGAATCCCACAGAAGCTAGCTAGCCTGGAGTATGCAGCTCAGCAGAAACAAGAGACTGTATCTCAGGCACAACAGGTGGCTCAAGGGTTAAAGACACTTGTCATTAAGCCTGATGACCTCAGTTCAGTTCCTGTATCCAAAAGGTGAAAAAAAACTGAGCCCTGAAAGGTGTTCTCTGACCCCTTACATGTCCCCATCCCCACCAAATAAATAAATGTAAAAAAAAACCCCAAAGCACAAATGTACAATGACCAGGGAAGAGTCCACTCCAAATCCCACACTCTGAACCCTCGTCTCCCTTTGAGGTAACCATGTTTACAGAGGGACCGGCATCTTAGGGCTCTATTTTTCTTGCTGTTTATTTACACATGTGTGTCATCAGCTTTGTTTTAGGCAGTCTGTGGACATACCTCACAAAGTGTTCTGCAGCTTGCGTCTTCCTGCCTACCATATGTCCTGGAGACCTTCCCACGGCAGTTCTCGGAAGCGCGCCTCATTCACATTAACTGCACCTCCAGCCACCCATGCATACGCGAAGGCTTATAGAACTACACCCCCAGGGAACATCTGGGCAAGCTGTCATGCACATCAGTTGCTGCTGCAAACATCTGTATGCTCGTAAGTCGCAGACTGTGCCTGTGGGGGACTGAGGAGGGGTACAGCTGTATTAAGGACAATGATATTTTATAATGTTGCTGGCTTTGGCCAAATTGCTCTCTGAATTGACTGGGACCTCAAAAAAAGCAATACCTGATAAGGAGTTTCTCTTGTTGGGAGCCCATAGTGGGTTTCCTGGTGGGGGTCCCAAGTTGGTAGGGACCCATCCTTCCAGAGAGATTTGCTAAGCTGTGGGAATGAGCCATGTAGGTCAATGAGCTGGGTGTGTATAGCTCGGCGCCATGTAGGGACACATGAACTGGGTGTGGATGGCTCAGAACCATATAGGGATACATGAGCTGGGTGTGTATAGCTCAGAGTCATGTAGGGACACATGAACTGAGTGTGTATAGCTCAGAACTATATAGGGATACATGAGCTGGTTGTGTGCAGTTCAGAGTCATATAAGGACACATGAGCTGGGTGTGTATAGCTCAGAGGTAGCATCAGCAGAGTTTGACCGTGGTGGGGCAAAGCAGGTAGTGTGGGTTTGAATCATGGCTCCACCACCCCATGAACTATATGAGTTCTTTCAACATATGTGCTCTGAATTTTTTGGAGTGGGGAATGGGCATGGCAATGATCCCTCAGACACAGAGGTATCCCAAGGCTTAAGCCTTTCTTCTGGTACCTATAGTGAGTGAGAGAGACAAGGAAACTGACTCTTTTTTAAAAAAAAATAATTTTTTTAAGCTGGGAATAGTGGTACATGCCTTTAATCTTAGCATTTACGAGGCAAGGCAGGCAGATCCCTGAGTTCCAGGTCAGCCAGAGCTACATAGTGAGATTCTGACAAAAATAATAAGAATTAGCAATAATGATCAATTGTTTTGTCATGACACACATGTGGAGATCAGAGGACAACTTTGTGGAGCTGGTTCTCTCCTTCCACCTTTACATGGGTTCTGGGGATCAAACTAAAGCCAGGCTTGTTCAGAAAGTGCTCTATTTGAGGAGTCATCTCTCCAGCCCAGACATCTCTCATCATGATCCTACATGTGATCATCCAGGATATGGTCCTAGAGATGGTGAAGGCTTCCATCCTGTCTCCGGAGGCACAACCCCCTTCCTCCCTGTAAGACATCAGTACCAGCCCAGGACACCCCAAGACAAAGTTCTCAGTACAAAGGTTAGCATTTTCCTTGGGTCGCCAACCAGCTCCCAAAGAAAGATACAGAGACTTATTATTAATTATGAATGCCTGGCCTTAGCTTAGGGTTGTTTCTAACTAAGTTTTAAAACAGATCAACCAATTTCTATTCATTTATGTGCTGTCCCAAGGCTCATTTCCCTCATCTATGTACTGCCATCCTGCTTTCCTGCTTCCTGTGTCTGTCTGTCTGTCTCCCCTTTTCTCTCTGCCTGCCAGTTCCACCTATCCTTCCTCTGACTAGCTATTGACCGGTCAGCTTTTTTGTTGTTGTTGTTTTGTTTTGTTTTTCAAGACAGGGTTTCTCTGTGGCTTTGGAGCCTGTCCTGGAACTAGCTCTGTAGACCAGGCTGGTCTCGAATTCACAGAGATCCACCTGCCTCTGCCTCCCGAGTGCTGGGATTAAAGGCCTGCGCCACCACCTCCCGGAGACCATCAGCTTTTTATTAGACCAATCAGGTGCCTTAGGCAGGCAAGGTAAAACAGCAGCACACCTTTACATAATTAAACAAACACAGCATGAACAAAAGCAGTACACCTTTACATAGTTAAATACAGCATAAACAAATTTAATACACCTTTACGTAGTTAAGCAATTATTCTGCAACACAAAGAAGATTTATTTGCCCCAGGGGGACAAAGAGCAAAGAATAAGAGACAAAGACAGGAGATAGGGGACAAGGGAGAAGGGGAAGGGGACAGGGGATGGGGTCAGGGATATTTGGCCTTGGAACAGAGAAGAGATAGATATGGCCCATAGGGAAATGGTGGTTCATAAAGGCAAAAGGGAAAACCCCATGTTATGCTATCAACATGTTTTGTTTGTTATTAAATACCCAGGATGAGGTGTTTGATTTTAATTGGGCATGTTAATTAGGGCAGCCAATGGCGTTTTTTTTTTAAATATTTATTTATTTATTATGTATACAATATTCTGTCTGTGTGTATGCCTGCAGTCCAGAAGAGGGCACTAGACCTCATTACAGATGGTTGTGAGCCACCATGTGGTTGCCGGGAATTGAACTCAGGACCTTTGGAAGATCAGGCAATGTTCTTAACCACTGAGCCATCTCTCCAGTCCCCGAAGGGCGGTTTTTGTTAGCCTCAGGAGGAAGTAACCAAATAATGGAATAGACCTTGGTGGCTAGCTTTAGAATGTAATCTAACCATTTTATCAGCAAAGCAGAAGGAATGGAGGAGAAGGGCCAGGCCTACAGAACCCTATTTGCCATGCTCGGGCTGGCTGGAGTCCCTTCACCCTCAGCTCTTACCTCTGGCAGCCATCAGCCTGCAGGTCCAGACACCATGTCAGCTGGCTGGGCCTCGTGCTGGTCACAGAGCTCAGTGCCCTCCTAGAGGGTGGGTGATGGTGTTGCAAGGCAGGGCCTGCATTTCTGGCTTTGCTGCTGGAAGGATGGACAGGACATAAATGGATAAACACCAGTAAACAGAGGTGGGGAGTCTGACACACACAGGGGCCCTGCCAACATAGCTTCCCTGAGACAAACACAGCAGAGCCAAAGAGAGGGGGCTGGGGGCTGTGCAGTGTAGGTGGGGTGCAGGCAACACCACCAGGCAGAGCTGAGGGCCGGAAGCAGGTAGCGGCTGCTTAAAGGGAACTTCTTCTTTTTTCTGTTTTTTTTTAAATTGATTTTATTGAGCTACACATTTTTCTCTGCTCCCCTTCCTTTCTCTCCCCTCCCCTTTAACCCTCTCCCATGGTCCCCATACTCCCAATTTGCTCAGGAGATCTTGTCTTTTTCTAATTCCTATGTAGATTAGATCCATATATGTCTCTCTTAGGGTTCTCATTGTTGTCTAGGTTCTCTGGGATTGTGAATTGTAGCCTTTTTGTTGTTGTTGTTTTGTTTTGTTTTTTGTTTGTTTTTTTTTTTTGCTTTATGTCTAAAAGTACTTATGAGTGAGTACATGTGATAATTGTCTTTCTGGGTCTGGGTTACCTCACTCAATATGATGTTTTCTAGATTTATCCATTTGCCTGCAGATTTCAAGATGTCATTATTTTTTTCTGCTGTGTAGTACTCCATTGTGTAAATGTACCACATTTTCCTTATCCATTCTTCAGTTGAGGGGCATTTAGGTTTTTTCCAGGTTCTGGCTATAACAAACAATGCTGTTATGAACATAGTTGAGCACATGTCCTTGTGGTACAATTGATCATTCTTTGGGTATATACCCGAAAGTGGTATTGCTGGGTCTTGAGGAAGGTTGATTCCTAAGTTTTTGAGAAATCGCCATACTGTTATCCAAAGGGACTGTACCAATTTGTACTCCCACTGGCAATGCAGGAATAAAGGGAATTGGAGGGATTGGAGGGACCCTGGACAGACTGGCCACAGGGACCTCAGACATGACCCTGCTCTGTCTCTTGACAGTTGTTGACTGTGAGAACAATCTTCCTTTTTGGGGGGTGAGGACTTGATTTGAGCATCTACCAGATGGGTCTTATGTGGCGGTTGGACTGGAGAGTTCCATGCAGAACACCTTCCAGCCTAAGCCCTCTGGTAACACCTACCAGATATTAAAATCTCTGCTGGGTTCTTATCTTGAGCCTGAGACTCCACAGCCACCATCTTAATCTCTCCAAAGTGCTAACACTTAACAGTTTATAAACTATCTTTCCTTGGGGACTGGAGGTCTGAGATTTGAATCTCACTTGTGACAAGGGTCCTGGGGCTTATAGAGGCCATATGATTTCTCAGAGGTTGGATCCAGTGGCGGTGGCACCACGCCTGAAACCCAGACTGTTGTCATATGAGTCAGGCTGGATGACTTAGGGTCTATACACTCACCAGGCAGCAACCGTCGGGCCTTGCTCACAGCCTCTAGGTTAGGCCTTCTGCCCACATGGTCTCCTTTACCCTCAGAGGCAGGCACGTCTGTGATGCCCACTGTTCAGGTCGGAGGTGAAGCTTAGAGACATTGTTTATCCAGTGTCACACAGCCCTTGAGCAACACAGCTGGGACTCCCAGGATCCCACAAGCATCCCTCTCCCCTCCTTTGTTCCTGCCTGGCAGGAGGACCTCATGGTCCCACTGATACCCATGAGCCTCGCCTACCATCCATTTCATTCCAACCCATCCTTGAGACCTGCTCCCTGGCCACCTCCTTCAAGAAACCCTCTGACTCCTGCTGCCTCTCCTGGGCAGCCATCTTCCTTTTTAGCTCACTGCTGAGACCTGCCCCTCCGGGGCTGCTGGGGTTCACTGTGACCCCTGGAAGAAGGGGATGAATGGGTGTTCCTCCTTTAAAGCTGGGCTTTCCCTTTTCCTTTTCCTAAATGTGCCCAAATAATTTCTGCATGGGGTTTCTTTTTCCTGGTTTGCCTTATTTTTTGAGACCGTGTTTTGTGTAGCCCAGGCTAGCCCTCAACTCATTAATCTAAGCCTTTGACCTTGAACTCCCCACCTTGCTGCCTCCACCTCCTGAGTACTTGCTACAGGCCTGAGCCACCATGCCTAACTTACAGAAAGCCGAGGATCAAACCCAGGTTTCCATGTGTGCCACCCAATCTCCCTACCCATTGAGCAGCAACCCCTAGCGCCTGTGTAAGTTTCTTTGGGAACACTTCTGGTAGATGAGTGAGGGGAAGCAGAAGGTTGCTTGGTGAAGTTTCCTGCAGGTAAGCACTGTGAGCCATGGACTCATTCTAACTGGGGAACACCAGAGTCCATATACAGAGGACACACACGCGTGCACACACGCGTGCACAATACATGTCCTATGTGGGCTCTATTCTTTATATTCTGGCACTTTCTATGTTAATCAGACTTTCTGTCACAGTCACAAAAAGCTGAAGGGAAAGAGTCTGAAGCAGGAATTATTGGGCTCATGGCTTCTGAGCTTTCCCCACCCAGGCTCTGCCGTGGGAAACTGTGCCTTTACGGGTAGGCATCACAGTAGCATGACCATGTGGTTGAGCAAGGTTACTCACCTCGTGACTGCCAGAAGGCAGAGTAGAAAGAGGCAGAGAAGGCTTGTAGACAAGGCGTACCCTCCCAGAACACTCCCTCAGGGACCTGTTTCCTCCCACAAGGCCTTGCCTGCCTTCCCGCTACCTCTCTATCGTGTTCTCATGGTATGGGTCCAGCAAGGAGTTAACTCATTGATGAAGCTGAAACCCCATGAGCCTCTAAGACTCTCCCAGAATATTTCAGACTGGAAGTCCCCCAAGGAGCCTCGAGACAGCACCAATGCCCCTGCCTGACCCACTTTTCTTTTCTTTTTTTTTTTGGTTTTTTGTTTGTTTGGTTTTTGGTTTTTGGTTTTTTTTGTTTTTTTGTTTTTTTTTTTTTTTTGAGACAGGGTTTCTCTGTATCTTTGGAGCCTGTCCTGGAACTAGCTCTTGTAGACCAGGTTGGCCTCGAACTTACAGAGATCTGCCTGCCTCTGCCTCTGCCTCCTGAGTGCTGGGATTAAAGGCATACGCCACCACCGCCCGGCCACACTTTTCTTTATTTTGACTTTTTTTTTTTTTTTTTTTGCATATGAGACAGGGACCCTGGGTACCTTTGGTCATTCTTTCTCTCACTCTCTGTGTGAGTCACTGTATCTGCTCCACACTGTGGCCCATTATTTCCTGACTGGCTACATTAGCCAGGCCTCAGCCAAACCTACCCCTTCCATGCCATCAGGAAAGTGCAGGTTGGCTGTGAGACCCAGGGGATGGGTGCCACAGAAGGAAGCAGAGAACCGATGGCAGTCATGCCAGCGACAGTCACCCTTCTCTAGGGCCTTTCTTCACTGAATTCTCACAGCAGCCTTGGGAGCTAGGCTTTGCCTCCAGAGGCTTAAGTGATTTGCACAGAGATGTCAATAACTTACTCAGTGTCACACAGCTCACAAATGGCAGTGCTTCAGTTAAGGCCTGAGTTTCTGAGGGAAGGAAGGGTGAGGAAGGACCCAGTTCCTCATGGCCTAAGCTAGTCCATTCTGGGTCTTTAGCTATCCCAATAGGGGTGGGGTGGGGGATATGTTCTGAGCTCCCCTCAGCCCTACCCTGAGCACCTTCTACCAGCCTGGAGGGAGGGAGGAAATAAGGGAATTGGTCCCTCTGGTCACCTAGTCCCGCCCTCTACTCACCTGGCAGAGGGGGAAAGTTGTTGCCAATCTCTGGCCCACAGTGGCCTGGGGCTGTAGTCACTGGGGTCCCTGGTGATTGGGCTGACTGCCGACAGGCAGCCCACACAGCTGCTGTGCACAGCAGACAGACTGCCCAGCAGCTCCCCAGGGCAGAGAGAACGTTCCAGAACAGCTTGGAGTCATTAGACACTCTATGCTGAATGCTTGTGGTGACAGCCAGGCTTCAGACCCAGGGCCTCTTCTCCTCCCTAACCTCCTCTCACCCCCTCCCTATTTAGCTGGTGACTCCCCCAGCCCTGCGAAGGGGACAGGAATGTCATTTAACCCCTGGCCTGGCTCCCTCACATCCACAATTCGAAACAAGACACTTGGAAGGCAATGAAAGGAAAGCTGAACCATGGTGTGGCAGCTGCTGGGTGCCTTCAGACAAGTCGCACAACCTCTCTGGATGTCTGTCTATTTCACTTGTCAGCAGGGACTCCCGGACCCTGCCTGCCCTTCTGCGCTGAGAATGTATTGAACAAAGTCTGGCAGAGAAACACTGATGAAGGCAAGCAGATGCTTGGAGAGGCTGGGAGCACTTGTGAAGGGAGTAGGCAGCCTGGGGTCGGCCCGGAGGGTGCTGGAGCACAGAACGGAGTAATTCTGAAGCAGGCAGAGACCCACCTCCCTTTACAGGTGGGGAAATTGAAGCCTGAGGCCTGGTGAAGAACCAAGGAAGCTGGGGTTAGAAACCAGCCTTCCTCTGGTCCCAGCTTGCCCTCTGATGCAACCACAGAGGCACGGACTTGAGTGCATTCGGGCTTTCGGCATTGTTTTGGGTACTCTCCATGAACCTGTACCTGCATCCTTAGGAGGGAACCTGTGGCCTACAAGCTGGAATGGCAGGGGCAGTGACTGGAGATGCCAGGGTCTGTTGGCTTCGATGGCAGAAACAGAGGCAATCTGAGCTTTGAAGACAGAAAGGAAATATGACACCATCAGGAGATTACCCAGATACCCAGCAGAAGCGAGGCTGGAGAGTTTAATCTCAGCTCACGGTTTCAGAGGGACTTCAGCCCACCACAGAAGGAAGGGTATGGACAAGGCTTCTGGGGTGGCCCACTAGGGGCAGAGTCTACAGTCAGAACCAGGGACAGGTTTAACCTTCAAAAGCCTGCCTAGATAGCCTTCTTCCATCCTCCTGGCCCAACTTCTTAAAGCCCCACAGCCTTCAAAATGGGGCCACACACTGGGACCCAAAGGCTTAAAACCTAAGCCTGTGGAGGCGGCTCAGGTTCCAGCTGCATCCCCTGCTGTGAGGCTGCAGGACAATCCAGAGACTCTTCCCCATGTTTCCTTCTTAGCCCTGCCGAGAAGGTTCTGGAACAGGCAGTCTGTGGCAGGCGGAAAACTCACCAAGAGGAGGCATTCCCACACAGGAAGGAGAATGGGCCAAAAGACTGACCAGCTTGAGTCTGAATCCCGGCTGGACCGTTCTTTGCATTTCCACTGGATATTACACAATACAACAGCCATAAGCCTTGGTTTCCCTACTGTAGATCAACACCTATTAACCACGGCATCAGTAGTACTTAAAATAATCCATGAGATATTCTTAGACGTGTGTGTGTGTGTGTGTGTGTGGTGTGTGCATATAAAAGCCCATATTAATTCATAAATGTGTGGTGTGGCCAGCTCAGCCTGAGGAAGGAAGTAACCTGGGCAGAGCCAGCAGGAAGGGGTGAGCAGCAGGTAGCAGGGTCCTCTGAAGTCTCCCTGATCCCCTGTGGCAGAGCTGGCCACCACTCAACATTTCTTGTCTAGGGGTTTCAGAGGGTCCAGACTTGGTCTGCCTCAGCCAGACAGGCTTTGGCAGAAACTCGACTTGTTCCTTTAAACAAAGTCTTTCTACTAGCCAAAGCTGGCAAGAGATGGCCAGGGAGCTGAGTGAGTGGGGGAGTTTCTCAGCTGTGCCATTGGCTGCCCTTTGTGCTTGGGTCTCTCCCTCTTGGGCTGTGGGTACCTTATGCTACCCCCATTCCCTCAGCTCCATTTAGCTGGGCCCTTGGAGGTATGGGTGGGCATTTAGCTGGGCCCTTGGAGGTATGGGTGGGCATATTGGCCCTCACTGATCTGTACTTGCTTGATCTGAGGGACCCTAATGAGATTGAGTCTTTCTCCTTTTCCTCTTGCAAAGGCCCCAAGCAGAGGACTCTAGCCCCAGCCCCATGCCCAGAGTCCTGGCCCATTGTTATCCTAACTCCTATCTTCATACGTCTCTAGGTCTGTGAAACCAAGTGTCTTTCAACTTGGGTGTGTGTAAAGGAGTGTGACTGCATATGTGTGATTGCATGTAACTGCTTGTATGAATGTGTGACCATGCATGCACTGCATATACACCCATGTGTGTGCATATGTAGGAAAGAGTTTAGAGACCAGCCTTCAGAGGCTTGGTGACTGGCTGGCCATCTTCCACCCCTGTCGTGCTGTCCGCTCAGTCCTAGAACCAGGCAGCTGAAGGCATCATGGGACAGTGGATTGAGAAAGGCCCTCATCCTCTGCCTCATGGGGTCACATCCTGGTGTTGGGAGTTAGAACACAGGAGAAACCAAGAGAGGTGGGAAATGGGAAAGACCAAGGCAGGGTTGTATTGACTGTCTCTCTTTCCTCCTCTCTAATGTGTAAAGGCAGCAGGTAAACAGTAAATGGTGGCATCAGAGATGCTGCAGAAACACTCAAAGAGGCCCAGGTCTTGATCATCCAAGCCTGTCATCCCTGCCCTCCCAAGCAGAGCCTCTGACAGCCAGGGTGGTCCCCACCCCTCCACTGCAGAGTCCAAGGAGTTTCTGGTTTGCAGGGTTTGGTGGAGAGGAGAGAAGAGAAAAGGGAATAATCCCATTTCAATCTCTTGGCCAATGCACAAATTTCCTTCTCTATCTTACCCCCCCCTTCCATTTCATTCCCTTCCCTTGCCTTCCTGTCTCTCCTTGCCTTTCTTCCTTTCTCTCATTTTCTTTCTTTATTTAAGAGTAGAACGACCCAGGAATAAAAGGGGGAGCTTCTGTAATGAACTGCTTATCTTATTCCAGATTCAGGGTGAAGGTGCCCCCTTCTAGGAGTTCCACAGGGGCTGTTGTGGAAGCTGCAAGGGCAGCTGGGTAGGAGTTGAATTGGAGTCAGGATGGTTGGGTTGGGGTCAGGAACCCATGAAACAGCTGTCTCTTGGGACCCAGAAGCTATCAGAAGGAAGGGCCAGGAGAGCAGAAGGGAAGACTGAGCCTGTGGGTTCTCAGTGTGTTCCTGCTAAAGGTGTCATGGCACTGGGTATTCCAGGGCAGTTGCTTTGCTTTCAGATGACTGGGTGAGGGGCTGTGAGCCTGTAATGCTCATACTCAGGAGATGGAGAATGGAGGTCCAGGAGTTTAAGGCCATGCTGAGCCATATAGCCAGTTCAAGGACAGCCTGAAATGTGAATGAGAAAAGCAATAACACTGCCAGGGAGATGGCTCAGCGAGTATTGCAAGCCTGGGGACCAGAGTTTGGATTCCCAGAAACCACATAAAAGCCAAATGTCTATAATCCCAGCATCCTTCTGGCAAGATGGGTGACAGAGATAGGAGAGTCCCCCGGAAACTGGCCTATTGTACTTAGCACAGAGGCAAACAAGAGAGACTCTGCCCCAAATGAGGTTGATGGGGAGGACATGTCAAGGTTATCGTCTAACCTCCATGCATGGATGTGGCATGCGCAAGTTCTCATACAGAAACATACGCAACACGCCCATACACAGAAACAAACAAATATGTGAAAAGCATCAATAACAAAAAACAGCAGGAGCCTGGGAGTGCAGTGCCCGGGTACCTCCAGGCAGGTCCTTTGGAGCCACAAAACAGTTCTCTTATCTGCATATTGATAATGCCAGAAGGACCCACTAATCATCATCACTATGCAGAGAGAACTATTCTGTGGGGCTACACACCCGCGCCCTTCCTCCCAGGGGACTTGGCACCTTCTCTTGCCCCCGAGTTCTGGTAGCTCAGTGACCAGAGAGCATCTGAAGTTCCCAAGCTACAAAGGGCTTCCCTGTGGCCTCCATGACTGCTTCTCTATCTCCTGGCCAGTGACTGCCAGGGTAATAAGTTAAGGGCCAGCCTCTTGGGGAGGGTGTGTGTCCATGTCCCAGGTCTCCAGTCAGACTGTACACATATTATCCGATGGCAGTGACTCTCCTCCATCCCTCCCAGTGGAGGCCTCCCCACCAAGGGTGGGTTAGATAGCACCGTCACCATGATATCCAGGATTCTTTCCAGGCATCCTAGGCTGGTCCAGCCCGCAGCCTGGAGATACCTGACCATGGAGACTTACAGGAAGTCAAGCTTGTGGGTGGGGGTGGAGACCAGAAGATAACTTCCATTTCTGCTTGGGGGCACAGCAGAGAAGTTCTGAGAGCTAGCTGTAGAGCCAGACGGTTCTGCTTAAACCACAGCTCCACACTGATAAGCTACGCCGCTGTAGGCACAAGTTACTGAGCCTTGCTGGGCTCCAGGCTCTTCATCTATAAAATGGAGACAGGGCGAGCACCCACCCTGTAGATTGCTTCAAGTCTGAACTAAGCTGACATGTACAGGAGCTTAATTAAAACCAACGGCTGGGTCCACAGCAAGCTTATCATCTCCTCTTAGGAAGGAGGGGCCATCCTGGCCCCAGACCCAACATCAGGCCTGGAGGTGCATCTAAAACGGGTGTTCCAAGAGTGAGACCCAGAGGATGGGAAGGTCACGTGGGTTGCTAGTGAACTACAAGGTCAAAGTCCTCAGTTTTTTTTCCTCCTCTCTTTCTACCGAGTTTTCTGGAGCAGCGCCTTCAGAGAAGCATTTTCATCCTCAAGTATCTCTCCTCTAGCTCCTGATGCAGCTGGGAGGGTGATGGGCTGTTCTTAGCAAGTGTCAGCAGCTGCTTCCACTGAGAGCCTAGGGAGTACAGGGGCTTGGCTGTGTCTCCACAGCCCTGGAACTGAGAGCCTAGCAGCATCTTCCAGAAGACACTGGCGTTACGCTTCTGCCTCCCTGGAGCCCTGCACCTCTCTTTCCTCAGCCTCCCTGTTCCTGTTTCCATTGTGTCTACATGTCACATCAGAGGGTCCAGAAACAATCCGTAATTCACATCAATATAATGAGGCAGTCACAGATCCCCAGCACCTGAGAGCAAGCTCCCTTTCTGAGGCCAGTTTCTGAAGCTTGGGGTCCAGGCTGGGGGTTCCACCACTGAATATTTGGCACAGAGGGAGACACAGGACAGACAAAGCATCCCTGTTGTGTCTGGAGTCCTGCATTTGCCTGACCTTCCCTCCCGCCTTGCCTTCCTGCTGCTGTTTCTCCCCTGCCGTGGTTTCAGCCCCAGCTGGATGACAACCTGTGTGGTTAAGGAGGAAGCAGAGGACACGGCCTCAGTTTGATGCAGAGTGAGGTGAGAAGCTGCCATCTCTGAGAACAGAAATAAACTTGGCTGCAGCGTCTTTGCTTTTGACATTGTGTCTCTAGTCCAGGCTGGCTTTGAACTCTATACGTGGCCTGTGACCTTAAACTTCTGATCCTCCTGCCTCTGTGTCCTAAGTACTGGGACGGTTGACATGTGTCACTGAGCCTGGTTTATGCAGGTCTGACCATCAAATAGGGCCTTGTGCATGTAAGGTGAACACTTGACTGACCAGGCTGCATCCAAACCCCGTCACAGGATTCTGTATGCCTCTGCGTAAGCTGCAGCCCCATTCTGGCATGGTCTTCCCTGTCATTCTTCACAGGGCTCTTGCTGTTCTGTCAGCCTAGTGTTCATTTATGATGCCTACCAAGCGGACTCAACTGATAACTAAGTACTAAGAACAGCGCTTCACCCTGCTTTTCAGGCAGGGCAGATACATCAGTTGCCTGTTGTCATTTACTACTGCACAAGTAAGCCTAGCAACAGCCTAGCACAGCAAGGAGGTTGCCCGATGCCCACTGATCTAGCCAGGGCTGGGTAGTTCTGCTTTAGCCTGCTCACTACGTGGGATGCACTGCCCCCAAAGCCATCATGTCGTTCACTATCCCAGGACAAGACCTAACTGAGGCATGTTCTTCTGGTGGCATAGACCAAGCCCTGTGGCAGCACATGAAGCCCTGCCCTAAACCAGTGGGCAAGCTAATCACTTGGGCAGGCAGAGAGACGCCACAGTTCAATGGGGGCTGTGGCAGGACATGGTTTTGAGAGGAGCTGGAGAGGAACTTCTTTACATGGTTTGGCTGCTAGCAGTTCCACAGGAGGGCTGGAGAGATGGCGAAGTGCTGGGTGGGCAAAGCATGAGGACCTGAGTTCAGATCTCTAGGGAACGCGTGTAATGCCAGCACTCGGAAGGAGAGGCAGAGGATCCCCAGGGCTTGCTGGCTAATTAGCCTAGCCCGATCCATGAGCTCCATGCTCAGCAAGAGACTCTAAAGATACCTCATGTCAACTTCTGCTCTCTTCTCACATATGCACCCAACACACATGTCCACACGTATGCATGAACACACCACACAAATACACACACACACACACACATACACACCCACTCACTCACACTAATAAAACAAAATTGAAAAAGCTCCACAGGAAAGAGAAACGGACAACTGAAAGAGTGGCTAATGGTAGGATTCTGCTGAGTGGCCCCTGGACAGGAAACCATCAGACACCAAGTTATCCTTATCCGTGCTCAAGATTTTCATGGTGACCATGGCCCATCTTGCTTCCCCTGGCTTGAGAAGGCCCTTCCAGCAGCTTCTTGGAGGCAGGTTGTGTTCTTGTCACATTCTGTCTTCTTAACCATAGGTCTTCCCTTCTGGAAACGCGATAGGCCTTCGGAGAGAACACTATGGAAACTTCCCCACAAAGACTCAGCCTCCCCCAGCTGCTAATGAAAGCCATGGCTGCTAGAAAAGAAGATGGTTGTAGGGAAACGAGGTTTTATTATTTTTAGGTAATCCCACTTACCGCGAAGGGCTAGCCACTGAGTAGGCCACGAGGACAGTCTGTAGGGGACCTGCTGCCTGCGACTTGTTTGCCTATTCCTGTAGTAGTTTTCCATGGATGGCTGAGGCTGGGCGACAAGACGAGTCAGTCTCCATGTCACCTTTGAAGAGTGGGGGCTGAGTGGGGCAGACACAGGCTGTGGTGAGAAAGCTGGAGGGGGGGGAAGGTGGGACACGACAGATAAGCAGGTAGCATCCATGGGGCACAGATGCTAACTAAAGAGGGATAGGGCTTTGGGGGAGCACAGATCCCTAAGGAGTAACTGATACTTTTGGGGGAGCCGTAGGGGGGCAGTGGCAGCAGGCAGGGCATGCCTCAGACGCAAAGGGTAGAGACAGCAGAAGGGACAAGACCTGGAGTCTGTGTGGCTGGGGGCGACCCGGAAGATGGGGAATAGCAAGAGTGGAAGTGAGAACTGACGTGAAGTTAAGCCCAGGTGACCTGTGAATTTTGATGAGAGTTTGTGCTTCCCACAAAAGTGATGGAAGTGCTGGAAGGTTCTGAGCCGAAGAGTGGGCTTCAATGACATCGTCGCCAGAGCCCTATGAAGGCTGCCTGCAGGCTCTGGGATTGGTGGGCAGAGCTGGAAGAAGGATGTATAGGATCTGGAATGAACACGCACACCAGATAGATGTTTAAGGAACAAAAACAGGGCACAGTGGCTAATGGATGTGAGGAGAAGATGGAGAATTCTAGAATAGCTGCCCAACTACAGTTTATACTTACAAGTAGATGGTGGTATCCCCGACTAAGACAGGGAACTTTGGAGAAGGCAACTCTGGAAGGAAGTGTTTGAACTGGAGGAATGTATAGGCATGGGGACCAGTGGGTCTGACTTTCAGTGGGTGTGGCCAACAGGCAGATGACTTGGAACACAACCTAGGTCAGTGGTTCTCAACCTATGGGTCAAGACCTCTTTGGGGGTCCTTTCACAGGGATCACCTAAGACCATTGGAAAACACAAGTCTATTTACATTATAATTCCTAACAGTAGCAAAATCACATTATGAAGTAGCAATGAAAATAATTTTATGGGGGTCACCCCACCATGAGGAGCTGAACTGAAGGGTCACAGTGTTAGAAAGGCTGAGAACCGCTGCTCTAGGATGAAGAGGAGATTCTGAGGCAGGAGCTTTAGAAGTCACAGGAGGAGTGGGGCCACCCATGTGCTCCCCAGGGCATTTTAAGCTACAGGAAACGGAAGGCTCTTGAACACGACTCCAGGAGTGGGGAACGCAGCTCAGAGCTCTTGCCTAGAGTGTGCAAAGTTCTGCACTGGTCACCAGCATGCTGTAAAGCAGGGTATGGTGGCACACGCATGTAATCCCTGCATTCGGGAGCTGGAGGCAGGAGGATGAGGAGTTCAAGATTACCCTTGGCTACGAATTGAGTTTGAGGCCAGCCTGGGCTACCTGAGACCCCATTTCAAAAAAAAAACGAAAGTTGTTCTAACAAGAATGACTTTGACCTTTTTCACTTACTGTGTTGGAGGTGGTTGTTAGGCTTTGCCATCATCTCAATGTTGTCCAAGACCCAGATCTGGGCTGCTTTTCATTTGTCTGGGACTGTCCTGCATGGGGAATTAAATCAACAGCCTTGCCCATGCCAGTCAGTGCTCTACCACTGAGCTGTGGCCACAGCTCTGCACACACCCTCTACCCTGCCACCTCCATTCTTCTGCGTGCATATGTTCCGCAGGACCAGGGAAGGCCAGCTAAGTACCTGGAGGATGTGAACTCCGGGGGAGGAAGTTAGAAAACAATTTGTTAATAGATGTAATGCCTGCCTTTGGCTATGTTTGGCAAGACACACAAAAGGGGATTAGGCTCATAAAAGAATTGGCTAGCTCACAAGGGGGAGTGGGAGGAAATTAAATATCCACTAATTAGTACTTGTGGGGTTGGATGAGGTAGGGAATTCTTAACCCTAAATGGAACAAGGCAGAAATTGAGAAACGTCTGCAGGAAGAAAGGGTGGTTGACATCTGCCCAGTGCGGACTTCTGCTCCGGGCTCTGATGGAGCCACAGATACTGGACCTGCCTCCAACCACCATAAACAAGTAGAAAGCGGGATTGAACATAAGAAACATCTGTTTCCAGACACCGGGTGACCAGAGTAAGGCAGTGCTCCCCCAGAGAAGGGAAACAATAAGATAAACTCTGTGCCCATCACAATCACCTCCAGAAGATGAAGAGCAGGCTGTGCTCCGGGACAGAGAGCCACAAAGCATTTCAAGGTGCTAGGGGGCCAAGATCCAAGCTCAGAGAAGTGATATGGCTGGGATTTGAGCAGTAGAAAACCTTGAGCAACTGGACCCATGCAAAGAAAAGAGCTTCAACAACTGCCTAGGAGTCATTCTGAGTCATGGATTCAATGCTAGAGTTGACATGTGTGGGATGAGGTTCATGTCTATTGGGATCAAAGAACAAGTCATGATTAAGGAGCTGTAGCTGAACCACGTTCTGATATGCTCGGGGTTAGGACAGTCAGAGTAGAGAAGCCTTGGAGAGCATGGGAAATGTTCAGTGGAAACTTTGTTTCTTTATCATTTTTAAAAAAAACAAAAACCAGGATCTCTCTACCTAACCTTGGCTGTCCTGGAACTCACTACGTTGACCAGGCTGGCCTTGAACTCACAGATATCTGCCTGTCTCTGCTGCCCCAGAGCTGGGATTAAAGGCATGTGCCACCACACCCCCCTCTCTGAGTAGAAACTTTAGAAAGGCCAGACCTTAGCAGAGTTAATCCTGGGATCCCTAGAGTGAAGAAGGCTTTCCTAGACCTATCCTCACAAGGCTTAAAGACAAGCCTTGAAAGGATCGGACTGACCTCCAAGGAAATTGCTGGAATAAAATTAAATACTCTCTCAAGAGGGAAAAACAAACAAACAAACAAAAACCCCTCAGCATTCAATGGAATAACATTCTGGCTATGAGAAATGGTACCCGGTACCCATAACCCAAGAGAAAAGTCACTGGCTAGAAACAGACCCTGAAGTGACAGGTGGATGGTGTGATGGTTTCAACTGTCAACCTGATGCAATGTGGCATCATGGGAGAAGGGAGTCTTAGTAAGGAGTCAGCTGGTTTGGGCTGGCCTACGGGCCTGTCTGTGAGGGATTTTCTTATCTAAGGTGGGAAGGCCCACCTTGAAGTGGACCCATTTGACGGGCTGGGTCCTGGACTGTGCAAATCAGGAAAAATCAATCTGGGCCCTGACGTGCATGAATACTTCGCTTCCTGTTCCTGGTAATGGGTGTGATGTGACCAAGTGCCTTGGTTTTATGCATCTGTGACCGCCTTGCAGATGGACTGTAACCTGGACGGCGAACCCCAAATATGCCCTTTCTCCCCTAAGCTGCTTTTTGCTGGACTGTTTTTCTTACAGCAACAGAAGTGCAAGTAGGACATGTGGAATTGGTAGATAAGTTCCTTAATAAAGAAAATAGACTCGAGTATTTAAAGAAAAACATAAGCTGGGCATGGTGGAACACATCTATAATCTTGGCACTAGAGAGGCTGAGGCAGGAGGATGGCCAAATTGGCTGGGGATACACAGCAAGACCCCGTCTCCCAAAACAAGTAAAGACCATAAAATAGACAATAATGAATAAATAAGTGAAATTTATTCAAAAACAAACAAAATCATAGAGAATTTAAAAATATAGTGGCTAAAATGTACTTTCACAAGTGGCTAAAAAGCCAGTTTAATAGACGGAAAAGGGCTGGTGAGTGTTCAGGCAAATTGAAGAGCAGAGAAACACATCCGCGAAAAACTAAGACTCAGTGAACATTGGACAAATAGTCTTCAATACGTATAGAGTCCAGAGAAGAAGGGGTGGGGTGGCAAATATTTGAAAATTAATGGCCAGTCATTTTCCAAATTTGATGAAAACCAGAAACTCATTGACTTTTAAAAACTCCCTCAATGAATTTCAGTCAGGAAAAACATAAAGAAAACCACCGGAAGGCACATTGCAATCAAGTTGCAAAAGGCCACTGACGATGGGGAAAAAATTTTTTTAATTAAGTGCAACCGGAGAAAGATCTGAGCCTTGTGGTCAAGATCAAGTCGATGGTGTAACTTCGGGTGCACTGCCAGAAACTGTAAGGAAGATAACTGAGACCCCTTTCTCTTCGTATTTCTCCAAGGTGAATGTTGGCAGCGTGTGCAAAAATCAGCAACGGCACCTTTCTCCTCCTGGATGTTCAGTCTGAGACTGTTCACCTACAGAGACCTCCTCTAGAGACTTGCCAGTCCCTAAGCCCCTCCCCACACTGTCCACAACAGGCCTAGGGTCTGCGTTGTGGTATAATTAGTGCCGCTCCATCAGAGAGCACTCACCCACCTGACCTCCTGTACATGTGTCTGTGTCTGGTCCTTTCTTCATTCCCTCACTGCCCCGTTCAGGCTTCCGGGGCCAGCTGTGGGCAAGCCTGTGATGCATTTTCTTGATTGATGATCACTATAGAAGGGACCAGCTCACCGTGTGTGGAGGTTTGAAAGAAAACACCCCCCAAAGGGAGTGGCACTTTGGGGAGGTGTGGCTTTATTGGAGTGGGTGTGGCCTTGTTGGAGGAAGGGTGGGGGCAGGCTTTGAGGCTTGTTTTGCTCAAACTTCCTTCAGGGTGATTGTCAGTCAACTTCATGTTGCCCGCAAGATGTAGGACTCTCAGCTATTACTCCTGCACCACATCTGCCCGCATGCCCTCATGTTCCCTGCCATGATGATGATAATGGACTGAACCTCTGAAACTGTCAGCGAGACCCCTCAATTAAATGTTTTTCTTAGAAGTGTTGCTGTGGTCATGGTGTCTCTTTACAGAAATGAAAACCCTAAGACACTGTGGGTGGTGCCACAGTGTTGCTGGTTCTGGAATGTATAAGACAGCAGACTGAGCAAGCCATGGGGAGCAAGCCAGTAGGCAGCACCCCTCCACGGCCTCTGCATTAGTTCCCATCACCAGACTCCTATCTTGAGTTCCTCCCCTGATTGCCTTCCATGGTGGCCTACGATGTGAGGCTGTAAGCTGGAACAAATTCTCCCCTCCCCAAGTTACTTTTGGACATAGTGTTTTATCACAGCCATAGGAACCCTAACTGAGATACTTTTCCACCTTATTCAGTGAGGCAGGCTCTCTCAAGGAAAACCAGAGTTTGCCAATGTGACTGGTCTATTAGCCAGCTTGCTCTGGTAATCCCTTGTCTCTGCCTTCTGAGGCTGGAATTACAGGGTGGGTTCTGAACTCTGGTCCTGGCACTTGCTGGATAACTGTAAACAGCTGAACCACCTCCCCAGGCCTGGGGTTTTCCAAAATCTACAGGCTGAGACAACATTCAGCATCGGTGGAGGTTGAGATTGTCAAACATGACAGGATTTCCCATCACCTATGACCTCATATGCCTAAATTTCCGGGTGGGTATGTGAGGGAGTTTCTCAGCTGGTGTTACTGAGAAAGGAAGATCTACCCTGCCTGCAGCAGTGCTATCCCATGAGTTGGGGCCCAGACTGAGAGAAAAAGAGAAAGCGAGCTGAGGACCAGCATTTGTCAGCCTGTGCTTCCTGACTGGATGCGATGTGACCTGCTGCCTTACACTCCGGCTGCCAGGATGGGCTGTAAGCTCCAGGTGTGAGCAGAAGCAAACCCTTCCTTCACTAAGTAGCCTTTATCAGGAATTCAGTTACAGCCAGAAAAGCAGCGAATACAATGTTCAAGGAGGGTTGTGCTCCCTCGTGGAGGGGACAAAGAGGACCATGGAGGAAGACAATTGAGCTACCTAAAATGGCCAGTGTTATATATCCTAGCCTGTTTTCTGTTGCTCCGATGAACATCACAACCAAGATCACTCAGGGAGGAAAGGATCACAGCCCATCACTGAGGGAAGTCAGATAGAAACTTAACGTAGGAACTGCAGAGAAAGAAACCATGGAGGAACTCTGCTTACTGGCTTACTCTCTGCTCACTTTCTTACAGCCCAGGACCACCTGCCTTGTGATGGTGCCACCCATAGTGGGCCAAGCTTTCCCCTGTGAACCACCAATCAAGGTGATCTCTCAAAGATGTGGCCACAGGCCAGTCTGATCAAGGAAGTTCCCTCTCTCAAGGTGACTCTCAAGTTGGCAATAGAAACTAGCCATTTCTTTGAGCATCATACTTTTCATGGTGATGTTTAAGAGCTAGAAGGCAAAAGTAGAGTTCATCCCTGGTGTCTTTTTCTTTAATTAGGGAGAAAACCCATTCTCTTAGCAACCATCAAGTTACCTGTTGGCTCTATCAGCTGAGACTCTAGCTGCAAGGGAAGCTAGTAAAGTGTATAGCTGGTATTTTTTATACTCAGTTATGGGAGTTAGTTGCCCCAGTGAGAGAAAAGAGGTATTGTGATGGGATGACTTTTAGATAGGCATCCCCACGGTGACCTATTTACCCAGAAACACCAAGAGTGAGACATGAGGTGATCCAGAAAGTAATCCTGGGATGTCATTTCATGGAGATTTATGTATGGGGCATAAGAAAGGGAGTCTAATTGGTCTCTAAGCAGCAAGTGGCACCAAACCTGGCAGTTTCAGGAGCCAAATATTTATCATATAACTTCTGAGGGTCAAGATGCTGGGAACAGCTTGGCCAGTTGATTTTATTTCAAGGTGTCTCATGAAGGGCCAGTCAACTGACCTACAGTCATCTCAGGAAAGCTCATTCATGTGGCTATTGACTAGGGTACTTAGTTCTTCCCTGACTGGTGGCTAGACCCTCAGTTCTTTACTGACTGGTGACTGTCGTCTTCAGTTCTCCCATTGACTATTGGCTGAGGGCCTGAGTTCTCCATTGGCTGCTGGCTGGGGTCCTCAGGTCTTCATTTACTCCCTGGCTCTTGGCAGGATCCTCAGGTCCTCCTGGATGCCTGGATGTTGGCTAAGGTCCTCAGGTTCTCGCTGGCTCTTGGCTAGTGTCTTTAGATCCTCCCAGGATAGTGGGCAGTGGACTCTGTGTCTTGTCAAGCAAGTCTTTTCACAGGCAGCATGGATGTTCACTGTGTATAGCTGTAGATTTCCCCCAGAGTGAGTGACCTGTGAGACCAAATAAAAGAAAGACTAAGATTAAGACTTTGCTATCTTCTATCATCTGAACTTGGAGGTGATATGCCATCCCACCACACATATTTGTTATTCTCCAACCCTGGCACAGCATGGAAGGTGACCATGCAAGTTGACCCCCAGGAGGTGGGCATTTTGGGGGACCATTATGGAAACAGGACACCATAGAGCCTATGGTGGTTTGAATAGGAAAGGCTCCCATAGACTCATGTGCTTGAATTATTGACCCATAGGGAGTGGCACTATTAGGAGGTGTGGCCTTGTTGGAAGAAGTGTGTCACTGTGGAGTCAGGCTTTGAGGTCTCATATATACTCAAGCCAAGCCCAGTGTGGGACACAGTTGCTTCTGTTGCCTGTGGATCAAGGTAGAACTCACAGCTCCTTCTCCAGCACCATGTCTGCCTGCATGTCACCATAATCTAATGGACTAAACCTCTGAAACTGTAAGCCAGTCCCAATTAAATGTGTTCCTATATTATAAGAGTTACTGTGGTCATGGTGTCTCTTCACAGCAGTAGAAACCCCAAGACAGAGCCCTGCAAGAAGACAGAAAGGAAGATGAAATCCAATGTGAACCTAGAGAGCCCAGTATTGGGGACCAAAGGAGAACATCTCGGAGGAGATGCATCCAGTGCTTTTCAATAAGCAGTGAGGAGAGTAGCTGGGAGTTCTGTGAACAGAGGTGTGAGTGGCTGGGGAGCTGGGGGATCAGAACCAATGTGGACCACTTTTGAGAGAGAGTAGTTTGAGACATGACGAAGGGAGATCAGAAACTAAAGGAGTGTTGGGTTCTGGATAGAAGAGGGCTTGGATGAAGGGGAAACAGCCAGCGGGGCTGAAAGAGGTGAAGATGCAGAAAGGGGGATGATGGATGAGTTCATCTCTTGGAGGAGGCAGGAAGACCGAAGGTCAGGGACACAGGTGGGCTGCTTGGCTCTGAGCAGAGAGACACCTCATCCTCTGAGGCTGCTTTGGGGAAGGCAGGGTGAGTCTGGCTGGGGCGAGGCCCAAGGGTGAGGATACCTAGGATCTGGGAACTCACACCTGATGGCCTCAATTTCCTTGGAAAGTTGGGGAGGCAAGGTCGCAGCGAGCTGTGCGCACGATGATGTAGATTACCATGGTGATTGCTCACAGGTGAAAGGGGGTGTGGTAACAGCCTGTTCTCATGAGCCGGGCCGCCCTCCCTGTGTGATCTCATGTGCTCTTATCTCTCAGCAAACTCATTTTTCATCGTTGGCGGTGTCTCCAGACAGCACCTGTCTGAGTTGCCACGAGGTATGAGTTAGTGGAACTGAAGTGTATGAGGTAGAGAGTACCAGAACTCAGTGGCTAGGAAGAAGCACAATGCAGAGACCTCTAAGGTCTCTGTCATCAAGACTTCATCCACACTCTGCTACACCTCTGATGGGGAACTCATGAGCCAAAGGAGACCTGTCATTTTCAAAAAAATCCTTAAGACTATCCTTCAGGAGGGCTGAAGTCTGGCTCCACGTGTCCCCCATGTCCTACAAGAAGTCCCAGAACAAGACCCCACACACAAGCTCTTCCTCAATGAGTTTCCCCTAGAAAGGACCTTCTGTTTCTACTCCCATCTCCGGTATAGGAGGCTTTCTGACTCCTCAGCTCCTCTTTCAGACTTTCTTTTGGGCAACAGAGCCATGTCCTGATTATCTGTCTCCTTCTGACCTTCTCAGAATGCCTGGATGTGGTCATGCCTGTACAGGTTCCCAGCACTCAAGAGACAGAGACAGGACCATGAGGAGTTTAAGGCAGGCCATAACCATGTAGTGAGTTTCAGATCAGCCTGGGCTGTCTCAAAAAAACAGAGAGAGGGGAGGGAAGGGAAAGGAAGCAGAAGAGAGATGAAGGGTCTGTTTGGAGACAAGGTGTGTCTTCTGTATTTGGTAATGACCAAGTTGATGGGGTCCAGGGATGCTTGAAGCACTGTGCTTGCTGACATTGGTCACTTCCCCTCATAGTCAGACATAAAGTGTGAGCCTTCTGCCAACTACAGTCTACGAGATGATAGTCCCTTGTCCTCTGCCCCACCTTACCCTGATCCCGATGCCCTGGCTTCCTACGCTCCTCCAGTATCTTCTGCTCAGTTTTCATAAAGACACGTCAGAGCCTTGTCCATACGTATGTCTTCAGCTAATGGCAAGATTCTTTACATAGGGCTGACACCATCATGGGGCGAGGATCTGGGGCACAGGAAGAGTGAATACATTGTCCTGGCACCCTCAGGAGCTGAGAAGCACTGGAGAGTTAGCTCTCAAGATGGTGCCCGTCGCCTCATGGCCTGGTGTGCCTTTGGCGGGCCCTCCCACATGGAATCAAGACTGACCTGCCATCAATGAACCACAACAGATGACAGAGTCACTTGTCAAGGGCAGCTTCTGGAAGGTGTCAGAGTCCTCTACCATGGTATACTGGATCCCTCACATCATGGGAAGCTGGAGGCCATGCCATAAGGAGGCTTGAGCAGCCGCATGGAGACACCTAAATGGCGTGGTGCTGGGTCCCTCCTCCGAGGCCACAGAGCTATCTTGGAAGTGGATGTTCCAGCCCATCAATTGTTCAGATGAGGGCAGTTCCCACTGATACCTGACTGCCACCTCCCAAGAGGCTTCCAGCTACAAGCGATCCAGTCTCTCCAACCATCTTGGTGCACAGAAATGGAAAAAGAATGAATGTAATAGAATATAATTGAAAGCACCAAGCTTTCATCAAGTCATGATAATGCATTTCATTGCACCCTCCCTGCTCTAAGGTTTCAGTGCTTGGGTTCCTCCTCCAGGAAGTACAGAGTGTTTGAGTAGCAGCCCCAAGTTGCACAGCAAAGCTACTAAGAATCAATATAGCCGGGCGGTGGTGGCACATGCCTTTAATATAATACTCAGTCTCTAGCTCCCATGCAGAACTCCTAAAGAAGCTATGCCATCCTTCATCAGCCTTCTCCTTTCTGGGGCACATCTTCATTTAGCTCTTGCCTTAAGCCTCTCATGTCTCAACATCATCTGTGTGTGTGTGGTGTGTATGCCTTTCTGTGGGTATATGCATGTGTACCTGTGGGTGCACATGTGTGTGTCAGTACTCATGCATGCGTGTGTGTGTCTGTGTTTGTTGGCCAGAAGTTAACACTGGGTGTCATTCTTGATCACTGTTATTTTTTGAGACAGACTCTCTCACTAATCCTGAGCTCATTGACTTAACTGGTCGGCCTGAGCATCTCAGGGCTCCTCTGTTTCTAACTCCCCAGTGTTGGGGTTTCACCTCTCGGATGCAGGAGTTACAGATGCATGCCGCTGGAGGATGGCCAGCTTTTACTTGGGTTCTGAGGCCCCAAACTCACGTCCTGTCCTTATGCTTGTACGGCAGGCGCTTTACTGACTGAGCCTCCTGCCCCCAATGCCATCTCTGGCAAACGAAGCTCATCCCTTTCTTCTCAATTCCTTTGTGTCCAACCTCAGATGAAATGTTAACATGGCTTTTGATGATTAATGTCACCTGGACTGGCCAATGGAGGCAAATGAGGGCTGTTACTACATTGTCCACCAACAGAGGCTTGTGTGGTAAGCTGTTCTAGAAACCATGATGTCCTGGACACATTGTTCCTGGCTTTGCTATGAGCTTGTCAGGCTATGTCAAAGAAAGAAGAACTTTAGCCATAAAAAAAAACAGGAATATAATTGAGCTAAGGGCTGTAATGTGCCCACAGGGGCCATTTCCATGGCTAACCCTGGAGTCTGCTGCTTTCAAAACTCCTCTTGAGTTTCAGAGACAGAAACAGCCACAGAAATCCAGTCCAACGAGGGAAAGAAGGAAGAATGAACACACAGCCTTGTACCTTTAGGTCTCTACTTCTCCAGTCCCAGCCTCTCCCAGTTCCCTTGGCTCGGTGAACCCTCTAGCCTCTTCCGGAAGCAAACCTCTCAGAATTGGGAGTTGAGTCCCAAGAAAGATCACCCACAGATCCTGCCAAAGCTGCTTCCACCTCAAGATCCTTACACACAAGGTGCCAGTTCCTTCTCTCCACCTGTAGCTGCTTGTCTGTCTTCGCCTCTGCCTGATGGGCATCGGCAGTCACAGAATGTCCACCGGCAAACCCGGGACTAACTGGAGAAGAAGCCGAGAGACAAGCCCAGAGACATTGTTCAGCAGGTAAAGGGACTCGTCACTAACCGATGACCTGAGTTCCATCCCCAGAAGCCACATGGTGGAAGGAGAGAACCAGTTTCTACACATTGTCCTCTGGCTGCCACATGTGAGCCGAGGCACTTTGTGCATCACTTCCCACCATAAATAACTAACTAAATAATGCAAATATAATAAGACTTTTTTTTAAAGCTTGGAGACGCCCGCTGATTGGATAGATTTGGAGCTACCAGTAGTGCAGTTGCCACGTCCCTTGAGTGACAGAATTCCTGTTCACTTGAATTCCAGAAAAAGAATGTCTCCGCCGTGTTGAACTTGGCTGGCTGGGGCAGGCAGGCAGGGCAAATGGCATGTGGAATGAAACATTTGGAGCAAGGCTTTTCAGACGATTTGGCCATTTGAGGAAGGGCTCGGATGGGAAGGAGCAGCCAGACCACGCGTGTTCTCTTGGGAAACACTCCCAGAATGCAGGAGTCATCTCCCCAGGGAGAGACCCACACAGCACCCCACCCTCACCAAGATGCCCACGTGAGGGGTGGCTTTGCCTTTCTCTTCTGCCTCCCTTGATAATACCCACTTCCTTGCAGGAAAGGTCCTTGTTTCTCCCTAGCTGGGGTGGGGGAGGGGCGGGCACCTGACTGACTGACTGACTCACATAGACAACTGCTCTCCTTTATAGACTCTTGTGGAAGGAAGCATTTGTCAGGATGGTTTCCTCCCTGGGTGCTGACCGGGGTCCCACACAAGATCAACCAAGAGTTTTAGGCCCAGGCCATTCCATGGTGGGAGAAGTTGGATGTTCAGTGTCTTAGTTGGGACTCAGAGTTGCAGGAAGCTGAGCTATCTCTTCAGGCTTGAGCAAAAGAGGAATCAATTGGCACATGTTCCTAAAACATTCAGGATAACTCTGCCTTCAGATGCAGCTTGCTCCAGGTGCTATGGTTGCTAGGGAAAGGTTGTAGCCTATTTCTCAGCTGTGTTCTCTCTACACATCTTCATTCCAAGTATCTGGCCACCCCAAAACCAGGGTTCAAACTCAATAGAAAAGAGGAGTGGTCCTGGGAAGTGGGGTGATGACTTAGTTGATAAAGTGCATGCATGCGTGAGGTTCTGAGTTTGGATCCCCAACATCCACCTAAAGGCTGGATGCTGGCCTGCATCTGTAACCCCAATACTGTGTGGGGGGAGCAGTGAGTGACTCTCTAGAGCTACTGGCGTGCCAGCCTCACCAAATCAATAAGCTTCAGGGCTAGCTGAGTTGTTAATTAAGTGTATGCCCATTATTCTTCCAGCCAGCTTTCTATAACCAGTAACGTACAGCTCAAACACATTTGGACTGTTTCCAAGTCTTGGCAGCCCAAGGAAGTACTATATACAGGGATGTCTAGTTCAGATGTTCCAACAGACCAAAGGTGGGGGGTAGCCCCGCAGGGTTGGGGAGGGGCTTCAGGTGTGAGGAACAGGGCTTCTAAGGGACCCCAGGCATGGGAGCATTTGAGAGATATTCAGCAAAAAGTTCTCCTTTAGAGTCCTGTGGCCTGGCCGAAGGGTTGAAATTGCTCTTCCAGGCACCTTGTACCTCCACCTCCTGTGGCCTGTGAATGGAGCAGCTGGTGCAGAAGGGGAAAGCGAGATCCTGGGATACAGTTGGTGGAATGCCTTAGCCATGAATGGTCCGGGTTGAGTGACCACGTGGGGCTATAAGGAGCCAGGGAGGTGCGGCTTGATCTGATGGCACTAGGACCCCGAACAGGGCATGGTGGGGCACACCTGTGATCCCAGCACTAGGGAGGCAGACACTGGGGATGGATGTGAGCACACACGTATACATCACACACGAGTGTGTGTGCACACACAACCGAAACAGAAAGAAGAGCTTGATTCTACACTACCACCTCTTCTATGAGGCCAGCTTTTTAGAGTAGTGGAGACTGGGCACACACCCAGCTTCCGTCTGAGCAGAGGTGCCAGCCACTGAGGACTAACATGTGGCCTTGCCCAAGCTCACATTCCCTCCCCACCTATGACCGATGCCAGGGTGGAGGTTTAGAAGCCAGCCCCCCCCCCTTATCTTGGCTCCATGCAGCCCCGAAGGGCGCCTGAACTCCCAGCTGTGCCACGGACTAGCTGAAATCTCCCTCTGGTCACCAGATTGCAAGGACACTTTGGAGTCTGCCCTGTCCTGCCCATGTTTCCCAGGGCACCCCCTGCGAGCACAGCATGTCCCAGCTGTCTCCTTGCGAGCCCAAGCCCCAGCCCTAGGTGAGCAGGCGGTTGTCCACATGGCGATATATTAGGGGCCAGGTTCTCACTCAGTACAGTCGCACCTTGCTTAATGACAAGGACATTCTGGAAACTGTCACTGGATGGCATGCTCATCCTGCAAGTGCCCTAGAGTATGATTCTGTAGACTAACATAGCCAGAGCACCGTGAGATGATATAGTTCCAGGTCACCCCTTCATATATGTGGATTGAAACATCAGTATTCAGGACATGGTGGTACTTCTCTTTCTGAACTGCAGGAAGTAGCGCTAAGAAAGGAAACATGGCTCAGAAGCACATATCTTGTTTGGATTTTATGTAAAATTGAAAAAAAAACTTGTTTTGTTTTTTGTTGTTGTTGTTGCTGCTGCTGCTGCTGTTGTTTTTAGAAAAGCTATACATACTCAGTTTGGGGAAAATGAAGAAAACTCCAGATATTCAAGTAAATGAATGGATTACCCTAAGACCCACACATCTTCCCATGAGACTAGAGGAGGATTTGTGTGAATTCCCTCATGTGTGCTAGGCCCTCCACACTCCCTGCATCCTCCTCTTAGCTTCCCTCCCACGGGTGGGGGGATATGGAGAGGACAGGCCGAGCCTCTCTTCTGACTTCAGCTTCTGAGTTTTCACTGTGTTCCCGCCAGCAGGTTGATGTCAGAGTTTCCAAACAGATGCTTTGCCGTGCGGAGGATGTGGATGTAAAGAAACGCTCCTGGGCCAGAAAACCAAGCCCTTCTTCAGTCTTGGCTCTGCTGTTCATTTGCTGGTTGACTTTTAAGCCGGTGTTTTCACCTGGTGGGGTCCCTGTCAACATCAAGGAAACAGACGAAAGCAAGGCTTAAGAAAGTGCAGTGTCCGATGCTGCCTGCAGAGGGCACCACTAAGACATTTTATAAAAAAATAAAAGTAGGGCAGTGGGGGCTCCCAGCAAAGGACTGTAACCCTACAGTAACCCTAGTGCCCCTGGGAGGCTGGGGAGAAGGCTCCCGGGACCACAGTAGTTTCTAACAAAGCTGGGATAGTGGCAGGGTGGGGTCCTGAGCAAAAGGTTTAATTTCTCTTTCTCAGTTCTTTTTGTCGAGGGGAGACAAGAAAATGTCTCTGTCTGTGTGTCTGTCTTTTTTTAAATAAAAATTTCCATTGTGGAAATGGCTTGTGTTTATTCTTCAAAATCCAGCCACAGTGCTATGTAACTTCTGGGGCTGGGAGAAAGCTTGGAGGCCCACAGTGACCTTCCTACCATTAAAGTGGGATCTATGTTGCTTTAAAAGCCTTTATCCTACCCCAGTGGGCCTCTATCCTAGCAGAGGAGAAACCTGTTCATACAAGAGAAGGGTGGAACAGGAAAGACCTGAGGTCTAGAGAGTTAAAATGGAGTTACAATAACTATGACTGACATTTGTTAAAGGCTTACTGTGTGCTACACAGTGGACAAAGTGTTTCACATATAGTTCTAAATAACACAAGGAAAAATATATATATGTGTGTGTGTGCGTGTGTACATACAATTACATATATATACACACATATGAATACATATTATCACCATCTCTACACATGTAAGAATCTAGTCAAAAGAGAATTAGTTATTAACTCAGGGTGGTAAATCAACAATTACACAGATTTGATTGACATAGCTTTCTTATAGGTCAAGGCAAAGTTTTGGAGCTTTGTGTATACTGCTTTGTGCTGAAGCCTGGTGTATGGGAGGAGAGACTGAATTCCAAGGACAGCGGAGTTTTCCCCACCACCTAGCCCTCCTCAGCATTGATTCCCCCATGTGAAGGATCCAGGGTACCAGGGCCAGTCAGCTCCCCAAAGCAGAGCGCTTCTTCCACAGGTCCCTCTGCAGCCTCAGGCGCCTTCTGGAACAGGCATGGGATGGGAAGGATGGGTGAGGAGCATGGCTCTGTGGGTCTGGGAGAATTGGTCCTAAGTGTGACGAATTGAGGGTAGGATCCTGAGCCCAGGGTCACATGGTTTCCCACCCCCTCTTCCTAACAGTGTGAGCCTGGGTGGATTATGTAACCTCTCCTTACCTAGGTTTCCTCATCTGTCAAATAGGGGAGTAGAACCTACTGTTCAAATTCCATCATATTCCATGATACGTATGATAATGTGCCCAGAGCAGCGTCTGCATGTAGTCAATATCTCATAAGCCTTAGTTATTACTGTTCTCCAGGGTGACTCATTTCCACCATTTAGACTGCAGTGAGCTGTTGTGTGATATTTTGTTTGTGTTCTGACAAGTAAAGCTTGCCTGGAGATCAGAGGGCAGAGCTAGTCAAAAGTTGGCCATAGAGGCCAGACAGTGGTGGCACACCCCTTTAATCCCAGCACTTTTGTAACTGGAGGTTTCTCTCCCACCGGCCAGTTCCCAAATATCCACTCTGAGGCTTAATATTAATTGCAAGCTGTTTGGTCAATGGCTCAGGCTTATTACTAACTAACTTTTACACCGCAAATTAACCCATTTCTATTCATCTATGTATTGCAGTGTGGCCATGGCATTACCTCACATCTTGCTTCTCCAGTGGCTGCTGGTATCTCCCTGATTCTGCCCTTTTTCTCCCTGTATCTCTGTTTGGATTTCCTGCCTGGCTCTATTCTGCCTGGCTATTGACCAAATCAGTTCCTTTATTAACCAATGGTAATAAAACATATTCACAACATACAGAGAGACATCCCACATCATTTCCCCTTTCTGTCTAATAAAAAAGGAAGGTTTTAACTTTAACATAGTAAAATTACATGAAGTAAGATCAGGAGTTCAAGGCCACCCAGGGCTACATGAGTTTGAACCAGTCTAAAAGAGCAACAGAGCCAGGTGTAAGGGTGCATGCATTTAAAAGCCCAGCATGCATACTAGGGAGGCAGAGACAGGACTATAAGGTGAGTGGAGACAGGATCCCCCCATTCTGTCTGAGGATTCCTAGAGGTAAGAAGTGACTGTGACTGCTGCTTTGCATCTCTGGTCTCTCAGCTTTCACCCTTGATGTCTGCCTCTGGGTTTTTATTGATAAGATTAATTAGGATCGCGCTTCAGTGAGCAAAACTTCCCAGCTTTGTTCCCCCACATAAATGGTCAGACATAAGACATTGGCCATTATTTCAGCTCCAGCTCCCATTCATCGGGCCTAATGTTTAAACCTGGCAACTCCTCTTGATCCGCAAAGGGCTGGCAACCAAATATCTCCATCCTAGAAACTTTGTACGGAGTACCATCTGTGACCTCCCCCATCTCCAGGTCAGGTTCAACTAGAAGTTACCAAGCTATGAAAAGGGACAGCACCAGATATTGGGTCTCCAGGCCTTTGCCAAAGACCCTGTCTAATGATCCTTGCCCTGGTGTGCGGGGCCTATGCTTCTAAGAGACCTATCCCAATTAGACTGTTAGTCTGTCACGTGATCACTGATGCCATCACAAACCTCATCCTGGTCGATATCACCATCTAATGTGAACCACGATCCATGTCACCCCTGTTAGCAACAACACCGTCCCTTCCCACAGCCTCCTCTATCACTGATGTGGTCTCTGTCATTTCCTTTTTCCTCTCTGCCGTCTTTACCATCTCAGAAACATCTGAACACTTTCATGAACAGCTGTTGCTTGGGCTAAGTCAGAACCTTTTCCTGGAAAGAGACAGAAACTCAGGTCAACTAACTCAAGAAAAAAGGAATTGAGGTTTATGGCTCACTGCCCCAAATGGAAAGGGATGCCTTCGAGGAATGACTGTTCAAGGGGTCAAACACCCAAACCCAAGAGGAAGCTTACTTCTCTCTGTCTTCTGTCTCTCCTCTCCAATGTTCACTCCATCCTGTCCTGAACACAGAATTTTTCCTCATGAGCTTCACAGGTTCCTACAATGGCTGCATAGTGACTCAAAGCATATTCCTTTTCATCTCCCAGGCTCCAGCTAAAACCCCCAAAGGCAGTCACTGGTGATTTTGCTTGCACACCGTTTGGTTTATCCTAGTGGCCAGAATGTGTGGTGTGGTGACTGGTGTGATCTAATCATGTGCCTCGCAAGTGCATGACAACTGGAAAGACTCGACAAACAAGCGCTCACCCTTGTTTTCTTTTTACATCTACACCATAAACCACAACCTTTACCACTACCACCCCATCACATCTCCATCATCTTCACCACCACCGTCTTCATCATTACCATCATGACCACCATCATTACCTCCGCCTTCACCACCCTTTTGTGCTCTATGACATGCCTGACTCTCAGCATCAAACGTGGAGCTGCCGTAGATTTGAGTCTGATGAGGTTCTGTAGGAATTCTCTGTGTCCAGGAAGCCAAAGCAACTGACTCAGAAAGATAGACTGTAGTCCTTAATTGTCGGATAGGAGCAAAGAGTGAGTCTGTGGGGACGCAGCCTCTACCTCTGCAGTGCTGTCTCAGGCCCTAGGCGGGCTGGCATCCCTGGAAACCATCAGAGCTGTGTTCTAATGGGACTGATGTTTTGGCACATTGTCATTATACTATAGGCAGAGTTGGAGTTGGTCCTCCGTATGCGTCCAGCTCTTTCACCCCATCCCAGTGTCCTGGGCCTTGCCAGAGCCCTCACCACATCTGCCCCTCCCCCGGGAGACTGTGGCTTTTTTTCTTTTTTGGCTTTGTGCCTCCTATTCCAGCTCCATCTCGGAACAAACATCTGTTTCCAGATGTTGTCGCAGAGCCTTCTAAAGTGGAGGTGAAGTCTGAGCTCATATATCTCCAGCAGACCTGCCTGTTGACAGTGAGCTAGCACCAGAAAAGAACCAGGCTCCAAAAAGCAAGACCCTGATGAGGGTATGGGGCACAAGAAAAATAAACAGGACCTCCTGCCTCACTTTAGAAATGACCTCCACAAGAAAGGGCCTCCAGACAGGTGCTTCTGGGCCCTCGAAAAGAGAGCCATCTTGAGATGAGATCTGAGGACTGGGTTCATGCTCTAGACAAAGGGTTACAGGGCGGCAGGGTGGGTAAAAAACAGGAGAGATGCCTAAGGCTGACGAAGGATACATCTGCTCCAGCACATGAATTGGCCTCTTTGTGATCTGTCTGTGTCTTGAATCCCAGTTGCCTGTCTCTCCCACAGCCCTCCTGCCTGTCAGGGAGCCTACCATTGGGGTGCCTAGATTCTGAGTCATTCCCAAAAGCTGACAGACAGCAGCTCCGAGGCTCTGGGCTCTCGCACTCCACAGTGATTGTTCAGCCTCCGAAAAGCTGCAGACAGCCCAGCGGATGCGCTTGCTCAGTGTCATCCTCTCTCCTGGGTTTTCTGCTTCGTTAGCACCTTGTGTGCATGTTAGCATTCCAATATCTCAGCATTCCCCAAGAAGCTCCCCATCCCTACCAGCTAGGAGGCTGTGTTCTCAGGGCAGACTTGACTGAGGGCTACATGGTCTGAAGTGACATAAACCAGGACCCAGAGTCTTGGGGGACATGTCTCCAACTCAATCTGAATCAGCAAACTGTTTTTATCTTCAGTACCAATCTCAATAGATTGATAAGAGCCTCCTATGTGGAAAAGCCTAAGGGTGTGTATGTGTGTTTGCACGCGTGTTGAGACTGCTGCTCTGTAGTTGATTAGTGTAGGAATAAAAACGTCAGCATTTGTGTCAAATATATCCAGGCCATCCCATCTGAGGAAGGAACAATGGAAGACACTAATTGTTGGGGCCCTGGGTATCAGGAAGCCAGGTGATGCACCCTGGTTAGGAAGGAACCATTGAGCTCTTCTCCCAGTCTTCTCATGGGAGGACCCTGCTGTGCTCCAAGGCCCAGCTCAGGGCTTCCTCTTCCTGAAGCCTTTCTGAACTTTCTCCCCCAGCACTACCACGTCTCCACCGGTAACTTGTCCTCCTCTTCAAGTCCCAAGGCACTCCCCATCTGCCTTCTTGTTTGGCTTCCTGCTCGTGTTGCTGGCACCTGCTCATGCAGTTCCCCGTGGGAACTTGGCTCTGGGTTTTGCCTCGCAGGGAACTCAGTAACAGGTGTGGGCTGGTGGCTGGTCAATGTGCTAGACCTACAACAGGGCACACAGTGGCCCTCCTCTCAGCTGCCAGGATCCAGGGCACGAGGACGCATGAGCCTTCGCTGGATCGCTGGCTGTCTTGTGTGAGCTTTATTGTGGGTGCCCAGTTTCTGGGGTTACTCTAATAGTGGCGATAGGTTGCTCTGGGTCCTCCATGCTGACTCCATGCTGTGTGTATCGCTGTATCCAATTCTCCTGACGACTCTGAGGCATAGGAGCTGCGCTCCTCACAGCTCAGGTTTTAAAAGCGAATGCAGCTGGGCACAGTGGACCCGGTTGTAATCTGAGTGCTGGGGAGGCAGAGGCAGATAGATCCCCACAGGTCCTCTGCCTTCACACCCATGCACACATGTACACATGCACCTGCACATACCTGGGCATGCATGCAAGCATGAATACAGAAACGGGGGATAGAAAAAGAAATGCATATGCATCTAGACCACCACAGGATATGCACAGAGGTCAGCAATGCTCCTTTCTGGGTACGTGCATGGACATATTCCCAACACACACACACACACACACACACACACACACACACACACACACGATGCACGCACTGGGGGGGGCAGAACATGCACACATAGCTTGTGTATCTGCCGAGGCAAGCCTGCCCATCCTGTACATGTCTGCTTATATGCAATTGTAGAAATGTATGTCACCTCCTGGGCCCCTATCTTGGTTACTTTTCCATTGCTGTGAAGAGATACCATGATCAAGGCAACTAAGAAAAGAAAGCATTTAATTTGGAGTTCGTAGTTCCAGTGGGTGAGTAGATGAGGATCATGGCAGGGAGCATGGCAGCAGGCAGGCATCTCGCTGGAGTAGTAGCTGAGAGCTACATCTGATCCATCGGCATGAGGTAGAGAGAGAGACTGGAAAATGGTATAGGCTTTTCAAGCCTCAAAGCCCATCCCAGTGACCTACTTCCTCCAACAAGGCCACACCTCCTAATCCTTCCCAAACAGTTCTACTAACTAGAGGCCAAGCATTCAAACATACAAGCCCATGGGGGACATTCTCCCCATCATTCAAGCCACCACAGTCCCCAAACATCACAACTGATAAAGGCAAACACAGGCAGCAAGAGCCTAAATAAATGGCTGCTGGGGAACACCCCAACACACGCACCACATACCTAACTGCCCAACTGCCCCGAGCCCCTCTACCTGTGTGTTTTCATCAGTGTACCCTCCACGCCGGGCTCCACTCTTAACTTTCAGAGGTTGGTATGGGTTCATTCAGCAAAGCTGCCCGCCCCCTTTCCTGCGCACCTGCAGCTCCTGGCCCCCAACTCAAGTCTGTTCTGCAGGGTCACAGCCTATGACCTACTCCACATGGCTATGTGAGAAAGAAGTAGACTTCAGAGGTGTTTCCAGATGTCTGGTCCACAGTCCCCTCCCCTTTGCATGCTAGGTTCAGCCTGGATGAGCTGCCCGCCTTCCCAGAGCTCCGGGTACTTCATCGTCTCAGGGCCTTTGCACAGGCAGGCCTCTCTGCTTGGCAGGCTCTCCCTGGGTCCCTTCAGCTGGCTACTCTGCTGACTCCTTAGTTCTTACACCATGGGTCTTATAGGGGCCCATACTGTCCCCCACCCCCACTGTGTCCTGAACATTATATTCAATGACGTCAACCAGCCGTAAACCCATCTTGTCCACAGCTGTGTCCCCAACACTATAACAGAGCCCTGCCCCAGAAAGGGTTCCGTGCATATTTGGTGGGTGAGTGGACTTTTGGCTCCTAGCCATTCCACTGTCCTCTCCCTTCCATGCTCACCAATCTGTCCCATAAGTAGAAACAGAGGTACTAGCTAAGAAGCAGGAGGGGAGAGCTGGCCCTCAAATACCCATTCGCCACTTGCTTTCTTGTTCAAGCCTGCCACCCTTTCTAGGGTAAGTCTTAAGGCCACACCTGCCTGACTCTGGGACCTTCCAACTTCGGAAAGGACAGACATCAGTGGAGCTGGGATAGAATTTAGGTCACAGACAGTGTCTCCAACATGCTAGGTGGAAGTTTCGGTAACTGGACTCCACAAAGTCAATAGGGCCCACGCTCCTTCTCCCGTGATGCTCACCTCTCACGGAACTCAAGAACAGGACTGGAAAGCTGGGCTGCTCTGCCAGAGGCCACGAGGCTAGGAAAGGAACATGGACCAGGAGGTTGGGCAGGTTCAGTCTGGACCCACTTAATTTGGCTTTGCGGATCATGGGTACTACAGGGAGTCACCAGTACTACAGGTTTGAGTGAAGGATAGGTTTGGATCACATCAGGTGATGTCAGCCTCAGGCCAGGACTGGCTGGGCCAAGATCATTGTGGGAGAAGGTCAAGCACCCAGCAGGAGCCACAGGGTGCCGTTGATGGCTCCAGTTAAGGGACCAAAAAGCAGAAAGAACTGAGGAGGCTCAGTGGAGGAGAGGGATGGGAGGAACTCTCAGAGCCCCAGGAAGGCAGCTGGGTGAGAAACAAAGGGTAAGTGAGCTGGGGGTGGTGTGGGCTAGAAACCAACCCATGAGGACATATGAGCTAACCCCCAGCCTCACCACAGTGAGGTATAGGCAGGACAGTGACTCCACCTTAGAGGCCCCTCCGGTTCCTGGATGAGTGGGGCCTTCTTGGAGCTTGATGGGAATGTGTACCTCTCTGGCACTTTGTCCACTGACCTTCAAGAGATTCCTAGGCAGAGGTGGGTGGACACCATCGTGTAATCCAACTCAAACAGGCTTGAACAGAACTGACCTATGGTTGGAAGAGTTCAGGCTTGGATGGGCTTCCAGTTTAGCAGAGGCCAACGACCCAAAGAGCATCTCAGGGCTCAGACTCACACCCATGGCTGCCTCACCTAAGGCTTCATCTTACCTAGCAACAGTGCCACGATGCCCCTGAAGTTCTGCTGGATGTCCGTTCAGAGGGTTCTTCCCAAAGAAACCCTGCCCCACCACCACACCTACCTCTTCTCATGGACCTGAGCTTGGTTAATCTCTTGACTCCATCTTTGATTCATCCCTTAGCCAGGGAAGAGTCTTCATATATTAATTACTTTTCTTGTCGCTGCAGACAAACTCCCAAACAACAGCTCCTCAAGGAAAGGTTTGGTGTAGGTTTAAATTTGAGAATATAGTCCATCACGACTGGGAAAGCATGGTAGCAAGAACATGAGGCATGCAGTCACATTGTGTCCAGTCAAGAAGCCAAAACAGAGGAAGGTTGGTGCTCAGCTTGCTATATCTCCTTTTTATTTATCCCAGTATCCCCAGCCCCTGAGATGGTGCTGTCTATATTTAGGGTGGGACTTCCCACTGAGAGGCTCAGGCCCCCACAGATTCAGTGAGTTTGTAGCCCTAGCACAACCCCCCTCCCCGAGCAGCCCGGCTCCAGGTTCAGAACCAGGGAAAGAAACACACCCTGAAAATGGGACCAGAGCTAGCGGAAAGGCACTTTGTCCCTGGATCTACAGCCAGAGAAAAGTTCCCAGACCCTGAAACCAGTACCAAAAGAATGCACTAAGCCCCTAGATTCAGAGCATACTGAAGATATTCACCCTGGTCCCAAAATTAGAGCCAAAAAGGTAAAATGAACCAAAGAAAGAAAGACAGTTTGACCTCAGAATTAGAGCCATCTCTGCCCCTTACACAAAACCAGCCAATCCCTGATCAGGGAAAATGGACCAATCATTGATCCCCTAGAGGCTTGGAATTTCCCTCAGGCAGTTACTGACAGTTGGGAATTCCCCTCAGGCCTTTGCATCACAGGGGGCAGCCAATCCTAAGCCTGGAAGTCTGGAATTCCTACTCAGTGGCAGCCAATCACAAGTCCAGTGGCTTGGAATTCTCCAAACCTCTTCCCCTATATAAACCCCCTCTTTTTGCCACTTGGGGGGGTCTCTCCTGTTCTGTTCCTGTTGCTGCTGTCATTGTTTCAGACAGACAGAGGGACCCAAGTTAACTCGTAATAAAGACTCTCTGCTTTTGCTTCTAATCTGATCTCGTGGTGATGTTTGGGGGATCCTGACTTTGGTCATAACACCACATCAATCTAATCAGAAACTTCTTCGTAGACATGCTCCCAGGTTTGTCTCCTAGATCCTAGGTTCTGAGAGGTTGATAATGTTAACTATCATGAGTCATATACCCTAGGGCCTGATATAGGGTTCACCCCATCAGTGTTGCAAGGACTGAGAGGAAGGGCAACTCTGTCACAGCTGCAGGAAGAATGGGGAGCAGACTGGAGTTGGGCAGAACAACAAGTTATGATCGCCTGTGGTCTTCACATGTGACTCTAAAGAGAGCCATTCACAGAACATCCCGGCAGAGGCATGGTCATAGTTCCTAAGAGACCTGACTGGAACTTCTGATGTGGGACCGCAGGGTTCTGGGAGACCAAGCAACAGAGTCTTCTTTGGGTTCAGGTTCCTTCTGTCTCCCAGTGCTTATTGCTTACTCTGGCAGGGAAGGGCAGGAAGGGCCCTTGTGAATCTGGTCAGTTTCAGGGACTTCCTGAAGCTCATTCGAGTTGTCTACCTTCCTGGTTAAGGAGCTTCCTTGTAGTGTAAAATGTTTCAAACTGGGAGGAAACCGTTACACAATAAACTGAGTTGCAGATCAAAGTCAAGTTCTTTGGTTTGCAATGGAGGCTGCAAACCCCTCTCTTGCTGCAAACCAGAATTTTCTAAGGACTTTTTCTGAGCCATCACATCACTGCTGTTGCCTAGACATCCCTGAAGGTCCTTCTTCGGCCTCTCTCCCTTCATGGCTCTTCACTGCCTTGCCTTATATATCAGCTGGGTGTAGACGTGGCCTAACTACGATCCTAGGGGCTCAAACTAAGCCTAATTTTGCAACAGCACTGATCAGAAGAAGCAATGCCTAACAAAAAAAAAATCACCAGAGGAAGGAATTGAGATAGTACAAAAGGGTTCCTTGGCTCAAGCAAAGGATGGCTTGTTGCAAGTGTCCTCCAGCTGTGGAAAGGTAGAGGCTATCTGCCACCATCTTGTCCTCCTGGACCCAATTTGTAGATGGGGGTGGGGCAGAGGTAAGCTTGTGTCAGCTGGTACCAGCAACCATGAGTTCTTATGATATGCCATTTATTGAGTGCCTACTGTGTGCTTTAAACTCATCTCTTCATGCTAGGTGTGGTGGCACAGGCTTTTAATCCCAGCACTCGGGAGGCAGAGGCACGCAAATCTTTGTGAGTTCCAGGTCAGCCTGGTCTACAAAGTGAGTTCCAGGACAGCCAACGTTGTTACACAGAGAAACCCTGTTTCAAAAAACACCACACACACGTGCACGCACACACACACACACACACACGCACACACACACACACATTCACCTCTTCATTAAGGTCCTTCCGAAAAGCTGGATTCTTTATTCTAAGCCCATTTTATTTATTTAGTTTTTCTTTGGAACATGATCTCAAATAGCCCTTGTGGCCCTCAAACTATGTAGCCAAGAAGGACCTTGAACTTGCCATCCTCCAGCCTGTACCTCCCAAGTGCCCCTAGACCTGGTTTATTTAAAATCCATTGTCAAAAAAGGGCACTTTTTGTTGTTTGTTTTGTCTTGTTTTTGTTTTTTGATTTACGGGGTCTCTCGGAGCCTTGAGGTTGGACATTGCTGGGCTCAGCTCAGGCTACCATGACACCCTAAGCCTTGAAACTCCAATCTCAACAATGCTGCAGCCCCAAAGGTCTTCAGTTTTGCTGCGTCGGCTCAGTTACGTGAACACCAGCCTTCTTTCCGACTGACCCGGCAGGGCTGGAGAAGCCTCAAGCCGCGGCAGAGAGAATCCCATCTGAGAAACTCGCCAGCGCCCCTTAGTGGTCCTTAATGCCACTGTCTTCCAGGCAGTTGTACTGGGTGGAGACATCCCTTGACAGGGCTGGGGGCACAGAGGCCTGCTTGCTAATGAGACACATCAAGGAAATGCTGACACAGGGCCTTCCTTGCCACCAGCCCTGTCTGCTGCACTGCTTCCTAGAACTCTAGTTCTCTATGGTGGCTGGCGATCTTAGCAGTCAGTCTTACATTAGAGCCTCTCCCTCCCCTGCCTGATGCTCCAGAAAGCTCAACCCCAACACTTCATTTGCAGGAATGTCTAGAAGCATGAAGAAATGAGAATGCTAGTGACAGAAGTCACTTATGGGGAGGGGGTGAGAAAAGAGGAAAATTCTGAACGCAGAATGCCCAAAGGTCACTGAGCTCTTCTATAGAAAAGGGAGTTGCTCAGGCCAGATGGGGTTAGCTCTAAGGAGGATGGGGGAAGATGGGGTCTGGGTGTGTGGTAATTGCCAGCCTTTGATGACTTGGACGTCTAGGTAGTCTGGTAGGCTAATGGTAGTCTACGGGCCTGTCAGATATCTTAGAATAAACCTGGGCCGGTGGGTGCGACCCCTGATAAATGTCTGTTCTGTAGCTCTTTAGATCTCAGTCCTGAAAGAGAAAAGGGCGGCAATACCGCTGTCCCGGAGCGATAATTTTTTTCCACTCCGGGGTGAATCTATGGCTGGTGTCACGGTCTCACCATGACACCTGCAAAGAGAGGGCCCTGGGTGGGGATCGATGAGGGACAGACTATCTAATGCAGTCCCGACAGATCTCCCAGCTCAAATGATGCAGAACCCTGCAGACGCCCTGACACTGACTCAACGGGTTGCTGGGAGGGTCCTCGAGGCCTTGGAAAAGGAAGGTGCTGCGATGCGGGTCCCTATGACTTTGAGGAAGACGCCCCGGGTCTTGAGTGTGAATCTGAGGAAAGGAAGAGGAGCGTAACCCCCGCTCCACTCCACACCCCCTCCCTGCCTATAAATAACCCCAAGTGTCACTTCAAAGGGCACCGGGAGCTCAGGACAGGGGCTACCGGGGTCGGCCGGCCCCACACACCACGCCCCCCACCCCGGGCGACTTTGCATAAATAAACAAACCCCAGCCGCGGCCCTGCAGGAGGCGGAGGAGGAGCGGGAGAAGGGCGAGGGAGGGGCGCGGGAGATTAGTTTGGGAAGTAGCGCCCCGCGCTCATCCGATCCGCGCGGCCGCGCCGGCTGTGTCAAGTTACAGAGGCGCCGGAATCGGCCCCAGCACGGCTCACTGCGGCCACGACCCACCTCTGCCCATGGGGCCCTGCATGCGCGCCCCTTCGCCTGGGGACTGACACCCGCTCGCCCCGGAGACGCAAGACACCTAGTAGGACCCCGAGCGTCGCACCAGCCCGAGGACTCTGCAGAGGCAAGAAGGGAAAGAGCGGAGGAGTGGGGCCAGAGCCCCACAACTTGGAGCATTCTTCGAAATAACTTTTTCCCTACTTCAGCGTACCCTGATCGCGCCTGCGGGTGCTCTCGCCTGTTCCCCACTCCGACTGCTCATTTTCTGTCCTCTTTGTAAAGGAAAGGGACGTCCTCCAGCCACGCTAGCCCCCTTTCCCCCGCCTTGCAGTTTGGATTGCGCTTCTTGGATCTCAATTTTATTTATTCTATTTATTTATTTATTGGTTCTTAAGACGCGAGGGGATGGTGGCGGAGCGCGCCCGCAAAGCGGCAGCCACAGGCACTCGCGGCCCTGGGGAGCTGGGCGCGTCTGGGCCCGGGACGGTGGCGCTGGCGGAGCTGTGCGCGAGGCTGCCGAGCCCCGGGTGCTGCGGACTGCTGGCGCTGGCGCTGTGCTCGCTGGCGCTCAGCCTGCTCGCCCACTTTCGGACTGCCGAGCTGCAGGCCCGGGTGCTGCGCCTGGAAGCGGAGCGCGGGGAGCAGCAAATGGAGAAAGCTATTTTGGGACGAGTCAACCAACTGCTGGACGAGGTTTGTGCCCTTTATTGCTCGCTTTTATCCCCTCCCCGCGGTGCCCCCTCGCACAGTCCGGAGACTCCACAAGCTGGGGCGGGCCGGCGCTCGCTTGCATTGTCGCCCAGGTTGTCTGCACTAGGACTGAGGGAAGGGACCGCTACTGTGTTGCCAGAGGCCGGCATGTGCGGGACCTCTCAGGTCCGGAAGACCCCAGGGTCTTGTCCTTCTCTGGGGACGCCCTGCGCGCGCGACAGTCAGGTGGAGGGAGGCAGGGCGCGCAAAAGGTGCGCAGAGGTAGCCTGGGCTGGTGGGAAATAGGCTGGGGAGGCTTGCTGGACTCTGATGGTCTCTCCACTCCACGAGGGTGGGTGCTGCCTGATATTTACGGTCGCATTTGGAAGCAGGGCGAGAGAGTGAGCCATTTAAGGACCTACAGGACAGCCTCTTAAGCAGATTGCTCATTGCTGGTCCCTGTTTGCTACTCCAGGCCCCTAGGGCCCAAGTGTTAGCTGCCTGGACCCATCCTTCTTGGGGTCCGTTAACCTTTGATTCTTCCCGCAGTGGCCGCTGAAATGGTCCCAATTCCTTCCCCTCAACTGGGGAAAGGGTGAAGCGCTCTCTCTCTCTCTCTCTCTCTCTCTCTCTCTCTCTCTCTCTCTCTCTCTCTCTCTCTCCCTCTCTTCTGCCCCCCAGTACCGCCCCCCCATGTGCGCCATCCCAGGTAAATCAAAAGTTACTAATGTGTCTCTTTGCTGGAGCAATCTTGAGAGTGAGTTGCGGGGCGGTGGCATCCTCCCTAGGGAGGCGGGAAATGCAGACTCTAATGGGGGCGGGGTGGGGGTGGGAGTGATCAGGAGGGAAAGCTGAGTGCCTCAAGATGCAGAGGGCTGGTGGCCTAAGAGAATCTGGAAGGCACAGGGAACCCACGGCTCAGGGTCCTGGAGAAGGCCAGCCTGGAATGGTTCCCTGGGCGGGGGTGCGGGTGTCTGTCGCACAGTGGAAGGAGTGTGGGATAGTAACCAACAGGATGCTAAAAGCCAGCAGCTCTGGGTTTTTGTACCCACGCTGATATTGGATGCTGTGCAACCTGGGACAAATACTGTAACCTCTCTGAGCTTACAGAACGATGGCAAACTTTAGCCAGGTCTAACAGGCTTGAGTCTCCTGTAGTTGTGTTTCTCTGGGGTGCCTCCTTTAAAGTTCCCTAGGTGGCCCCCCTGGGGGAAGTCACAGGCCACAGCATAGAGGGTGACCCCGGGACAAGTCTCTGCCTTGGGAGTAGTGTCCCACGCCTGCTGCTACAGCTCATTGCCATGACTGGCCAGAACTAAGAAGGCTCAGTCAGGTAGCCCACAATCCTCTGGGCCTGGCGGCAGTCTCTGGGCTCTTGCTGTCTGGCTTAGTGGGGAGGGCACTGGCTGGATTGTGGAAAGGGTTGCAAACCTTCCCATGTGCACCCAGCCCTTGCCAAGCTCTCCCTGTGCCAGGTCTCCAGTGCCCAGGACCTGCCCAGATCACTGTTATCTTTCACGGAGTCCCCTGCTCCAAGCAGTAGCTCACGTTTACCCCGCTGACTCCGAGATGTCAGCCCCTAGAACTGAGAAACTCCCCAAAGATGATCAGAGGTGGCCTCCAGTTTACAGAGGGGGAAAACTGAGGTCTGGAGAAGGGCCGTAGGTAGCTCAGGACCACATGGCGACATCCAGTATTAGAGCTAAGCCTCCCTACCCTGCACCTATTCCTCTTGCCCTGGGTCCTGCCACTGTTTGCTGAAAGCTAGCTGCTAGGTGGGAAGGGGGAACTGCCCTGGGACGACGTCAACCATCCTGAACTTGAGTGGGACGCAGAAAGAAAACGAGTAGGCACCGTATCAGGAGTGGAGGGAGAGTGGCCAGAAAATGTGTTGCACACGACATAATGATGATGGTGGCAACCAAAGTAGGCTTCCAGAGGAAGTGGCCTTTTAGGGCAACACTAGCAGAGTGAATAGGAGTTCACCTGGCACAAGGAGGCACGCATCAGGCTTTGTGCTAAGACACACACACACACCCCGGGAACAGCCTGGGAGGTGGGGGAGCCAGAGGTGGGTGGGGCCACTTTGGGGCTGTGAATGAAGATCTGAACCTTGGGGATTAGGGAGAATGGCACGGTTGAAGGGAAGGCTGGGTGAGATGGGCAACTCAGGGCAAGAAAGGCCTTTGAGATTTCTAGATGGGTAAAGGGGAAATGGGAAACTCTCTGAAGGGCTGAATGGATAGTACTCAGGTCCCTCCAATGGGAAGGCTGACAGGACACTGCTGGGGACCATGAGCTGGCCTGGTGTTGGGGACAGGACGGAGAGGAAATAGTGGCTGCAGGGCTGGTGACACTTGGAGGCAGTATTCAGGGTGTGTTGGAGGAAGCTGTTCTGTCTCATGGAACCTGGCAATTATGAGGTCTGCAGTCTGGGGGCTGCTGGAGGGACACTCAAAAGGCCACATAGTCTCATACAGTAATCACTAGCATATGTGACTTATTCTATTGTAATTTAATAAAAATCGAACTGGAGTTCCTCAAGCACTCTGGTCTCTCGGAAAGGGCTTGGCAGACACAAGAGCTGGTGAGTGGCTGGGCAGGCAGCAGATATGGTGACAGTCTCCGAAGACTGTGTGGGGAAGCACTGAGCAGGCTGTGTCAGCCATGACTCCTGCTGCTGTGGCAAAAATAACGGTCCGGAAACAGCCACAGGGAGGAAGGGCTTAGGTTGGCTCATGGTTTCGGAGGTTTCAGTCCCTCTGGTGGGAGGGGGCAGAACAGATCTTTCCATGTGTCCCTCCTATTCCCCACAGACCTCCAGTTACAGATGCTGCCCTCACTCAGACTCTTCTGCTGCTACTCAGTCCCCTCTGGAATTGGCCCTCACAGACACACCCTGGGTGTGCTTCCAGCATCTCCTGGACATTTCTTGATTCAGTCAAGTTGATAAGATTAACCATTACCATGGGCAACTGCGGGGGGGAGGGGCTGCAAAAGTGTCTCCTGCACAACTAGAAAAGGACACATCCTTTGTCCCTTGCCCCAGGGGAATTCTCCCAAGGACAGGCAGAGAAGCCAAGAGGAAGGGGTAAGCACTGACAGGATGGCTCAGTGGTAAGAGCATCTGTTGAGTAAGCCTGAGCTTTTGCTGAGTAAATTCAATCCCAGAGTTACATTCTGTCTCAGGAGTACACACTCGTGCGCTCTCTCTCTCTCTCTGTCTCTCTCTCTCTCACACACACACACAATGATGCTAAACATATTTTAATTAAAAACTAAGGAATGGGTGAGACACGACCTGGGTGAGAGGGAGGGCTTGTATTTTTGTTTCAAAACAGTTTTGTGAAATGGATGTGAAATGAGCCCCTGCCCTCATGGTGACACACGGAGCTGGAGGGTTTAGGGACTAATATTAAGTTCCCCTGGCTTGCTATGTAACTGTAGTGAGCCCCACCACCCCCTGCAGTCAGGTTTCTTCTGGCCAGATCCGGGCTCCAACACCATCTAGGTACTGCTGTGAGACCCTCAGGAGGTGGCAGACAGCAAAATGCATGAAGGAGTGGCCCCACCAGCAGGGGGTGATGATGCAGAGGGAAGGCTCCCTGGTCCTGGGGTGGCGATTCCTGGGACAGGTGATCCTGGGCCCCTCCTTGAAGCAGGAATCGGGGACTTCAGAAGGGACCCATGCAGTGGTCTGCTGGTTCCCTGAAATCCTGGGAGACACCAAGCGGAGTGCGCAGAGGACAGAGACCAGGTCTGTAGGACTAAGAAAGAGGGAGCCGAGCCCGGGAGGGCAGGCCAAGCAGAGAGACCCAATAGGGGAGGACACTTGAGAAGAAGGGAGCTAGGGCGGATGGAGGGGTGGATCTCTGCACCTGGGGACTGAGAATGTGGTTTGACTCAGTGCCTCTCTATGGTCTGGGACTGTTAATGAGCACTCCAGCTGCCTGACAGTTGACTTCCTTGCTGTGAAGAAAGAAGCTGGAATGTCCCAAATGGAGAAAATCAGATGACACCTAGGCTAGGCCTGGGCAGGAGGTTGGGGAGAGGGAGAGAAGCGGGTGGGGGAGGGGGCAGGATTGAATTTGAAAATAGCCAAATTCATTTTGGAGGCCCAGGACTGGGGGCGGGGGCGGGGTCCTTCAGCCCTGTGGACTCCGAGGGAGGCCAGGCAGACTCCCACCCCAGTTAGAATGCCATTCCCAGAACCCTTGCTGTCCTTGTCCCCTGGAGTGGTTTGTAGGGTGCACCGAGGCCGTACATATAATCAGGATGCCACCTTCCATCCCCCCTATTCCCCATTGGCTGCCACTGTCCCACCCCACTTTACAGATAAGGGGACCAATGTCACTGAACCTCCCTCCTACTCTCTGTGACTCATTTCTTCCACCTTGGGGAATCCCTGGGAAAGGAAGTTATAGAAACTTCCGGGCCAAGATGTTGACGAAATGCAGGCAGACCCCCACACCCCTAAAAGACCAGTTTATGAGAACGTCTCGCATCTATAGGGTCTGTGTACAGGGACCTTTTATTGGGCTGTTGAGAAGAGAGATCAAAGTAGAGGCGAAGAGACTGAAACCCTCGGCTGTGGACCGAAGTGGATCCCAAAAGGAGCAGGCTGTATAACAGGGCGGTTTGCCTGTGCAGCAGTGTTTTGGGCACACAACAGCTGCCTGAGCCTCAGAAAGTAGACAGACCCTAGGGCCAGGCACCCTCAAACAAAGCCTAGCATGACACTGAGTCCATCCCAAATCGCTGCCTCCTTTTGTGCAGGGAGTGATGTACAGGTTTCTTGCTCTGCCATGGGAAGACAGGAGAATCCAAAGATTCTCCCTCCACTAGCATCAAAGGACCAGAACACAATCCTGCTGGAGAGATGTAGAAGGCATGTCTCCTCCACAGCACCCTTTCTAGTTAACTGTGAACTCATTGGTGGTCAATACATGACCCATGTGTGCCTAGCTCCCATTCCAGGGTCCTCAGCAGACCTGGTCCATTGATTACCGGATGGCGCTTTCCCATCAAGTTTAACATGGCCTTGGGGTCTTGCAGCAATGCTCCAGGGAGTTCCGGAGAGCTAGCAAGAGTTGACATTTGAAGTGAAGAGAGCCATCTAATGACTTGAAGTTCTGTTTCAAAGACCAAGTTTCCTTAGGACGGATTAAGTGAGGGAGAGCTGTCACAGTCTCTGGCTTCCTCCGAGGCTTGTCAAGGTAGCTCCAAGCAATATGAAGGTGCTCACTGGGTAGCCAGCCCTGGCAGGACTGTGGTGGGAAGTGAAAGTGTTAAAACAAAGTCCTATCTGCAGGAAACCAGTGTCACAATTTGGTCACTCCCGGAAAGTTTTCTTTTCCCCTTACTCCAAATCCTTCTAGACTCTTCTTAGTGTCCTCTGGAGAGATTTCTGGAGCCATGAGAACTCCCTCCCTGCTCTGGCTTGCCTGTGGCACTTCCTGGATATGCCTGAAATGACATTTAGCTCAGAGAAAGGAAATGCGGACTTAGCACACACTGCTGGCTTCCCTGCCCAGTGGTGGCAGACATTACTAATCACTCAATAAACATTCTTCCTGAACCAGGTCAGACCTTCCTCTGGATCCTTATCCATCCAGGACTCCAGCTATATCCTCTCAGCCCATTGAAGCCAATACACAAGGAAAACTCCACTGGTCATCTGTGACTTAGCCAAATGAGCCAGATGTCCTCCTCTGGATAGCCTTTAAATGTTCTGTCTCCCCATTTGTCCGTACACAACCTGGCCACAGGGGAGAGGCCCAAGAGTCTCCAGGCTTGTTATTGAGTGTGGCCTGGGACTTTGCGGGTGGTAGATGGTCAACATATAAAGATCACATGTGTATGTACATGTGCATGCAGGTGTACAAGTGTGTGGAGACAAGAGGACAACTTGAGATGTCATTCCTCAGATAAGTACGTGTGTGTGTGTGTATGTGTGTGTGTGCATGCGTGCTTTGTATGTGTAACAGAATCTCTCACTGGCTTGGAACTTGCCCAGTAGGCGAAGCTAACTGGCCCATGAGCCCGAGGGACCTTCCTGCCTCTTCCTCTCCAGCCCTGGGATTACAAACATGCAGTCCCAGGCCCAGCCTGTGTTTCCGATTTTAATATCGGTTCTGTATTTCCAATTTTAAAATGGATTCTAGGAATTGAACTCAGTTCCCCCTGCTTCACAAGTAAGCTCTCTCTCCCCAGCCTCTGATTCACGATCTTGTTGGAGGCTGGGAAAGGTGTCTCAGCCAGCTGAGCCTCTCTCACTTCCAGCCCCAGCTGTGGGCTCAGCACTTGCTCTCCGAGTGTCCCTGAGAAGAGGGACTTCACAGAAGCCAACCGAGGGTACAGTATTCTGGCAGTAGGCCTGGCCCTGGCTGGAGGATGGGGGTCAATTCTGCCTACATGATCAGTTCTGACTGGACCAAGCAGCTGGGCAGCTTCCTCTTTGGCCCCCACCCTCAAGGTCGAGTGCTCCACGTCCTATTTCCTAGGCTGCTTGGTGAGGTTTTGTGTGCATGTGTGCACACATGCAGGTCTGGAGGGATGTTTGCAAAATAATGCACAGGCAAGCCTACAGCATTTGGTGTCACATGGACCTTTGCCACTAGTTGGGTGAAACTCAGTATCCTGATTAGAAAAATACAGATGGCAGTGTCCTCTGCACAGAGATGATGGTTGATCAGATGATGTCATCCAGGTGTGGTGACTGTAGCTACTGCCACTCTCTCATCACAGGTTCGCTGTCCAGAGTTTTGCCCCTACTGATTCACTAAAGCTCTGCAACAATCTTATGTGTGCTGTCCATTTCCTCTATTCCTTTTTGACAAAACAAAGTTGAAGCCCAGAGAGGTTAAGTGACTTTCCCAAGGTCACAGAGCTAGTTACTAGTAGTGGAAACATTAAACCTAGGCAGTGTAGCCACTAGTGTGTACTTGCCTGCATGAAGACCAAGACTAGGGAGGCATTGGGTTGGGGTTGACCCCTACAAAGGTGACGCTTAACTGGATTGGCTTGGTGCTGGGCTTGGGTTACTGCCCATAGTAAGAATGGCTCTACGGGTGCTGTTTCTTTTATCTAGTGTTGATGAGGAAGATCCTAAGGAGAGTCCTCATCCTGTCCTGACCTCAGCAGTGAGTGCTGGGCTCTACACGAGATGGGTTCCTATTGCTTACACCAAGAACTGCCTCCTCATGTCTGGGCTCATCTGATAGGCAGAGAGCCACAGTCCTGGTTCATCATGCTCTGTGTCTGTCTGTCTGTCTGTCTGTCTGTCTGTCTGTCTCTCTCTCTCTCTCTCTCTCTCTCTCTCTCTCTCTCTCTCTCTCTCTCTCTCTCTGTGTGTGTGTGTGTGTGTGTAGGAGAGGGGGAGAGATGGAACTAGGCCCCCCACCCAGCCCCTTCCTCTGCTCCCTTTGACTGACATCTGCCCACTTTGAGCAGCTGGTGTTTCCTCAGTCAGTGAGGGGAATAAACAGGCTCCCTTGGGGGAAACTGAGACCCAGGGCTGGGGGAGACCCCAATCAGGCTAGGGTCCCCACCTCTTCTGGATGTCATCTGGATTCCCAGCAGATCCCATGCCACACTCCCTGCCTCCCATGTGGCCCGGATGCTGTGCCATTCTGTGGACCCTGCCAACACTCTATGGCCCTGAGGACGCTCAGGAGGGGGCTGTTGGCAGCCGGGCTCCCCTGGCCCTTCAGCTGGGCACAAAGGGATGGAACTGCTTGGGAGAGGCGGGCCTAGCCTCCTAGGGAACACTGGACTCCTGTCTCTCCTCTGGAGGCTATTGTGGGGTTCTGGGAAACCCCACATGGCTGGAGTCCACTCCGGATGGGCCTCTTTAGCCCCTTCCTTTCCTGACCCAACCCCAACTTTACTGGCCTCTGGGGAAGGTGGCCTTAGTCTTCCCTTCACTCCCTCGTCTCCCTCCTCTAGCTCCCTGTCCTTTCTCAGACTTTCCTGCCAGCCAGCCTCCCCAGGCAGCTCATTTTCACCTGGTCTGTAAGCTGCCCCAGGGAGGCCTGACTGCCCCAGCTGCTGTCCTTGGGCCCCTGACACCCACAGGGGCCAATCACAATTATCAGTCCCTCTCCAGGTGTTCTCCCAGGCCATCTACATAGAATTGGGCTCTGATAGTGTCATTGTATGGCAGGCCAGGGGCAGACATCAGAGACAAGGATGCTGAAGAGAACAGGGTGGAGAGGCACTCACTGACTGAGGCCTCTCTGCCCCTGCCCTCTGGACCAGTGGTAAGATTCTTGGGCTTGACAGAAGGAGTGGCTACCTGGGAGGCCCAAGAGTGGTCCTGCTGTCTCTAATCTACCGCACCCGAAAACTTCCCAGGGAAAAAGAAAGAAGCAGTGGGCTATATTAGGAATATTAGCCTTGGTCCTCAAGCTTGCATTCCCCCTGTGATGGGGAGTTCACTACCTTCTGTTATTATGATTTATGGCTATTTCAAGGTCAGTCAAATCTCACTTTTAATGTGTTCTTCATCCTGACAGAGTTGCAGACCCCTCCCACTCACCTCTAATTTGCAGCATGAATGAAAATCACCTAAAGCTGTGTGTCTAAGTCAAAGGGAGAGGGTTCTGCCCTCTCTTAAGCATGATCCGTGGTCACCTGGGCCCCAACCCCCCAAAGACCCGTCTTCTTCCCCCATCACTGCACTGCCCAGCTAGCCTCCTAACTCACCCACTTACACCACACGGCAGCCTAAGTAGCCTTACGTTCCCACCTTCTCAGGAATGAAGCACTTCCCCTCACCGCTCTCAGCCCAAAGATGACTCACCTCCCCTGGCTTCTGGAGCTGCACAACAGACTATGGATCCTGGTGGCTGGGTTCAAGTCCAGTTCAACTGTGTGTGACCTTAAGCAAGTGGATAGCCCTCTTTGTGCCCTGAGCTGCACCTCCGTAAAATGTGGGTGATAATCAGAAGGGGGTATCACCCTCCTTGAGGGATCTTTCTAGATTTAAAAAATTAGAGCCAGGGAGATGGCTCAGTCAGTGCAGTCATCCAAGAAAGCATGGATATTCAGCAGCCATGTTTTCTGTTTCGTTTTTTAAAGCCAGACATGATGGTGCGTGTCTGTAATGCTAGTGCTGGGTGGGTGGAAATAGGTGGAGCCTAAAGCCCTCAGGCTAGCCAGGTCAGTGAGCCCCAGGTCCAAGAGAGACCCTGCCTCAAAAGATAAGTTAGAATGCAACTGAGGAAGCCACCTGTGTTAACCTTTGTCTTTTATACATATGCATGTGCACCTGCGCCTGCACATACACACACGCAATGCACCCATGCGTACACACATACATGCACACAAGCACACATACATGTACCTATGCCCACACACACATGCACATACAACACATACACATGCACCTGTGCCTACACAGACAATGCACACACATGCAATGCACCCATGCCTACACACATACATGCACACACGCACACACAAGCACACATACATGTACCTATGTCCACACACATGCACATACAACACATGCACCTGTGCCTACACAGACAGTGCACGCACATACATGTGTACCCGTGCCTACACAGACACATGCACACACACACATGCACCTGTGCCTACACACACACACATGCATACACAAGCACATGCAGTAGTGCCTACACACACATATGCACATACACACACCTGTGCCTACACAAATACACATACACATGTACCCATGCCTACACACACTCATACATACACATACAATATAATATAACACATACATACACACGCACACATGCCTACACACATACTTACACATACAAGCATACATATATAAACATAAATATACACATACATATACACAGTTACATACCAACACACATACACTTTCACACATGGAGTTAATGTGTTTTAAGAAACTCCTGGTATGGCATGGAGGACATAGGCTCCAAGCCAGGCTTCCTGGGTCTAGTCTGGCGCCCTTAGACCCTCTGTTCCTCAGTTTCCCGCTCATGAAATGGGCTGTGCAAATGCCGAACGAACACCTAGAAAGGAAGTTTGCCCGGTTTCTGAGAAGTGTGCCGCTGTGCTGGCTTCCAGTCCCCCTCAGCACCAGCCCCTCCCCTGGTCGTCTGCCCCCTGTGATGAGCCAGGGCACTCTGTGACCACGACTGACCAGCTCTTGGCTACTCGCTTCTCTTAGCTTCTGCCATGCCAGCAGTGGAGTTGCAGGCTGCCAGACTGTCTCGGGTCACTCCTTACAGGCTCCCCAGGGCCAGCCTCTGAGTCCCTTAGTTCTGAGTGCTCTGCAAAGCACATGACTGCACCCCATCCTGTCCAGGGGGGAAGGGAGAAGAGGGGGTATGAAAGCAGCCTCAGTTCCCCTATCCAGGACCACCCACCACAGCCAGTTGCAGGACCTATCTAGCTCCTTGACTCCCCAGAGGCAGCAGGCAGTTCTTGGGGCAGCTAAAGGAAGGACTTCCCCATATATAAGTCCGGAAAGCTCACAGACAGGTACAGACACCTTCTTTCCCTGAGCTCTGGGGTTAAGGCTGTGGGTTTTTGTGGTTCTCATGCAACCACTAGAAGAGGCTGCACATGGCACCCGTAGACCCTTGGGCCCAGGCTTCCTGGCCCTGGAGTCTATGATCGTTTGCCAAGCTCTCATACAAAGACTGGAGGGAGGAAGTCGTTCCTTGGGCTCCTTGTAGCCCTCAGCCCTGGAGTAGTGTGGGCGAGTCTGTTTTATTGAGTGGGCGTGTGTGGGTGTCTGAGTTTCCTCGGCTTTGATTTCAGCCAACCAGGGCATGCAGCCACACATGGGCCTGGCCCTTTCTTAGCTCTCTTCTATGAATCCCTCACTCCACCCCCGTGCTGTTCTGTGTTTTGGTTACACAGCTAGCCTTGGGTACTGGTTTGAGCCTGTACCCCCCACTGTGGGTTCTGCCCAGGCCCAGCCCAGGCCCAGCCCAAAGCCATAGGGAGCAGGTCCCAAGGGCAGACCAGAGAGATGCCTGACTAGGTTATGCCCAAAGCTGTGTTCAACTCTGGCAGCTTCTGACTCCCAGATTTGACTGGAGTGCCACTGGCAGGGTGTCACCTCCCTCCTTTTTACCAGGAGGGGAGACTCATAGCAAGCACGGGACAGCAAATACACACCTGGTTGGTACCCATGGGTGACATGAACCCATCAGCACCTCTGTGGCAGGTAGGAGAGACAGACCCGAAATCAGCTCAGGACAGGTGGCCCGAACCACACCGCTTGAGCAATAGCTAGACTTACCTCTTCTTCTTACCCCATCCCTCTAGTGTTCCAGCCATCCGGTTGGTTCAGCAGATGCTAAAGCCACCCCTACTTTATGACTGAGGGCATTGAAGCCCAGATGTTTTATCTGTTGTTTAAGAACTGTTAAAGGAGAAGTTGGGATGGGATCCACAAAGCTTGGCCCTACCACGTCCTGTCAAACTCCTATCCATACTTCAAAGCCTCACAGAGAACAGACGATTCACTGAAGTCTATGACGGCTCCAGGTGGTCCCAAGGGCAGGTAGGAGTCATACAATCGTTTATGAAATTAATTACTTTGTGACTTATTTTTCCTAAAATGCTTATCACCATGGGTAGTGTAGGTACTTAGTGTGGGTCATTAAAAGAATTTTTTTTTTTGAGATAGGAACTCGTTTTGTAGACCAGGTTAGCCTTGAAATCACAGAGACCAGCTTGCTTCTGCCTCCTGAGTGCTGGGACTAAAGGCATGTGCCACCACCACTGGGCGATCTAAAATATTTTTGAGACAGAGTTTTGTGTAGCTCGGATTAGTTTCAGCCTTGGTGTGTAGCTGAGAATGACCTTGAACTTCTGATCCTATTTTCTCTACCTTCTGAGTGTTTGGATTAGAGGCATGGGCCGCTACACTCAGTTTATGGGCTACTGGAGGTTGTATAAGCCTAGCAAGCACTCCGCTACCAGCTACAGCCCCGCCCATTTTGTTTTGTTTTGCTGGTGCCTTGCCGAGACTATGCAGCTGGCCTCCAAGTTTCAGTAATCCCTGTGCTGGAACTCCAGGCCTACCCCTACTATACCTGGCTTTTCATTTTTCTTTGTGGTGCAGAGGAAGTAAGCCACAACCTCATGCCTACCAGCAGACACTTTATACCACTGAGCTACAACCCAACCCCGTGGAGTATGTCGCTCTCAACTACTAGCGATTATCCCTGATGCTTCCTGTTTGGCTGCACCACCAATCTGCCTCAACACCTGCATGGTGTCAGGAGGCAATGTCTTATTTTAAAGTCTCTTCTTGAGGGAAGACCCCAGAGGGATAGTGACACACGGCCTCTGACCTCACTGTCTTCTACCACCATCTCTACACATGCGTCACAGAGGTCCAGGTCGGGTAGGTGCCTGGTCTCTTTAAGAGCCCTGAGCCAGGACATGGGGAGTGAGTGGCCCCTAAGCCCAAGCTGGGATGGAACTATGTTCTCTGGGGAAGCGAGTGGCTGCCTGGCATCTTCCCTTTGATACTGACACCGGCATTTTAATAGCTGCGACCCATCGGGCTGGTGGTGTTTCAGCCCTAACCACACAGGGCATTCCAGGAGGCCCTGGCTACCAGCCAAGAGAGCAGAAGGGCCCCTCCGTGTAGAGGGGCTGGGGTCTGTCCCCCTACCAAGACTGCAAAAAATGTCCAGCCCACAGCTGAAGAAGTATTAAGTCGGCACAAATCAATAACCAAGCCAGCTCAATAGGAACGGGTATTTTTAATGAATGTCCTATCTGTCCAGCGGACACCGCATGGGGAGGGAGCACACTTGTGTTCTCTCGATTTTCTACCTGGCGTCCAAGTGGCCACACCCCAACTTGATGTGATTGGTTAATGGCTTTTCCCCCATCACACAGCCTAGTAGGGTCTCTCACTCAGGTCCTCAACTCAGGATACTGCAGCGGCCAGGACTAGTGAGTTAAGCAACTAAAGCTGGTCACCCGGAAGGTGTGTCTTGGTGACCTGGGTTGCTGGGAATCTGAGGGGATTTGGCCCTCACTCAACACCTGACTGTGTTAGTCATAGCCCACGGCCCCCAGTTCCCCGCTGCAGTGGGTCAAGCTTACTGTGACACCTGATGTGTAAATAGCCAGTGCTTACTGAATGCCTGCTGTGTGTCAGGCTCTGTTGCAGGCACTGGGCACATGTGGCGAAGAACACAGAACCTATGGTTTATCTTGCTGTGAATTTGTCTTCTGTTGGCAAAGGGAGGCAATTAATGAGAGAGAGAAAATGGTAAAGGAGAAAGTGAAATAGGGAAGGGGGCAGGAGGTATGTGGAACAGGGGGCGAGAAGCAAAAAGGGTCTCCATTAGGAACATACCAGGTAGACCACTAGAAAGAGAACATCCTGGAAAGAGAGTTCACAAGTGCAAAGGCCCTGGGGTAGGAGAAAGTCTGGAGAGGCGGTGGGTCTGGCAACTGTTGAGAATGGGGGCTTCTGGGTCCAGGTCGGATGTGGGCTGGGGACAGTAGGGTATCGTTGGGCTAGAGTTGTGCCTGGAGCAGGTTGTAGTGCCAGGGCTGGGGAGAGGGCCTGATCTGAGTGTATCTACAGAGTACAAGATGGGGGCTTCTGCTGGCTGGGTGTGTGGGGTAGAGAGTCATCAGTGATGAGCTGGACAGTGGGAGAAACTGAGTTGGTCGTGATGGGACATGTGTGGGAGGGATGGGGCAGCAGGCTGGAACTCAGGCTTGAGACCTTGTTCTGAGACGGCAAGGAATAACCTACCAGGCAAGCAGCTGGTCACAGGCTAGAGGTGGGAGTATGGAGCTGGCATCCATCATTGTCATAGTTTGGATAAGAATAGACCTATTGGCTCATGTATTTGAATGCTTAGTTACCAGGGAGAGGAACTGTTTGAAAGGGTTAAGAGGTTTAGGAGGTGTGGCCTTGCTGGAGTAGGTGTGACCTTGCTGGAGGAAGTGTGTCATTCGTGTCACTGGGGGTGGACTTTGAGGCTTTAAAAGTCCATGCTAGGCCCAAGTGCTTGTTCTCTCTCTCTCTCTTCCTATCTCTATCTCTCTCAGCTCCTACTCCAGCACTACACCTGCGTGTCACCATGCTCCCTGCTGTGACGATAACAGACCAAGCTTTGAAACTCTACGCAAGCCCCTAATTAAATGCTTTCTTTTATAAGCGTCGCCTTGATCACGGTGTCTCTTCACACCAGTAGAACACTGGCTAAGACAGTCACAGACAATGTTGAGACCTCAGATCAAGCGAGGTCTTGGAGAACCAGTATATAGATGACTGAAGCGAGGCCCTGAACTTAGGCAGCAATTAGACAAGATGGAACCAGCAAAGGAGAAAGAGAGGGAACAGCCAGGGCGGAAGGAGGGGAACCGAGTAAGCAATGACTAACCGGGAGCCAGAGGAGAGGGAGAAGTGTGTAAATCCTGCCACAGGTCAAGGAGGATGAGAATTGACCCCCAGACTCAGCATCCCAGAGGGGTGCTCAGCCCCTAGAAGGAAATCCTCTGCCAGGTGGGGAGCAGTAAAGGTGACCAGATATTCTGGTTAGTTTTCTGGGTGTTTTTGGTGTGTGTGTGGGGGGGGGTCTTGACACAAACTAGAGTTATCTAAGAGGAGGAACCTCGATTGAGAAAATTCCTCCATTAGATTTCCTGTAGGGAGGTCTGTAGGGCATTTTCTTTATTAATGATTGATGAGGGAGGCCCCCCCCCACAATCCACAGTGCGGGTTAGTTTTATGTCAACTTGACACAAGCTAGAGTTGTTGGAGAGGAAGGAGACTCAACTGAGAACAATAAGATTGGACTGTAGGCAAGTCTGTAAGGCATTTTCTTAATTAGTTATTGATATTAATGGGGAGGACCAAACCCACTGTGGGTGGGGTCACCCCTGGGCTGGTGGTCCTGGGTTCTATAAGAAAGCAGGCCGAGCAAGCCTTGGGGAACAAGCCAGTAAGCAGCACCCCTCCATGGCCTCTGCATCAGCTCCTGCCTCCAGGTTCCTGCCCTGTTTGAGTTCCTGTCCTGGCTTCCTTCAGTGATGGACTACAGTGTGGAAGCATAAACCCTTTCCTCCCAACTTGCTTTTTGGTCATAGTGTTTATGACAGGCACTGATACCGGGTTCAGGGGGGTGTGCTGTCTGAGGAGGATGGTGGAAGGAGTGGGAACTCTGAGCTGAAAAAGCAGTTTGAGTGCTTGCTTAATGGGCTGGTCTGTGGCAACTCGGAAGAGACTGGCGAAGGTAGAGCAGACACTTGCAGGCTGGCTTGTGAAGTGTCAGAGAGAGGCTGGAAAGCTCTTCCAAGACCTTACCAGAGTTGTTCGTGTGGTATTTTGAACTGAGAATTTCTGGCGTCTGGTCAGCAGTGATTACAAGAGACCAGTGCCCCAAAAGTGAAACCTTTGTTTTCCTGGGACAGCTGATGCTCTTCAGCTAGAGCTGAGACAGTTGCAGTAATTAAGAAGAGCCCAGCATCATGGAGGTGAAGTCTTTGGAGATGATCCAGAGGGGGCTAAGGCTGCGTCTCCTGCTGGCAGCCATACTTGGTAAATGTGTAAGCGTCACCCATGTATTACTAGTCCTGGCAGCACGAGAGCTTCTGGATTGACAGAGTCAGGGAGAGCAGCTAAGGCTTGGTATTAGCAGAGGCCAGGAGAGGCCAATGGTGAAGGTGCAGCCTCAGTTGTAGTAGGAATCTAGGGGCTTGAAGTGGTTATGGGGAAAACTGGAGGCTTGGCTCCATATGACAGGGTCAGAAAACCCGGGCCATTGGTAAAGTGTGTCCTGTGGAGATGCCAGGATCACCAAAGACAGAAGCAGCTGTGGAATAGAATCGGCTTTAGCCTATGAAACACAGGCTATGTGCCGTAAATGACAGAGCTGGAGAAGTGGGGTCTCCAGACGGGGCTCAGTCAACCCCTGTGCTACCCAGGCTGACCTAAGAGTCCCATGTGAGGCACCCTGCACACAGTCCTCTACATAAAGGGCACATAGACACTGACGTCCTTAAAGTCTGCCATGTGGTACCATTTTGCATGGATGGATTCTACTGCTGCCATCTACACACAATTTTCTGGGACTTGGAAGTATCCCCCCCTTTAGGACCTTCCAGATTGACTCTGTAGTTTCAAAGTGTGGAGGAAGACGTTTGATGGAGCAGGGTGTCTAGGGCCTGCTCAGCCTTCCCAGCCCCCCATCACTCACCCCATCCACCTGCCGATGCTGGCCTGGAGGGGGTGATCAGAGCAGAAGGCTTTGTGCCTACCCAGGAACCCAGCTGGAGAAGGAAACAATAGCAAAGAGATAAGAAACGTGTATCATAGAGTCACCATGGGCAGCCACTAGTTTACAGGGCCCTAAGCAGAGCCTGCCGAAGATAGAGGCCGCAATGGCTGTGATAATAAGCTTTATCCTATTTCCTGTCACCCCCACACAGAGAGTTTGAGTTCCTCAAAGACTATCAGGGCTGTTCACGTGGTCAGTGGAGGGCCCTGACCGGCCAGACTCTATCCCACAGCAGTCCCATCTACCTTCACCATCCCCACCACCCTGCATCCCTTGGTTGGCCCCTCCCCCCACACGCACTCCCCTTCATCCCACTTGCTGGCTTTCCAAGGCTGGAGCTTTTATGAACTCCTGGTGACTTCTCTTGTCTTTTTGTGCAGAAATGGAAGTTCTACTCACGCAGACGCCGGGAGGCCCCGAAGATGTCTCCGGGATGTAACTGCCCACCAGGTAAGGAGCCCTGTGAATGGGTGAGGTCAGATCAGCGTCTCTTGGTCAGGGATTGCATCCCAGAAGCCCTTGGATTTCTGTGCAGCTCGGCTACCGCCTCTCATTCAGTTGCTTTCCATCTTCCTGTGGAGGCATCTGGTTGTCTTCCATCCTTCCATTCCTTCCATCCACCCCTCCCTTCCATCCCTCTCTCCCCCCCTCCATCCATTCATAGACCCATCCATCATTCGTTAATCTAAGCACACCCATTCATTAATTCCTCTGCACCCCTGATGCTCTCTAAAGTAGATTAAGTGAAAGTGTATCACTTGGTGGGTGTGGCTGTGTGTTGAAATACATGGCAGGCTATACGAAGTGGGAGAGAAAATGAGCCCAGTGTGTCGTTGCTGTACCTTCTGTTTCTGAAGGTGTAGTAGATGCACAAGAATGTCTGTCACCTCTGAATGGATGGCCCTGTGGTGAGGAAAGTATAAACTGGATTCACAGTCTCCTTTGGCTATTTTCTGGCCTTGCACGAGTAGATCTAGGAGGCCACGGGGCCTTGGCTCACACACTCTGCTCCTCAACTATCTGTCTCTGTATTCAAAGCCATGTGCAGAGTACCTGCTCAGTGCAGGCATCATAGTCAGAGCAGGGTTCAAGTGCACTGTCGCCAGTTAACACCACTGATATGTGAGTGTGTGTGAGAGGACCCCCCCTCTGGCTTCTGGCCACGTTCATTAAGCTAGGGACAGAGGTGGGATCGACACTGTTTGCTTGACTCACTGGGCTGGGCTATATGCCTTTGAAGGCACAGAAAGAAAAGGACTTGGGGAAATGGTGAGACATGCTTAAATAATTGCTTGAGGCTTTGCTTGTTCAGGGTCTCCTAGTGCACACCGAAGCCTCCTAGGTGACTGTGGTGGGCAAATGGCCCTGAAAAGCCTCCCTCTGGGCTCCTGGGAGGGTCCTCCCCTGGCTTCAGAAGTTTACAACCCTCTAGAAACCCTCCACAGGTTCCCTGAGCCAGGGAAGAGAGACTGGCAGATGTTAGATGTATTGATCACTTTTTCATTCCTTTGCTGTGACCAAATACTTGGCAAGAAGCACCTTGGGGAGAAAGCGCTTGTTTCGGTTCACAGATAGAGAAGGCGCAGTCCATTGTGATGGGCAAGGCAGGACCACAGAATCAGCCTCTGTCTGTGGCTCTGTTTGTTCACATCTCAGCAGGTCAGGGGAGGGAGTGGGAGAAAGGTAGATTTCCTAGCTTGCTTTTTCCTTTTTATTCATTCTGGAATCCTAGTCTGTGGGGTGATGCCCAGAGTAGGCATTGACTAAGCCTCTCTGGAAATGCCCTCACAGATGTACCCTGAGATGTGTTTCCATGGTGATTCTAAACCCACTCGATGCAACAGCAATGATTAGCCAGCACATTAAGCGTACAAGCACAATGGAAGTTCCTGGTGGCCAGATGTGACTGGGCTGCTGTGTTGTCCCTGAAAATGTGACACTGTGATAAGGGTCACTGGTCCTACAAGCTGCTTGTCTGGATTAATTCAGAGGGTGTCCAGAGCCCCAGGAAGCCAGCTCCTCTTTCCGAGTTTAGGAGATTGGGCCCCGGAGTTGGAGAAAGCTTTCTGCTGGATCCATGAGATGTCAGGATTAGTGAGCTGAGATATAGTTGATGATGTGGTATTAGGGTTTGGACAGGTTTCTGGGCTACCCAAGCTGTATGTGACTATGTGTCTGTTGTCTTAGACAAGAGTGGCACTATGGAAGACAGCTTTGAATTCTATCTCTGACATTTATCAACTGTGTTGTAGCCTTCAGAGTTTCCTTCCTATGCCTCAGTCGCTTCATTTGAAACAAGGGTAAAGGCCACTTGGAAAATATGTGGGAGAGATCAATAGGCTTGTTACTGGATTGTTAGCACATTGCCTGATATTAAGCAATATTATTATCTGTTAATTTCTTCAGTTGTGTCTTGTTTGTCAATGATGCACCAAAATTGTTTCCTTAACTACCATGTCCTGCCATTGGGAGCAGCACTGGCTGCGTGTTCAGGGCCATAGTAGGCACCTCCACCTGCTGACTAAGGAAAGCAGAGGCATTTCACCCACAGTGAAAGAATTCCCTTAACACAGAAACTCACCTGCTCTACCTAACAGCTGTGTTTGTCACTGCCCCCAAGTGAGCACCAACTGTATGCAGGCAGCAAGCATCTCATACTGGTGGGTAACCTCCCTCAAGATGCTGAAACATGGCTGGGAATGGAGCTCAGTTGGTGAAGTGCTTGCCTAGCGCGCAGGAAGCCCTGGGTTCCATTCCCAGCACACACACACACACACACACACACACACACACACACACACACACGCACGCACGCACGCACGCACACGGGGCGTGGTAGCTCATTCCTATAACTCTAGCACTCAGGACGTAGAGGCAGGAGCATCAGGAGTTCAAGGCCATTCTTTGCTTCATAATGAGTCAGAGACTAGCCTGAGACCCTGAGACTAAGTGAGACCACCTTTTGAAAAACTAAACCAAAACTCCTGGTGAAAAGAGGTGAGGGGGAACCTGAGTGTCCCAGATGCTTACAGGTCCTCAAATGGGTCAGGAAAGCCCTTCCCTGCACCTACCAGTACCTGAATCCTGAATCCTTCTTTCAGGTCATCGTCTTGGGGGTCAGTGTTTACAAATCTCTCTGTGGCTCCTGATGCCATTATAAAATACACAAACACAAAGTATTACACACCCTTGTCCCGCTAGCACTTAATATTGTCTCTGTATACAGTTGGTACTCAATGAGTGTCAATAAGTGACTAGAGTCTGCCTCATAGTCTCCACCCACCATCAATGCACTCCACATGTGTTGCCTTGCACTATACCTTAGTATATGCCAGCCCTGGAATTCCCTCTATTGGACACAGCAAATGAATACGTTCTTTCTGCCCATGGTGGCTGATAGATCAGATCCTACAGCTCCAAACCTATGCCTGTCCCCTTTGGCTTCTGTGGTCAAAAGAGGCCAAAGCTGGAGTCCTGTGGCGGGCGGGCTCTTCCCTGTGGCAGCCCTGGGTCCCTCGGCAGCGTTCAGAAGGCTCAGGACTCATAATCATGGGCAGAAAACCTGGCTCCTTCCTTTCCTACACTGACCTCGCCAGCATCCTCCCAAGATCCTCCCTGCCCCAAAATAGCTCTCTTCCAGCATCCTGCCGCATACACTGTTTGCCAGGGGAGTGATGGGCTCACAGGCTCAGGGCAGGATGCCAGAGGTCAAGCCTCAGGGAGGAGGGCCACAGCAGCCAGAAGTTGAGGAATGGGTGTGGGCCACTTGCAAAGCACACAGGGCAGGGGGAGGGTCCTGAGAACAGATATATGTACCGTGGGACTTCCTAGACCACTTGAGGCCAATACAAAGATCGGGGAAATTCACCCGTTCTCTGTCCCTGTTCTTACTAGCAAATGAGGAGCAGGACAATATAGGCTCCAGCTGGCAAGGAAACAGCTCCTTCAGGCCCGTCGTGCTGGGGCTGGGTGGGGCTGGTAGCAGGCAGGCTGCTGTGGAACCCATACCTTCTGCCTAGGCCTGGTCTCTTACGGGACGGGGAGTCTGGGGCCTCGAATATCAGGCTGAAGGGTTTAGACAGCAAGAGTGGGAATGTGGGGTGACATAGTCCACCAGCCTGTCAGCCCCAGTACAGGTACATGACTAGAAGATTGATGGAGGGGAGAGGAAAAGTTGCTTTGGCCGGGCCAGCAGATGATGGTACAGCCACCATGTGGTTTAGACATTCTGTGAGGAATGAGGTGCCAAAGAGCCCCAAGAAGCCTGGAACACAAGGCAAATGTCACCTAGGAGGTGGCACTGGAGGTTGGCCATACAGAGCAAGGAAGCAAGCTAGAGGGTACACTCAATAAGAGTACAGGCTCACCAGGTGGTGGCAGCGCACACCTTTAATCCTAGCACTAGGGAGGCAGAGACAGGCAGATCTCTGCAAGTTCCAGGCCAGCCTGGTCTACAGAGCAAGTTCCAGGACAGGCTCCAAAGCTACAGAGAAACCCTTTATTTCTCGGGGGAAAAAAGAAAAAAAAAAAGGTACAGCCTCATCTGTCACCATGACCAAAGTCTAAGTAAAGGGACGTCAGAGGTAGATGTCTCTTACTGAGTGTGACACAGGAGCCTGGTGCAGGACAGGGAGGTGGCTGTGTTGTCTGTGTTTTGTAGATTTCCCGAGGCCCTGGCAGCTGCTTAGACTTTCATCAGCATGAAAGGAGAAGGAACGAGCTCAGAGTAGTCAAGCGCAGGTCATTGGAACTGGAGGAAGAGCCACAGGTCAATCCTGCCCACCTACCTCTGGCCAGACCTGAGTTACAGGATTGCCCGCACAAAGTCAGACACGTGCTGAATGATTCATTTACAGATTCTGATCTCAGCCCTGGGGAGGTAGAAGCAGGAGGATCAGGAGCTCAAGGTAGGCCTCGGCGCCATAGCAAGTTCAAGGCCAGCCCCGTCCAAAAGGCCAGTAAGTCTTTATTTCCATGGAAGGTGGGAGAAACAACATTGAAGATTCAACAATCATATGGTGGGTCCTTCTAGAGAATGTCCAGAATGAAAGCTTTGAGGAATGAGTGCATCTGGGGTTGACCAGTAGTTGGGGCCCAGAGTGGTGACAGGAAACAGATGAGCAGGGATTAGGGTAGGAAGAGATGTCAGAACTGCAGCAAGCCAGGCTCTGCTCAGGTGCTGTTTATGTTGAGGGTGATTGACAATGTGTTACTTACTCTCCTCCTCCTTGACCAGAAGCAGCTTAATGGGGAGATGTTTATTTTGGCTCACAGTTCAAAATGACACAGTCCGTCATGGTGGAGGACAGCATCGCAGAAAGAAGCCTGGTGGCAGCAGGAGTCTGAGTAGCCACTTGTTCCCATGGCATTGGCCAGAAAACATGGCTTGGGGCAGAAATAAAAGACCCACTCTGTACTGAATCACTTCCTTTAGATAGGCCCACTTCCTAAAGGTCCCACCATATCAACAAACATTTTTGCTTGCTAAGGACCAAGTGTTCAAACACTGGGGACATGTCACATCCAAACCAGAGCAACTGGTAATGACTACCTGGAGGCCAGTACCAGGGTCATCTTGCATCCAGATTAGCAAAACGTGTGGTAATCGTTTCATAATGTCTGCCGTGGGTGCAGGAATGGTGAGCAGCCACATTTGCACCCAGGCTGTGCTTCCTCACAGAGCATAAATGTAGCATCAGGAACAGTTTGGGGAGGAAGGATGTGGTCCAGTCCAATGTGTATTTCAGAACAATAAGTAGTTGTGCTGTGGATGATGCCTCCAAGGCAGGAGCAGCCCCTTCCAGCACCAAAGCTTGTGATCCTAGAAACAGGGCTGTTTTCTCATGACCCTTGGTTACTTTCCGTAGGTGGTGACAGCTGCTGCCACACACCCTAAACCTCTTCTTTGGCCAGCCCTGCCCTGTTTTTCCTGGCTTCAGATTTTTGACCCCAAAAGCCAACATGGGTAGAGCCTGTGGCCAGGCTTTGGTCTCAACTAGACTCCTGTCACCACCTCTGAGTGGCAGCAGAGCGAATCCACAGACAGGGCCCTCTCTTTGTGCCCTTATTTCAGTTTTAGCTAAACCAAGAAACAGGAGGCTAAAGATCAGAGGCTCCCTTGGCACTGTTGCCAAAGAGAATTGCAGAGTGGATGGTTATTGCAGGGGGATCATTCAAACTAGAGAAATACTGTCTTCTAGGCGTTCCAAAACTCTGTTGAACCTGTGAATAATTGCCAGGTTCCTTCTGAGTCGTTTGTGGCTAGTCCTTGAAGCGGCTTCCCACGGTCAGCTAGTAAGGCACACTGAATAACCCGCTTGCTGATGTATTCGGCGTTCATACTCACTCTGCTTCTGCTGCAGCGTGAAGGTTGCTCCTCCACCGACGGTGTCACCTTCGTCCCTCCCCTCTCCTGAGCCCCACAGCGGCAGCAGCAGCAGCAGCAGCTTCCATGGCCCCTTAACTTTGTCCACTGCACTCTGCTCCTCTGCTCCAACACCATCTGTGCCCCCCTGTACTCACAGCCCAATGCCACACCTACTTTCTCTCTCTAACCTGATCTCTGCCAATCTCCTGCTGCTCCCTGGACAGGACCTGCTGGTCCATGTATCACACACACACCCCCGCCCCGCTTCTGTTCTCACCTTCTCCCTGCTGAACTGACTCTTCAACCCTCCCATCCTGCCATATCACCCCTGCAGGACCTCCCATCCATCACCTCCCACTTTTGCCCTTAGTTCTGCTATGTGATCATGTTGAGAGCGCACCTGATACATGCCCAGCACATAATCCAGGTGAAACCTCCTAGTTACGTGTTTCAAATATGAAGTGCAAGCAGACCCAGAGGCTCACAGCTGCTGTGGTTTCTCCTAGGCTACAGTCATTAGCCCGGTGTGGGTACTATAGATGCTTGAGAGCAATATCAGCATGGGGATGATAGAATGGGAGCCCCTTGGTGGGTTCCCAGCCAGGGAGAATGCTCTGCCTACAAATCATGCTGGTGGCCTCCTCAGTCCCTTATAGATGTGTCTCATGGGCCATTCTTCCACAGAGATGGGTGCACCACTGCAGCCAGCATCTTCCCCGCACTGTGCCTTCTCAAAATTCTGCAAGCTACCCAGTACCTAAGCAGGTCTTTAAAATTGTGTGTGTGTGTGTGTGTGTGTGTGTGTGTACATGTGTACATGAATGCATATGCCGTGACCCACGTGTGGAAGCCAGAGGACAATTTGTAGAAGTCAGTTCTCTCCCTCCACCACGTGGGTCCTGAAGATCCAGGCGCACGTCAGCGGACTTGAATGAATCTGCTGAGCCATCTCCCTGCAAGCCCTAGGTAGGCTTCCGTGATGCCATCTTTCCCCTCACACCCCATCAGTCACAAGTGCCACTTAAGGTGGGCCTGGTGGTCCATGACTGTAACCCTGTAACCCTGGCACAGGGAGGTGGGAGCAGGAGGCTTGCTGCATGTTGAAGACCAGCTAATAGTGAGCTCTAGGCTAGCCTGAGCTACAAAGTGAGACACTATCTCAAAGGAAAAAGAACCATTGGTCCCATGGTTGATCTTGCCCTAACCACAAGCATTGCTTTGCCCCGACTGCCCCCAAGTGTCACCTCATGGACTATAGGAACCTACTTACCTGGCCACTTTGAACTGTTCACACAAAAGCCAGGTGGTGTTTGTAAAGTTGATGTACAGCCCCCACTAACCTAGCGCTTCTGCACCCCCATGACCCTTAGGCTAGGGACAAAACCCTCAGCACCCTCACTCTTATCCTTCACGTGTTCCCAGAAGGCTCCTGGGAACATCTGTTTTGCTGGTGACCTGTCCACTCTGGGAGTGGAAAGTCTGTGTAGCCCTGGCCACCTGGATCAGGGATCCTGGGGCTTAGAGAAGAACAGCCCAGAAAACAGGTGCAAAGTTCAGATGTTTCCTTGTCAATTCCAGCCCTTTGGGCCCTGAGATCCCACTAGAAGGGAGAAAAGTTATTAGTGTGGACAGGGCTGCGTGGTGCAGAAGCCTCTCCGGGCTGCTCGTGGGAAGGAAGGTCAGGTGACCAGTGTGGGAGAGCACCAGCCGCCCACAGCTGTTGAGTGGCCAGGTGCAGCCTAGCTGCAAGAGTGCTGCCTCTGCTCCTGGAAATGAGTCTTTTCTCCTGCCCTTGGCCTGTGTTTTAGAACCCCTGGGGGAATCCTCTGGGGCATATTTCTTTCCCATTTCCTCCTGAAAGCATTTCCAGACCCCCAAACAATGCTGATAATGTGTTTCTCCTAGAGCAGCTCTGATAACGTCCACCAGGGTGGTCACAGAGATTTGTAAGGAAATAAAAATAAGGAAATAGAAAATTCTAGAGCTTGTTCCAGACCCTGAGGGACACAGGTGGCTTTCTGTCTCTGGATTTTGGTATCTTTACATATATATGAAGCATCGGTGATAGTGAACCCAGCTTGGTAGCACTTGGCGAAGGGAAAGCTTGCCTGGAAGAGTGGCTTCCCTCCTAGACAAAGCCTAGAGGAGTGTGCATGCGTGTGGCAGCTGCTGTCCACCAAGGCACCACAGAAAAAAGTGTGCTTGTGTGTGAGGTGAAAGGGTGGATGGGCAGTGTGAGCCTGCTGCAAGGTAAAGGAGGGGGCGGGGGAGGCTACAATCTGACAAGAGAGTGGTCAGAGATGCCATGGGGCATTACAGTGTAACAATGGCATCAATGAAATAGCATGCACCAGGAACATGAATCAGCTAGCACCACAGCTGATGGAGTCCACAGATAGGATCTTATACAATGGAGGAAAAGCAATGACAAGGGGTTTATAATACTAGTTATTTATATAGAGTTAGAAATAGCACACTGTTCATAGGCATATGTTGTAAATGTGTAAAAACTTACATGTCAAAACTTGCATGATAGCTCAGTGTTGTGACTTATGATGCCTGTCATCCTAGGACATGGAAGGCAGAGGCAGGAAAATTACAAGTTCAAAAGCTTTCTGGGCCACAGAGTAAATTTAAAGCCAGCCTATACAACTTGGGGAGACCCAGTCTTAAAAATAAAATAATAGAATAAATGAGGCATGGTAAGCCTCAGACTCAGTGGGGAGTAGGGACATGGTGGAGACCGCAGGGTGCTCGGGTGTTAGATACCTATTTAGCTGGGTGCTGAATAGACCAGAGCTGTCCCCTAAGTTTGCAGCGACTTGACTGAAATACAACCCACGTGAGTATTTCCTCCACCTAAATTGTACAATGCAACAGTTTTTTGTATCGTTGCCGAGTTGTGATGCTGTCCTCAAAACCAATTTTAGGACATTGTTATCACCTCAAAAAGAAACCTGCAACCCTTTTTCTTCAGTACCTCATCCCTGCCCCCAGCCCTAGATCAGCCCAGCCTCCTTTTTACCACTGTGGATTTGATTTACCATTTTCCAGGTTTATCCATGTTGTAGCAGGTGTCGGTACATCATTGGCATGAATTTTAAGCCTCTTTGGCTAGGTGGAATATTTCAAGACAGAACAGTGGGTTGTTAATACCCTGGGTTAGTGGATATTATTGATAAATACTCCCTTGGCATCCTCCAACAGCCATGATGTGTCAGTTTGGGGACTTGAATTCCACTTCCACCTCTGGGTTGGTGACAATAATGCAAAGGACAAACCCTGCCTGGATTCAGCAGGCCCCCAAGATGGGCTCCCTTCTGCCCCTGCCCATCTTCTGCTCAGGATCATCACCTCAGAGATATTTCCCATCGGCCCTCCAGGTATGGCTGACGGCTCTGTCTCCTGACTCGCGTGTAGTACTTTTCAGCAGTGATTTGATCTCTGGGGAGGGACCAGCCAGCCAGACTTCAGCCCAGCACAGCCCTTGTTGCCTGTGAACATCAGTCTCCATCATCATAAGATATAGATGCTGGAACCTACCTGTAGGGGATGGTAGCCAATGAGTGTAAGAGCCTGCTTGAGTGTCTCCAGCTGGTCCACTGTGCAGGGGGATGGTCCTGTAAGGGCTATACTGATGTAGAATGATGCTTACCTAGCACTGGCAATGGATAGCAATTGGCATGCCATGAGAGAGGCAGGATAACCCAGCAGTTTCAAGTATGGGCTCGTACCTTCAACACCCCACATTTGAATCTCAGGAACCCCAGTTCTGCTCTTGCCTAGTCTTGGGGCTGTAAGGGAGTCATCTCCAGACCTCATATAAGTAGGAGATAATGACAATATAGAACTTTGGGATAGCTGAGCTCAATGTGGGGCCTGATACATACGGGACTCTAATGATGATGGTGCTCATGATGGGAACACGAGTGCAAAGGAGCTTCTGGTGACACGGAGCCCGCAGGGAGAAGATATGGCCTTTGTCCAATTGTATCCAACCACATGGGGTCCCACAAGACAAGGTCATCTTTATCACAAAATTAAATGAATAAATAGGGCCTCGGCTGCTCAAGGGGCTGCCAGCTCTCTCCTTCCTCCTTCTCAGGTCTCAGCTTCCTGTGTCTAGCTCTCCAACCCTGGAAAATCTACTCCTACCTTTGAGCTTCCACTGGCCATATTTGACATAATAATATGTGTCTTAGGGTTTCTACTGCTGTGATGAAACACCAAAACCAAAAAACAAGTTGGGGAGGAAAGGGTTTATTTGGCTTACACTTCCAGATTGTAGTCCATCACTGGAGGAAGTCAGAACAGGAACTCAAGCAGGGCTTGGAACCTGGAGGCAAGAGCTGATGCAGAGGCCATGGAGGGGTGCTGCTTACTGACTTGCTTCCCCTGACTTGCTCAGCCTACTTTCCTATAGAACCCAGGACCACCAGCCCAGGGATGGCACCACCACCATGGGCTGGGCCCTCCTCCATTGATCACTAATTGAGAAAATGCCTTACAGCTGGAGCTCATGGCGGCATTTCCTCAGCTGAGGCTCCTTCCTCTCTGATGACTCTAGCTTTTGTCAAGTTGACACACAAAACCAACCAGTACAATATGCTCTTCCAGCTCTTGACCAGCTGTGCTGGGCAGATGGGAGGTATCAAGGGAGGGGAGCAGATCCAGCTACAGCCCAGCTATGAATAGAAGAAAGACTGTAGGTTGCTATGGGAAATGAAGAAAGGACCATGGGCTAATACTGAGTGAGGGTGCCAGTTGGCCCCTCTATTGGAGTTCACTCAGGGTTTTGGGGTCCTAGCTTATGAAGAAAGACTCCCCTTCCTTTACCCTCAAAATACAATGTAAACTGAGAGCCTCTGGGTGACAGGTTGTTCTCAGAGGCCACGCCCCTGCCCATCTTCCTGAAGCCTCACTGTGCACTAGGAAACCAAGGGCTACGTTCCCAACAGCAATTTGTTAGGGTGGCTGGGATGATATTTTTGTAGAAACTCCATTGTCTTGGAGCTTCTGAGAGAGTCACAAAGGACAGTTGGACAGTTGGCTAGTGGGGAGAGTCATACCTGGTATCTCCTTGTCAGCTGGGCTCCTATCTGGAGGTGTCAGTGAGGGAAAACCTGGAGAACAGAAAGGCCACTGTGCCCCACAGCTGGGGAGAGTCCTGCATCCTTTGGGAGTCCACAGGTGTGTATCACACTTTCTTCTGTAGGGAACCTTCCTTTTAGACCCTGCAGTGGAGGGTAGAAATGATAGATAGCCACAGCAGCTCGACTTCCCTCCTACTACCCGCTCACCCCAACCTATCCGAACAATACAGGAGTGCATGGCTGGACTCCCAGACTTAGCCATGGACTCCCAGACTTAGCCATGGACTCCTAAGGTGCTAAGCTGCCTGTGAGCAACACTGACAAATTACTTAGGCCTGCCTGTGGGTAGAGAGTGGATCCAGGATGCTGTGGGGTACCAGACACTCAGAGACAATAGGGTTAGGAATGTACGAATCCGAGGCAGAGGGATGGGAGGGGTGAGAAGACAGCCCTGAGCCAATGGCCTAAGGAAATACAAGACCTCCCAGGAACCACCAGCTTGCTGGCTCCCAGCTTCACTGCTCAGTTGAGGAGACAGACAGGATGCGTCTTGGGAGCTGGATGGAGACCTCCTGTTCTGGGAGAGAAGTAAGGTCCAAGGCAGAGGTTTCTGACAGCCCAGGACCCACGGACTCACCGTGGACTCCCTTATTCATTCACCTACTTGGTCCCTAAACATCATGAGCAGGGGCCCTGAACCACAGCTGTCCTCAGGAGCTGCATTGCTCAAGACGGGCTGCGGAGGCTAGCAGCTCCCTGCCCTGACTCAGTGATGACCACCTTGCTCTGCCCTGAAGGGTCCCCAGAGAAGGTTCCCACAGTGACACTAAAGGGTCACTAAAGGGTCCCTATGGGTCCAGGGGCCTGTGCTCAGAGAGTTACAAGGGACCACGAGGCAGGCCACATCTAGCACATGGGCAGAGCCCTTAACTCTACCCAGGAACTTTCCCCATCACCCCCATTCCTAGTCACAGCCATCACCAACCTCTCATCTCAACTATACCCACCTCCTTCAGCCATCAGGACATCCTCATGGCCTCTGCTGGTGGCCAGTGTGATTACATGTGCACCTTGCCAGCTCATTACACCCTCCCATCATCTTTCTGAGGCTATGACTCACGCTAGAATCTTGTCCCCACAAGGACCCACTTTAAATCCCAATGGAGAGGGAGGAAATGCAATGGTCTAGTCTGGCACAGACACAGCACGCCCAGCAGGTGACCTAGGTTTATGCGGATGCCAGCTCCCTACATAGTTATGTGTGCTATCACAAGGTGGCCTGGCTCTCTGTGACAGGGCAGCAAGGGGGACAGGGCAGGGCAGGGCTTGGATGTCCTGGAGGTAGCATGTGTAAACAGACTGGCTGTGTACACTCCAGAGTTGCGCCATGATGTGGAAGAGGGCCTCCTAGCCGCACATCCTACTGGTGTTGCAGGGAACTGTGTCCTTTCTGGTTAATTGAGGCTTCACTGTTTGGTACCCAGCATGCCTCCTTGCTTATATCTTACTGCATTTCCCACAGCATCCTTTCGTTTCTCCTTCACCAAACTGGAATAAAAGAGAATTGATTAGATGCTAGAGCGGTGATTCTCAACTCTCCTAATGCTGTGACCCATGTTGTGGTGACCCTCAACCATAAAATCATTTTCATTGCTACTTCATAGCTGTAATTTTGCTACTGTTATGAACTATAATATAAACATTGTGTTTGCTGTGTTTTTTGATGGTCTTAGGCAACCCTTGAGAAAGAGTCATTTGACATCTCCCCAAAAGGGTTGCAACCCACAGGCTGAGAACCATTGCTCTAGAAGACTCCAGCTCCCAGCCTTGCCCAGTTTAGTGGCACCTGCTAGTTCCTCCCCAGCTTGGTGGGGGAAGGACCATGGGCTCCCCAAACTGCACTTTAGGAGGGAGGAGGCCAGAGCCTTTGATCATGGTACAATGCTACCTTCATTCTGGCTCCAAATAGCCCCTCTGGCCAGTGTGAAGGAAGGAAACTCCCCCTCCCACCGTCCTACAGGGGCCCACAGAACACAGGCCTCTCCCCATGTGTAGAATTCAAACTGGGAACACCAGATGGGCATCGGCAGTCACCTCAGGCATGACAGGACTGTGACAAGGCCTTTCTTTAGAAGACATCTTACAGGAAGCCCCATGTTTGTCAGGAACAAGAAAGCAGAGCCCCATGGTTATGATAGGGATAGTGAGTAGCTCCTACAGGTGTCACAGAACAACTTCAGGGTTCACGGATGCCATCCGCCCTTGTGTTTTACAGGAAAGTGTGGTCAAGCGGGGGAAGGGACTCTCTTCCACCCCATGGCCAGATAGGAATAGAAGTGTGTGTTAATCTGGCCAGGATTTCCACCATGCCTCGTCCCATAAATGGCCACAGAGACACTATGAGAGTCTCATGGAGGCAGGAGCTGGATGGACTCGAAGACCAGATGAAGAGATGTAGACAGCTCAGTGGCTGGGACCAGCCAGCACCACAGGCCACTGATGGTTCCCAAGGCTAAGGCAGGCTAATGGTTCCAGATTCCTCTGTCCCTTAGACACCTATTCTTCCTGTCAGGTGACATCTTGGGTAAAGCAAACTGAAGCCGCTACCACATCCCTGAAGCCAGGGCATCAGAAGCTACCACATACAGCTATCTCTAGGGGTAAAGTCATAGCCAGCCATCTCTCCTGCTACATTATGATGTCAGACCTCCTTCTCATTTGCTGGGCTTCAGGGAGTACAGCAGGCTCCCTAGATAGACACCATTTGACCTTGACTCTGACCCTTTCCTCTCTCCAATCCCTCCCCTGTGGGTGGGTCCGAGATACTGGAAGCGTGCTTCTATAGAAAAACTCAGAGAGCCAATGAAGGAATAGCCATCTGCAGAAGGACCCAGATAGGTGTGTGTGTGTGTGTGTGTGTGTGTGTGTGTAAGTAAGTAAGTAAGTGTGTACACATGCGCATGCAAGACCATGCATGCGTGCTAGAGGGAAACTCAGGTATCATTCTTCCTTGGGCACTGTGCATTTTTTTTTGAGATAGGGTCTCTCACTGACATCTGAGACTCACTGATTATACTGAGTCATCCTGCCCAGCTTTGTACATAGATAGGTTCTATGGTGATTAAACTCGGGACACCTTGCTTATGTGGGCAGTACATCAGCAACTAAGCCACAAGAACAGATTTTTCTTCTAAAGCAGTTTAAACTGGGCCAGGTTTCTAGTGTCTGTCTCCATAGTCTTCCAGCGGGACTGGGGGCTACTCATGGCATCTGCCGCCTTCCCACATTCCTGGGATTGGATGAGTCACTGTCTTGGTCTTGGAACCAGTCAGTCAGAGAGCCAAGGCCCTGGGAGTTGGTCTCCCCTGAACCCTCCACCCACAGTGGCCTGGGCAGGGAGGTACCTGCCCCTTTCCCACCCATCTAAGAGGTCCCTTCTTTATGTCACAGGGTCCTCTAGAACCAGCTTGCTGCCTTCCTCATCACGCTCTCTCAGAGCTAGGTAGGCCTGGGTGGATCTGGTAGGAACTAAACCCAGGTAAAGGCTAAGAGACTTTACCAGAGTTGTCCTACTGTGAACAGGTGAGTTAATCTCTTGGGCCTCAACTTTCTCAACTGTAAAGTGGGGGCAAGAACAGTCAGTCTGGCACATGGGAGGTACTTGGTAAATGGCAATGAGGTCTCCTGAACCCCAGCTCAAGCTTCTACCCACACTCTCATTGCCTCCCCTCCTGTGCCTCTGACACACTTTGACTCTGGGGACTGGCCTTCCAGAACATTCTGTGTGAGCAGGCGAGCCTCTTAGCTGCCAGTCGGCTGTAGTGAAGGTGGCTGTATGCGCAGAACCTGCCGATCACCGAACAGGGTGTGCCTGCGGTAAAGGCTTCAAGTCCACACTGTGAGACAGGGCTTAGCCTGGCTCTCATCAGCGCTGTGTGACCTCCAGTTGCCAACGCCCAGCTCCCATGTTTGTGAAGTGGGCTCTGTCAGCCTCAGCCCATAGCTTTGAGAGGCCAGTGAGTTCACAAGGGTTAAGCACCTCTGAAAGATCTGAAATGGATTGTGGCAAGTGGGCCAGCTGTTATTTACCAGGTGATGGACATGGCCTGCCCCGTGCCTTCTAGAAACCCATCCCCACTGGGCCTCAGAGCTGTGGCCACCGGAAATGCCTCACCAATTATATCCTGTAGTCTCTGTGCGGCAGCTGTGGTGTTTTGAGAACTCTGGCCACAGCAGCGTCGTCCCCAGAGCAGGTGACTGCTCACTCACTGGCTCAACAAATATCTGTCAACACCTGCCATGAGGGGGCTTCGGGCTCCAAGGTCCCGAAGGACCAACCCGATGAGCACATCTTTCCCTATTGGAACTGCCAAATCTAGCTGGAGAGACAGACGAAATAAGCACAAAACCAAAGAAGGGTCCGCGGGGGGTGGGGAGAGGACAGTGACACATAGCTCCATTGGCAGACTGCTTGCCTTCCTGACATGGAGTCCTGGGTTTGATTCCCAGCACTGCAGAAACTGAGCGAGAGGGTACATGCTTAGAATCCCTGCAGTAGGGAGGGAGAAGCAAGAGGATCAGAAATGCAAGATCATCCTGAGCTACGTAATGATTTTGAGGTCAGCCTAAGCTACACGAGATCCTTTCTGAGTGGGAAAATGGTAGGGGGAGAGGAAAGGGGATGACTGGGAGGAAGGAGAAAAATAACACTGACTATTTGGAGATTCCATTTAAGGTATTCACCTCTTCCCCCAGCTATGATTGGCTAATAAACATTTATGTATTTAAGTTTGCAACTGAATCAAGGTGGAAAAGTCCAGCAGGGCCACTTGCAGGGCAGTGCTGTCCATGTTGGACCGTGTTCAGAGAAATCCACAGGAAGGGGGCATTTGGACTGACGACTGAGCCGGCTACCCAAAGAGTTAACAGTTGATTCTCAGGTTGAGAGAAGTGCTTGGGCAGAGCGTGAAGTGGCGTAGGCCACTATAAAGGTATCAGTCAAATGTGTCAGGTAACTGAATCTATCTGGACCTTTGGTCAGCAGAAACAGCTCAGGCAAAAAATTGATCTGAACCTTTGGTCAGCAGAAACAGCTTGGGCAAAGACCCCGGGACAGGAATTAGCTTGTGTCTGAAGAAGAAAAGGAAGGTCTGTCTGAGTGACCTATTGAAATGAATGATGCGGGGGTGGGGGATTCTGGGGAGTTTGCAGAGGTGGTGGGGCCAGCTCAGCCATGGCCAGTGGGGGCTCTGGTCTGTAGAGTTTGGAAATTTCTCCCTCAATGAACCTGGAAGGCCCTGTAAGGTTTCACAGAGGTCAGGGGAGATGGGGACAGCCATGGGCTCTGATTCTGTTTCTTGTTCCTTTAGCGTGAGCAGAGTGGAGAGAAAAGTCTACTGTGGGTGTCCAGGTGGGAATTGAAGGAGATGGAGGAAATATGGTGGACACCTTGGGGTTGGTTTCAGGTGGCATTTGGCAGGCCTTGTAGACAGCTAGCTGGGGAATGAGACACAGGGAAATAGACGGATCAGAGCCTGCAGACTTGCACCCTCGGGTGGACAGAGTTTAAATGAGGATGGGGCAATCAGGGTGGAGCCTGAGGGAGCGTGGCTGAGGAGCGATCTCACCTGCCGGAGCAGGTTTCCAGGCGGGAATGAAACTGGACGTGGTTGGATGAAGAAGATAGAGGATCAGCCAAGCAGCATGGAAGTGACCAGGGTCTGGCAGACTGTATCCCCCCAGCTGTGCAATCCTTTGCTAGAGGAAGAAGTCAGAGACTGAACACTCTGGTTCACTTCCAGGTCATCAGCACATACTGGCTTAGGTGCTGAAGATCAGGCCAGGGAGAGAGCGCTGGCTGCCTGTGTGCAGTCCCAGGGGGGTTGTTATCTGGAGGACTGGAGGGGGCTGCTGGAGCCGGTTGGCCTGAGATCCCCTTCCCACCCTGGCAGACAGCACAGGCTGCCCTTCCTCCACCCAACCCACAGATACTAGGATGAGGCCCCCTTTGAAATCTGAGTGAGGTGAGGTGAGGACACATCAGAGGAAGCTTTGCTTCTCACGGTGTCTCTGGACCTCAAGAGACTCCAGCGGTGGTCATGTCTGGGAGCCTCATAGAGTATCTACAGGACCTGGGTAAGGGGACAGAATGAAGGGCCCTAAAGGGCCCCTGAGAGGAAAGCTGGGATTTCTGCGACCTTTCGGTTGACGTCAAGCAGGAAAATCAGTCTCCCGGGGCCTCTGCTGGCAGTGAGGAGGGAACCTTCCTATCCTAGCCCAGCCTGGGCTCCCAGACCCCAGGCGCCAGAGCTGGAAGGGGCCCAGACTGCCACGGGAAGCATCCCCTCCACTCTCAGTCCTCTGTCGTCCCTCTGCTGAAACCCCACAGTGGCACCAGAACTTTTCAACCCAGGCATGGCAGCCCTGTGTGACCCTACCTCGCTGATCTAGCTAACAACCATCAGAGGACTAAGACAGCTGGCCTCCACCTCTGAGGCCTTTGCACCCACTCCTCTCTTCTCCAGGTACAACTGTTAGCTGTGGGCTCTGTTCACCTTCAGGTTGGGCCAAAGATGAAATATTCTAGGTGGCCGTGGCTCCTGCCTCCCAGCCCAGGGGCACTTCCCCAGCTTTAGGTCACCCACTGTTAAAAATCTTCCAGAGTATCTCTGAGCATAGCCTCACCTAGCTGTGCCAAAGTGGCACAGTTATATTATGCTTCCTGCTGGACAGTGACAGGCAGTGCCCAGTCTTCTCTTGTACTTGGCCTGGCGTAGGCTCTCTCCAAGTTCAAGGTGATCAGGCCCAGAAAATGGCTTAACTTTCATCCCATCTCAATGGCATCTTTTCTTTCATTCCTTCATAGGAGCATTTGATACTACGTATCACCAAGCACCCTAGGCTTGGGACCTCTAAGGCAGTGGTTCTCAATCTATGATTCATGACCCTTTTTTGGGGGGGGGTGTCGAATGATCCTTTCACAGGGGTCACCTAAGACCATTAGAAAACACAGATATTTACATTAGGATTCATAGCAGTAATGAACTTACATAAAAAGTTAGGAAGTAGCAACAAAAACAATTTTATGGTTTAGGGTCACCACAACATGTATTAAGGCGGCACAGCATTAGGAACATAATTTTTCCCCTCTCAGGACTTAGGAAGGGAGGATCTGCCATCGATGGCACCAGTGGTGACTAAAGAATGTGCATGGTGTCACAAGAAACTAGGAGGGGAAAACCACAACAACTTCACAGAGAAAGAGAGAGAGAGTGATCCAGGAAGGCTTCCCTGAGGAAGTAATACTTGCACTGAGATCTGAGATGGAAATAGGAGCTGCTGACACAAAGGGAGGAGAGAACAGGACGTTCAAAGACCCTGAGGCTGATAAGAGAGTAGGATGGATGAGGAGCAGAAAGAGAACAGTGGCTGGAGCAGGCAGCTTAGGAAGAGTGACATTGGTTGACATTCAGAAGGTGAGCAACAGCTGGGATATGTGGAACTCTATCCTAAGAACAATGGAGAGACACTGAGGGATGTTGAGCAGGGCCATTGCCTGTCTATATTGGTGTGAAAGTTGAAACAGTGCAGGGACCAGACCCCAAGCCATCCCAGTGCTGATGCTTAGCCCCTGTAGGATACTGATGCTCTGTTACACTGGATCCCTGCCCAGCGAGGACCTCTCCAAGCCTGGGTATTCTCCACCCATGCTCATGGGGCATTCACTCTGACCTAACATTCTCCCCCACTGGGGACAGATTTGAATGCTATTTTGCGCAGCTCCATGAGGTTGATGATCTCTCTCTAATCAAGGCAGGCTAGGTGTCCAAAGCAGCCTCAGAACTCCCTGGGTAAGATCCCAGCATTCAGGGACTGTCCCTTTGGAAGCAGAGAGCTGGGCTTCCTACCGCATTTGCTGGGCCCTGCTGCATGGGGGTGAGATGGGGTTCAGATGGGCCTTGCTGGGACTCCATGGCAGAATTAATGGCAGAGCAGTGACCCTTGTGTGCCTGGGATCCATGTGTGTGGAAATTGGTGCCAGGACGCAGCCAAATTAAACCCTTGTAGCAGTGCAGTAAGTGACCTGTTTATGCTCTCCAGAGCTAAGCCTAGGATCAAAGACCCGTGAAGAAATAGTGGCTTCTAGGATGTCCACGTTGGAAGGTGTTGATTGTCTCCTGCAGCCCCCAATGTGGCAGCAGAATAGGAATCTAGGAAGGTCCAGAGGACAGGTATCTTCACACTGCTCACCTGGTCAGTGTTTAATTGCCTGCCCATGCTATATGTAGCTGGTTATGATGTCTGGTCCCTTCTTGCTCCACATACAATATCTAGACAAGAAAGGGAGGTGGAGCTAGAGGGGTAGATCAATACCAGACAACCTTAGATTTGTCACTTTCTAGTTTCTTCACTTGTTGAGATGAGTCTTCATCTGTACTTAAATATTGCATAGCTATGAGTTTTACCCACATGTGGCTATTTATTGATTTTTGAGACAGAGTTTTATTATGTAGCCCAAGCTGGTCTTGAACTTGAAATCCACCTGCCTTGGCCTCCCTAGTTCTGGAATTATAGGTATGTGCCACCATGTTTCACTTAAGTTTTATTTAATATCAATTAATGTCACCATCAAGCGTTACAATAGACGGGTGTGGAAGCACACACCTGCAACCTCCGAGTTAAACCCCCAAGTTCAACAGAAAGACTTGCCAACACACCAAATGTGTTTAGAGCCTAAACGTATGATGAGTCTGTACCTAACAAGGTCCTATGGGGTCCAGCCCCAAGGTCCTCTTCAAGGTTCAGATTGGATGCCACAGCAAGCAAAAGGAATTTTTTCTTAGGGTATCTGAGGGTGAATGAACTCTCTTACACATGTGCTGTTCTGAATAAGACTATGACCAGAGAGGGGTGAGGGGCACAGTGCCCAGTGACAAACTTTGAGACAGGTCTGTTGTCAGCTGACTTGGCAAGTGAAGAATCGGCATGCTTTTCTTAGGGTGCTTTGTGTAGCAACCTTGGTTGGACATTTGTGACTCTGACCTTGTGCATAGCTGTAAGGTTTTAAACTTATGCTCTATTTACAAAAAGCCTCTAGCCTAGTTTGAACTTGGTCTGAGGTGAAAGTGAGCTAACTGTGTGTGGGCAGTCAGTCTGAGCAAAAGGAACAAAGCAGGCTTCTGAGTGTCTACAGTCCTTGTGGGATAAATAGATCTAGCATGTTCTATATATCAAATCATTTAATGAAAAGTCATCTTCCTGACCACCCACAGATATATGTGCCCTTAAGATTGAGATGCAGTCTTGAGATTACATATGCACATCACATGAAATTACACACTACAGTGGAAGTAGTTGGGGAGACACCAAGCTGCTTTAGCAAAAGTGAGCAGCAGTTTCCAGAGTTGATGGTTCTGCAGGCCTTGCCTGGACAGGATTACCCTCCATCAGAGAGTCACTCCTCTGGTAGGTTGACATCTGAATTATCAATTGCCATATACTATATATTTCCATGGCTTCTGACATGTACCCTCAGCCTCTCTCTGCAGTATGAGCATCCAGTGGAAGACACTCATGATTTTCTCCAGGAGTGCCCCAGAGTTCCTGGGGATCCTTTCTTAGAGAATTCCATGTTGGTCAGACTTCAGGCCCTGTGTGCAGCCCCGACTTCTGTAGCTTGTGGTCCACATGGATAGACATCCTTGGAGGATGGAGAAGTCATAAATGATGGTCAGCTCTGGGTTGGAGGCATGTCTGTTTGCAGAACAGGCTGCTGCTAGATCTTTGGGTGCCTCTGAGCCATCACACACCTCTTGTCTCTAGTTCTTCACACCCCCCCAGCCCACGATAACACCCCTAATCTTCACCATTGTGCAGGCCCACTCAGTCACAAGGCTGTCAATCCCCATAGACCCTGTGTCACAGGCTCCTGACACAATGTCCTAGCTGACTGTGACACTCATTTCTGTTCTGTGGGACTAACACACTTCCCTTCCAGGGAGTATTGTCTCCACCTCCTATCATAGGTTAAATCCCCTTCCTTGCAGGCCTAGCTCACAGTAGGTCTCCAGTATGTGACAAGCAACTCTGCTGAGGTGACAGGCCCTCCTTGAGCCTTGGCATTTGTCCTGTTTAAAGCTAGGCAACTTGAGCATGAGAGAGGAACATATTTCTCTCCCTAGACCCTTGGAGACTTGAACTTTGAGGAGATGGAGCAGTATGGCAGGTCCTCACAGGCCAGGGGAGAAGGGGACATGGGTGAGCAATTGAGTCCTGGGTTTCCTTGGGTAAAACTCATACTGATGGGGGACTTAGTTGCCCTTGTGCTGCACGTCCTAGGGGACCTCTGAGGCCTCTACTTATGCTGATCCTTCCTGGGTTGAGAGTTCTGGGTGTCTGTGACCGCTAGGTCACACCCACACTGTAGGGCTCCCTACAGATGTCCATCTTTCCTCTAAAGCATCCTGCTTTCTGGAGATGGATGCTGTGGGGCTTTCTCATGCCCCCCTTCTCAGGTGTCTCGACCTCTGTATCTCTGACCAGGGCCTTAAGTGTTGGGGTTCCCAGAGCCCATTTGCCTCTTACACCCTCTTCTTAGTGAACTCCATTGCCTCTGCCCCTGGGACTCCCGTTTCCATGGAGATGGGTATTTTTCAGTTTTGGGTCACAACCTAGTGGCTTGTGAAATCAATTTGATGACTTGTGATCAGCATTTTTTTAATTAATAGGATGGAGAAAAATGAAGTCTCAAATCTCAGCTGTGTGTAGGAAGGCCACTGCCACTCATCCCTGGGGATGTGTCCTACTTGGATGTTCTTACAGTCATAGTCAAACCCTGGACATCCATAGACTTAAAGTTACAGTCTCCTCAATCTGTATTTGGGCTCACTTTTTTTTTCTTCCTTGCCTTCCGGATCTGTGGGTCTGGTTGTTCACCTCGCATCAGGATGGCCATAGAGCCTACAATTACTAGGTTGCAAAAAAAAAAAATACATTGTGTTCCTCTTGAACCAGCTGCCCCTTGTATATCCCCAGTCAGGCACTGTCTGTTACCTAGCATAGCATCTCCAAACACATCCTAAAATTGTCCTTCCTCTTCCTCTGCCTCCACCCCTGCCAGGTTCTCTGTCCTTGGCATTCCACCTTCCTCCTTGTCTGCTTTCCTCTCCCTCCTCCCTCCTAACCACCTCCGCCCCCAACTACCCCCTCCACCTCCTCATCACTGCTGCTCCAGCATCCCCACTGGGCAAACTGGGCAGGCTTTCCATACTGCAAAGTCATTCAAGCAAGCCCTCCTCACTCCCAGAGTGGGACTCTGAGGGACAAGCACACACTCCCAAGCCTCCTCACACAGCCTCCTGCCTGCCTCCTTCCTCTGAAGCAGCCTTAGGTGTTGACTCCTGCCTTCACACTTGCTCTTAAGCCACAGCCCACGCTGTTCTTAGAACTATAGGTGTGTAGTCCCCAGGTTGGCCCTACGCACCCTGAGGCTGGGCCTGGAACTCTGCATTTAGCCAGCCATTGAGAGAATTGGCCAATCTTATTCCAAAAGCCGCTGTTGTATGTGTGTGCTGTTTGAGGGTGTCTCTGTTCTCATCTCCCCCCCCCCCATTAGACGGGGATATGAGGGCAGGGACTCTGTTCTCACAGGGATAGTGCTGCTGTTTCCCCGCCCCAGGGTAGGATGAATGAACTGTTCCTGGACCCAATACGGCTCCCCCATACCCTCCCTCCTTTCAGCCCTTGCCGGAAATAACCTTGTAGGAGGCTCCTGGCACGGTTTGTGGTCTCTCTCTAGGTAGCTGTGCAGGTCTCCCTGGATTACATGGAGACCTAGGTTAAGAGCTGCCCCATCCTAGGTGACAAGGAGCTGAGTGGCTCCAGGACAGGAGCCTGAATGAGGAAGGGTCTGGTGGGCCTGGAGGGGGCTCAGGGACACTGTCCCAGGGTTCCTAATCAACAGGAAGGGCCTCTTCCTCCAGGATCACTTTTCAGCCAGCTGCTTGGACAGAACCTGAGCTGGGGATGGGGCATGGGGGAGGAGTGGCGACATACAGGCTGATGGGGCAGCCAGTGCTGGGACCTACAGCCTCTGGTCTGCCACACTTAGACACTAACTTGTTGCACCCACAACACCTGGGGAAGGCTTGCCCAGGGAGTGAACTTGCCTGGTCTGATGGCGCCCTCCTGCACCCCTCCCCCATCCCCTTCTCTCCTGCTCTCTCCACACTCAGGGACATTCAATCCTTCCTTTGATGGACAGCCAAGAAGAGACTCCTTCCACATCCTAAATTTGTTAGCACCCGCTGATGTCTTAACCTTCCTCCCTTCTGCACTCCTAACTGGCGCCTCCTTAAAGACACAGGGCACTTTTTCTGATTTGCAGTAGGAATCCCTGGAGAGGACTCAGTACCCCCACTCCCACCCCTGGGGCGGGCACACAGAGCTTTTCCTCAGGAGGCTCCTCTGTGCTGAGTGTCCTGGTGAACCCCCAAATGAAGGCTTTGGGGGCAGAGGCAGCAGAAACAATGTGACTGTTCAGAGAGGCCTGTTTCAGCCTCAGCATCCCCAGGGTGCTTGAAGGATGCTGAAGGTGGCCCAAGCCTGGGGACCATGTGGAGAAATTCTCCAGCTCCAATGCTTCTAACCTTTGCCATCTTCCCATTTTCTTCATAGCCTTCCTTCCGGAGTCTGTTCCCTTCTCCCTTCTTGTCCTCCCTCCTCCCTTTCCTTTCTTCTCCTCCCTTCTCCTCCCTTCCTCCTTTTTCCTTCTTCTCCCTTCTTCTCCTCCCTCCTCCCTCTCCTTTCTTCTCCTCCCTTCTCCTCCCCTCCTCCCTTTTCCTTCCTCTCCCTTTTTCTCCTCCCTCCTCCTGTCCTCTCTGTCATCCTTATCCTCCTCTTCCTCTTCCTTGCAGCCACCATCTACTTTGCAGGCACATGTTTAGTCTTAGGCAAGACCCTAACAGAAAGGAGAAAGGAATTCTTGGCCCCATTGCAGGAAGGAGAAAACCAAGACCAGAAACGCAAGGGGGGGCGGCGGGCGTGGTAAGGGCTTGGGGTAGTGGGAGGGAGTAGGGAGGATCAGCACTTGTCTGTGTATATAAGTTCAGCCCTAAGAATCAGGTCAGGCCTGGGCTTTCTTGCTGCTGAGCACCATCCATCCTGTCTCCAAAACACAGCCCCGCACTGCTCACAGTTCTGCCACTAACTGTGGTCTATTAAATGATGTCTCCCCAAAAGCATCTTGTTCGGGGGACATATACATGGCAGGCAGTCCCCCAACACAGTTGTGTATTTCCTTCCTTCAGCCTTTTGCTTCTCTCTCTCTCCCTCTCTACCCCTCCTCCCCCCTCTCCTCCCTCATTCTGCCCTTTCTCTCTTCCCTCCTCACAGGCGAGAATCCTCTGTAGCCTCCAGCCCTTGTCCTGGCCCTAAGCCTCCCAATAAATAACAGGTCTGGGCTCTGCAGGATCTCAGCTTGGGAGACAGGCGCTTGCTGGCTCAAGCATCAGGAGCCCTAGGAGACAGGGACAGGGCCCGGCCCAGGCAGCAGGGAAGGAGGCTTTGGTCCCTCTCCCTTGCCCCTTTCCATCTGTGACTGATAAAAACATGGCAGGCGTCACAAAGTCAGGCAAGAAATCTAAAGAGAGTTCAAGATCATCTCAACACCAAGATCTTTAAGGGGGTTGGGACTGGCCCACAGGGAGGAAGTAGAGAGAGGCTAGGGTCACTCTTTCTGAGAGGGCTGGACCCTACCCTAGCCCAGGGGAGCTTGGGACCCTGTGTGCTTGGAAGATGGGCAGGAAAGCAGCCCTTTGGCGCCCAGCTCCATTTTTGTTCCCCTTTCAACAGTGCCTGGGCACCTGTGGTGGGGTTGTCTGACCGGAGGGTTTCTTGGTCATTTGCTCAAGTTGGCGAGCCAGCTGTCACTGGAAGGTTCTGTGGAAGAAAAGGGGGTGGAGTCTGAGGTTTCCTAGAAGAGGGGGTGTCACAAGGTAATGCAGCTGAGGTTGCTGATGAATAAAGAAAGCTGAAGACTTGAAGCAAATCATAGCCATTGCTTCAGCCAGCCTGGACCCAAGCAGGCTCGGGTGGAGCCCAATAGGAAGCAAAGCCTGTGCTCAGAGCTCAGAGGGAAATCGCTCTGAGGGAGAACAGAGGGACCAGACAATAGGCCTGGTGACTGACACTCCATCCCCTCAGCTGTCACCTAACCAGGGTCCTCCCCACACAGTTCAGGCAAATGGACTAGAACGCTTCACTGGACCAGAAGAGGATGGTCCCACACCCAACCCTTTAGGAGACTAAAGCAAAACATCTGTAGAGGAACAACCCTCACCAAGGGTGGAGCTTAGGAACAAGTGAGGGCCACAGCATCACTCCTCCTAGTGCCAGATTACTGGGCCCTGTGGACATTTGTACAGCCCCAGGCTGGCACCTGCAGCTGGCATTCACTCCTGTGTCTGTGTCCTCATGGGGCTTCCAGAGTGGTCACTGTACCCAGAGAGTCAAGATACCTCAACCCCAGCCTCAGCTTCACCTCATCTCCATGTTTCCTGCTACCTCAGGGGGAATGGAAATTTCTCAATCAATTTACCAGGCCCAAAGGGAAACATTAAAGCTATTTTTAAGAGCTTTGAGGGGCCGATGGGATAACTCAGTAGGCTTGCATTCTCAACAGCTTCACAAAGTCAGGCAAGAAATCTACAGAGAGTTCAAGAGCATCTCAACACCAAGGTCTTTAAGGGGGTTGGGAAGGGCCCACAGAGAGGAAGTAGAGGGCAGTTTCCTGACCCAAAGCCAATGAAAAACCATGCCCAGGCCTAGCTCCTCTCTTGTCCCTTTAGGGATGGACAAAGTGTCCGCCTCTGGATTCCTTCCCACCTCTCCCAAGATGCCCCAGTCACCTGTCTGATCTTTAGGAAGCATCTGGCTGTAGTGCCACCTCTATCACGCCACACTCCCCTCCCCCCATCCTCCATCATGTGAGGTCTGTGGACTCAGTACCACATCTGTCACTCCACACCCCCCTGTCCCCATCATGTGAGGTCTGTGGACTCAGTACCATGTCTGTCACTCCACACCCCCGTCTCCATCATGTGAGGTTTGTGGACTCAGTACCACCTCTATCACTCACACCCCCCTGTCTCCATCATGTGAGGTTTGTGGACTGAGTACCACGTCTGTCACTCTACACCCCCCTGTCCCCATCATGTGAGGTTTGTGGACTGAATACCATGTCTGTCACCTCATATCCCCCCATTATGGAGGCCTGTGGTCAGGACCCAGCTCAGTGCTCTCCTGCCCCGTCTTTGGGGAGGGCCATGGTTTTCTTCTCTCTCAGCAGCAAGGTTCCATTATTATTTATTTTTGTTACATGAAAAGGATATTATTTCTCTTTTTCTCTACATCTTTTGATCTTGGCCCAGCCCTTGCCCCCAGTTTTGCTCAACTTTCTGACCCTAGTAGTCAAGGAACCCGCTTTCTTCAGAAGCCAACTGTAGAGTCCTATTGTGATAAGGATGATGTCACCCTCAGTCTTCCCAGGATGCCTCAACCTGTCACCAGGAAGGCTGGTGGCAACAGTCCCTGAGGGACCCCATCTGCTGGAGTTTCAGTGCTCCAGACAGACTTCCAGGCTCCTTGCTCTGGGTGAACTGCCTGGCTGATTTTAGCTTCCCTTAAATATGTGTTATACTCTAGTGCCTCCTGGGACAGCAGTGGTCCCACAACCAGCTCCTGGGTGAGGTCAGAGGTCAGGAGAGTGGGTGGATTGGTGCTTGATGATTTACTAACCACTCTTCCCATTAGCTGGAGAGGTGGTAACTAGGGCACACATTAGCATCAACTGGTAACCAGTCACTGGGCCACAACCATGGAACGGGCTCAGTGGAGTGAGACAGAAGGCTGTTCCTTTGCACCTTGGCTCTCTGAAAGGCTGTCTGCCTTCCCAAGAATATTTGCCCACATATAACACCCTGGATTTGATCCGTAGCACTACATAAAATGGGCATGTTGATACATGCCATTAATCCCAGCACTCAGGAATTGGAGGCTGGACAATGAGAAGCTCCTGGTCATCCTTAGACACATAGCAAGCCTGAGACCAGACTAGGCTATATGATACCCTGGCTCAAGAACAAAAAGATGCCAACCCTCCTTAAGCGCAATGTGCGCTAATCCATGACCCTGTGAGGCTGAAGCTCTATGGGAGCTCTGACTATACAATGTAAGTAGTGCCTACCACAGACAGCAGCGTCCCACTTGGCAGGACCTGGGTTCGAATCCCAGCTGTGACAAATGAGAGTCTCAGGAAGTATGGCTCTCAGTCTTGCTCCATCTGTCCCCAGCGGGACAAGTGGGAATATGGCCACATCTCCTAAGGACCTCACGAGAGACCTTGGAATGTGGGTGCAAACTGCCCAGCACCCCATGAACACATTCTTTCCTCCATGGAACAGGCCCAAAATGGGGTCTTTGGCCTTGTCATCTCTAGCAGTGACCCCTATTTGAAGGAAGCTACCTTTGGGGAACTCTGACTGTCTAGCCAGGGCAGGACTTAACTAATGGGACTCTGAACTGTCACCTGCTGTTAGAGGACTAGGCCCTTACTCTCCTGATGCCGGGAGCCTAGCCACCTGATGTCTAATGCCCTTTTGAAGATAGGGAGGAAAATGGTAGACTTAGGCAATTAGAGAGGCTAAGTGGCTTTAGCTGGTGTTGTGTGACAAAAGCTTTTCCCTGAGGAGATGGCAACACACGTCTTCTCGCCTCAGACAGAGAACCCGTGACAGACCAAAGTATGGATATCACCAAAGTCCATCTTGGTAAAGCAATGAGTTTTTGGGGGGCCTACTTGCAGGAATATGGGTGAGGGGTACTTACTGTAAATCCCAGTCTCTGGCCTCCATCTTTGGAGGCCCCACCCCTGTACCCCTTGCACCTACACCTCCCCAAGGAGGGTCAAGGTAGCCCAGCAAACCTTGACCCCTCCCCAGAGGAGGTCAGGACCACTCCCCCAGTCTATTTAAACTGCTCCACGGAAAATCAACATGTGGTTTTCCCTCTTTCCTCCCGGTGGTCACGTTGGTGGCTTCCCATTCCCCTCGGGGCCACCCAAGAGCACAGGAGTCCTATTAAACCTGGATATCTTTTAATTTGTGTGGGGTTTTTTTGATTCAGCTTGATTGGGATTTTTGTGTCGACAGAGAGCGCATGTTAGAAAATATTTCTAACACTTACAGGAGCCGAAATGACTCAACAATAGCTATATCACCAAAAGCCCACCCCAACATGGGTGATAGTTCACAGAAGCTGGGAAACCTGGAGTCCCCTGCACAGCCTGCAGGCAGCTCCACAGGCTGGGGAGCATTGATTCCAAGTGACTCTGCTCTGAACCTCTTCTAGGCAGCTCTGCTGGTTCCTGCTTCTTCCAGGCAATTGGTCTTAGAGTCTTCTTGCAATTTGGCCTGCTTGTCTGAGAGTCTTCTTTGCAGCATGGCTTGGTTTAGCCTGAGATGGACTCTCAGCTTTTACTGATCACTTTGGCAGGGAGGGGCCTAGTGAATCTGGTCAGTTTCAGGGACTTCCTGAAGCTCTTTTGAATTGTGTAACTTCCAGCTTAAGGGGCTTTCCTGTAGGGTAGAATGTGTCAATCTCAGAGAAAACTGCTAAACATTAACAGACCCAGAGGGCTCTAGCTTAGAGTGCAGCCTCATCACCCACTCCATTCTAGAAACATCACGGTAGGGAGAGAAACTCACTTGGCTGCCCAAACCTTACAGGCTTACAGGCCTAGCTTCTAGCCGGTGAGTGAGGCTCAGCCCAAGGGAGATGTGGCTAGCTGCCACCATTACCATCCTGATGCCGTGTCAGGCCTGGGTCTGCATTAGGTCTGTGTTTATTGTGCTTTCCTAGCGCCTCAGGCAGAGACCTCTTCCTCCATGCACAGCTCCCATGCCTCTGCCCTCTAGAGCAGCTGGCTCAGGCTGTCCAGCTGCAAAGCTGGGAGTGTCTGAGCAGCCAGCGAGGTATGGGAGCCCATTGGTGGGAACTGACACCTGATTCCACACCCTACCATCTTCCGGTACAGGTCCCCTCCAAACAGCATCTTTGCTTAAGTCAATCTGACAGGAGGGGAAGCCACCAGAGCAGCTTTGTTCTCCTGGATGCTGTGACACCATGGTCCTTATGTCCTGGGTATAATCCAGGTCTTTGGCATCCAGCGCTCCTTGATAGTCATGAGAGCTACATGCATGTGGGGGTGTGATAGTCATGAGAGCAGCATGCATGTGGGGGTGTGTTTGCCTTGGGGTTAAAAGAAAGAAGCATCTACCGATTCCACAGTATTCCTGAGCATCTGAGGGAGAAGAAAAAATGTAAACAGTTTAGTAGCAGCAGGGCATGGGACCAGGAGTGATGCCTTTAATATTTTTGAAGAGCTATTTTAACAATGAATAAATGTCAGGAAACAACCAATTGGGAGGGAGGGAGGGGCAGGGGGGGAAGGGTCTAATGGAAGACCCAAACAATTTCTGCTCTTCTCAGCCCAGAAAGACTCAGTAACTTGGCTCCTCAGTCACTCCAGAGCTCTGCACCCCAATGTGCTGTGGGGAGGTCACATAGCTAGCGATGCCACCAACACCCAGCCCCCGCCTTCCTTTTTTCAGGTGCCACTTCATGCATTCATCTCCCTGGCTCTTCTCTCATAGGCGTAAGCCCCTCTCTCACCTGTACTGGCCCCCAGGCCCTGGGCAAAGCTGTACCTTCAGATGTGAACACGCTTCCTAAGACACAGATCAAGTGTTGCAATGCTGATTGATTAGCTACGGCTGTCCAAAGTCTCAGTAACAGCATCAAAATCGATTAGTTATATCTTCAGGGAACCCAGGATAGGGACTTGTGGATTGTGCTCAGGATTTGCTATTCCAGAGTAGACTGGCGTGAATCAGAAAGCAGGGCTCCTCTCAATGGCTACTGCACACTGTCCTGGGTGTGAGGAAGGAAAGGCTCCTGTTTTTTTTGGGCAGTGTGCAGGCATGGAATGAGGATGGTCTTTGCCGTCACCGGGGCCCAGACATAAACCTCAGCCCCACCATTCATTTTTATTTGACTTTGGATGAGCTACTTTTCCTGTGGTGTTTGGGGGTTTCATTTGTAAGTTAAAACACTTGCTAAGTTGCATTCTGAAGATCAGAAATGGGTAATAGAAAGAGCTGTGCCTCGTGTGCCACACGAAGCAGCTGACATCCTGGCCACAGAAGGTTTGCTGGGGCCATTGCAGGGGCCAGGCTTCAGTGTAGAGGTTGTTTTCTTTAGATCTCCCTGGCCACAGTTGTGCACACCTAGACAGTGGCCTCATGGGCATGTTACATAGCTACTGAGAGACAAAGTCAAGAATGATCTTTTTCTCTCTTGGGGATTGTAACTCAGTTGGTAGCATGCTTGAACCTGGGTTGAACTCCAGCTCTACAAATAACTGGCATAGTGGCACACGCCAATCATTCGTCATTTGGGAGGTAGAGTCAGGAGCATCAGAAGTTCAAGGTCATCCTCAGCTACATAGAGAGTTCAGAGCCTGTCTAGGCTATGAGGAGTTGGGAAAGAGAAAAGAGAAGACAGAAAAGAAATGAAGCAAAACATTAAGAAAATCCACAAGTTCAAGATCAGTCTCAGTTCAAAGCCAGCCTGGGCAACCTAGTGAGCCCCTGTCCCAACATAAAAAGAAAGAATTGGGTGGTGGTAGCACACAACTTTAATCCCAGAACTTGGGCGGCAGAGGTAGGCTGCTCTCTGAGGCCAGCCTGGTCTACAGAGTGAGTTCCAGGACAGCCAGGGCTATAGAAAGAAACCCTGTCTTGAAAAACCAAAAAGTAAGAAGAAAATGGTGGGGGGAATGGGGATTAGGGGTGTAGCTCAGTGGTAGAGCACTTGCCTAGCATGCATGCAAACCTCTGAGTTCAATCCCCAATCCCCAGTACTGGGAAAACAGCAAAAGTGCTCACAGCCAGCAGGCAGCTAAAATCCTCACTGAGAACCAAGTGCTCTGCACAGCCCTGCTGTACTTCAAGCCAGAGCAGACCAGCCTTCCGACCCCTCCTGGCCTATGGTCCTGGTGGTATGGTGCCCAAGGAAAGCACCAACCATTGTTTCTGGGTGCGGGTAACTCACCAACACTCATCACAGTGTTCTTCACAGATACATAGTTGAGGTAGAAACGGGGGCCCCGAACCCCCGCACTTCCTTCTATTGCTCATTCACATATTCAACACCTGCTGGCCGAACACTCACTCCAGGCCAGCAATTCTGCACCACAGGATTGGAACTCGTGGATCTGAGAGAGCCACAGCGAACGTGGGTTAAGAATTTGAATCCACAGACCAGCTGGGTCTCACGGCTCTGTTGGGTTTGCAGAAGGGCTCTCAGATGTTGCTGAATCAGCACCAACATCTAGAAATTGGAGTTTTGTACAAAAGATCTAGCTTTTCACTTTCCTGGGTGTTTTCGGTTGCACGAGGCATAGTCCGTTGCATTCCCATCTCCTACTTACTTGGCTCCGTGAAACCCCACAATGTACAGCTCTTAATCCTCAACTCTTCTTTGGAGTGATGAGCAAAGCCTGTGTCCACCACAGTCCTCACAGCCTAGTAGAGAGTTCTAGGTAGGGAAAAAAAAAAGATGGATTGACAGCTGCAGGGAGATACAAGAAAAATGAGAGAAACTTTCTGCTATCACGGGACTGTGGTGAGCTGGAATCCACGGCCTGGAGGAGGAGGTGTGGCCTGAGATGTACACGCTGTGTTTGCCAGAGAACCGGCTGTCCCTGTGGGTCATGGAAAGGGGACCCTGGCTTGCATAACTGCTGACTTCCTGGGAAGGACCCGAGGTGAGGTGGGGGATGGGGCAGGAAGTCACCCTCCTTGGGAAGACCTCTGTAGGTCATATGGGAGGATCCCACTGCTCCTGGGAGATTCAGTCAAGGGAGACAGGTTCAAGTTCAGAGACCCTGGGACTCCAGATTCTTATCAAAATAAAGCTGAGTTGAGCTGACCGAGTCCATCCCTGCAAAGCCCCAGCCCTGATTAATTTTCATTTTCGTCACACAGCCCATCCCCCCATCTGAACTCCTATCCCCATCTGTGTGTGGCCATCAGCCCCTCTGCCCTGTGCTGGGGAGGGGGTGGGTGGGGCTGTGCCCGGAAACTGCTCAGCCTGAGAACAATGCCTGCCCTTGGACTGAGTCTGCAGAACCCAGCCGTGTAATCTCTCCCACCCGTGAGACCTACGCAAGAGTCCATCACTCTGGAGTTTTCACTGTTGACCCCAGCCTGGAAGTGTCAGGGGCCCAAGGAAGCAAGAACAGACACAGCATGTCTTGCTGTCCGGAGCTAAAGACACTGACCAATGGTGTCTGTTTTAACCAGGCAGGGCTCACCCAGCCTGGTCCATCCTGCCCACTGATCTCCCGAGTCCTGCCTGCTGTGTCTGCATTTCCAGAGCTTCAGCATCTCCTCAGAAAGGCAGTTCACAGGGTGGTCAGCAGCTAGACCACCAGCCCTTCCCTAGCTTGTGACAGCAGGAAACATCTTTCCGTGTACTGTAGTGTCCCTGATTGTAAAAGTGAGCTGCCACTGGCATCCAGCTAATCCAAGACTTATAGGGGCCGCCTATGACACTGTTCATAAAACATCACGTCTGGTGGCCCGCATGTGAGAAAAACTCTCTAAAATGTGCCACATGCTTCTGGAATTGGATGCCACTTTGTCGGACCTCCTAGAAGCTTTGTAGCTGCTGTGGCGCCATTTATTGCATACTTAACTTTAAACCAGGCACCGCTAAGGCGCTTGGCTTGCCGTCTCTCATTTGCTCCTCCAGATCCAACAGGGTGGACGCAAACACTGAAACTCAAGGCAAGCAATTTGCCCAAGGTTACATAGCTAGTCAAGGCAATGTCAAGGTGTTCTTGATACTAGCAAGGTGATTCTTTGTGGCAAGGTGACACTCGTGACCTCCATGTGGCCACCTTTCTACTAAAGCCTCCCTGTCGCTTTTCCTCTATGTTCAAAGTCTAAATTAAAATCTCTTCAACAATATTTCAGGGTATGGGCTAGTGTTCTGGCTTGGAAGACCTGAGTCTGATCCCCAGATCCTACAGAAGGGTGGAAGGAGAGAACTGATTACAGAGTGTTCTTTGACTGCCCCACGCTGACCATGGGACACGTTCACAGATGCACACACACGCGCGCACACACACACACACACACACACACACACACACACGATAGTAGTACATTTAAAAAGCAAATCCCCTATTCATCTCTGCTATACAGCAATGAAGCTAGGAATCCTAGTCTGCCTAATAAACTCCCAGAAAGCCCTGGGAATTCCTCGGACTTCTGAGGGTGGCCTATGGAGCTGTCTGGTCCCTTCACTGATGACAGAATAACAAGAGACTTTCTGTGCTCTTGGGGGATGGCTGTCATTGTTCCAGGATGGGTCAAATTTGGATGGGGTTAGCATTCCCACCTCAGCGGGGGAACCAGTGTTAGGACAAAGATGGGAGTGACTGGAAGATGGCCCAGAGATGATGCCATCATGTCCTCACAGGGGCCTGAAGAGGCATCCCTGCAGGTTCCCCCTTAGCTGTCTAAACCTCCCCTCACTGTCTAAGGCCTGATTCTTAGTTTGCTTTTACAGCTGAAAAAATAACATACAGGGGTCAGGAGGGCAAGCTTCAGAACATAGAGTATCCCAGGTGCTAGCTCTGCCACTTCCCAGCTCTGTGACTTTGAACTAATTGTTTAAATTCTCTGTACTGAAAAAGACTCTTCTGCAAAATGGGGCAATAGGGCACCCACCCTGCTATGAGGGCTGTGAGGTCATGCATCCCACTACAAAGTGGTTCTCAGCCCTTTAATGCAGTTCCTCATGGTGTAGTGAGCCCTTTAATGCAGCCCTTTAATGCAGTTCCTCATGGTGTAGTGAGCCCCAACCATAAAATTATTCTTTGCTCCTCCATGACTATAATTTTGCTGCTCTTATGAATGGTAATGTAAATATCACACTGACATGTGACCCCAAAGGCGTCACAACCCCACAGGCTGAGAACCGCTACTCTGCAGCTTCTGGCACTGACTGTGGGCTGGAGACACGGCCTCGTGGCCCCATCTGCCCTGTGTGGATTATAGTGATATTACCTTATAGCAATGCCATGAGGAGCAAAAGAACAGTGCAGAAGAGAGCAATGGGATGAAGGACAGGAAGACACCACCCATGGTGGATTAGTCAGTGTGATGCACTCATTAAAAAAGCCCATTTTGAGAGCAGGGGAGATGGATCAGCCAATAAAGGTGCTTGCTGCCAAGCCTAGCCTAAGTTCAGTCCTCAGTCTTTCTCTCTCTCCTCCTTCTCCCTACTCTTCCCTCCCTCCCTCCCTCCCTCCCTCCCTCCCTCCCTCCCTCAGAATGGCTCCTTTGAGACTAGACTTGACCTCCTTCACCTAGGCAAGGCCCTGCACTCAGGCCTGCTGCCTGTGGCTACCTGCAGTCACTTCCCAGAACCTCAGGACCACTTTTCCTGGGGGGTAAGATAAAACTACAGAGGTGGCAATAGGGTCTCCTAGTTCTGCTGTGGGCTCCTCGCCATCTTCACAAGGGTGCCTGGCCCCAGGCATTCACCATAGCTGTTTCTTAGCTAGGTCTCCAGTTGTATGGGAAGATGCGCCGCTCTGTGGGCACTGGAGAAAGGCTGGCTAGAACAAAGTAGAAGTTCTGTTCAGAAGGGGGAGGGGTGGGAGAAGAGCTGCAAGGGAGGCAGAGGAGGGAGTCTGCAGTTCTGGCACACCCTAGGCCACCTCCTGGCCTCAGCTCATCCCCAGGCATTCACCAGACAAGGTGGGGAAGCCAGCAGGAACACAAAAGGGACAGTCTGCACTGAAAGGCAGGGCATCCAAGAGCAGAGTCTAAGCATCCTTCCAGGCTGGGAGTTCATGGCATGGGCTCCACAGGAAAGGGGGTCACTGAAATTGCCCTCAAGGGACCACGGGTGGCAACAGTTCAGCTGTGCTTTGGGGAACAAAGCTGTTAAATGAGGACTTCTGGGGTTGGGGTAGGACTAGTTGGGGGTCTTCTCTGGCCCCCACACTTTCATTGCTCATACCCCAGTCTGCCATTTTTTTTTAAGATGGGAGATCTGACCTATCCCAGGTTGTCTTTGAACTTTTTTGTTGTTGTTGTTATTTGTTTTTCGAGACAGGGTTTCTCTATAGCTTTGGACCCTGTCCTGGAACTAGCTCTTGTAGACTGGGCTAGCCTCAAACTCACAGAGATCTGCCTGCCTCTGCCTCCTGAGTGCTGGGATTAAAGGTGTGTGCCACCACTGCCCTGCTGGCTTTGAACTTCTTATGGAGCTGAAGGTGACCTTGAGTTTCCATCCTCTTGAGAACTGAGATTACAGGTTTGGGCCACCATGATCTGTTTGTGTGATGTTGGGGATAAAACCTAGAGCCTTCTGCATGCCAGGCAAGCACTGTACCAACCGAGCAATAACCCCATTCACCTTTCTGCCAATCTAAACAGTTGGGTAGGAAAGGGAGAAAAGGCTAATACAAAATTATCCCAGTCTGGTACGAGGCATGCTGTGGAGCCTTTTTCTTGCCCAACAAGGCTAGAGCCAGGCCTCCCTGGGAAATCAGAGAAGAGCTCTCATCCCTTGTTACCCCCCCCCCCAGGTGGCTAGTGCTAGACCTTGTTTTATATGCCAGTTCCTGCTGATTGGCAGTAGAAAAAAATTGCAAATCCTTGTCTAGGCTCATGGGGGAAAAGTCACAATGACGGATATCTTAGTCTGTGTTCTAGTGCAGTGAAGAGACACCATGATCGTGGCAACTCTTGTAAAGGAAAGCATTTAATCGGGACTGGCTTACAGTTTCAGAGGTTTAGTCCGTCAGCCTCATGGCGGGGAGCATGCAGACAAGCAGACACACAGGGTAGCTGAGGGTTCTGCATCCGGATCCGCAGGCAGCAGGAAGAGAGAGCCGCTGCGCCTGGCTGGAGCTCTTGAAATCTCAAAGCCCACCCCCAGTGACACACTTCCGCCAACAAGGCCACACCTCCTAGTCCTCCTAAGCAGCGCCATTCCCTGGTGACGACGCATTCAAATATATGAGCCTATGGGGCCGGCATTCTTATTCAAACTGCCACAACTGATTAGTAATGTCTGCTGTGAGTACAAGAGCGTGTTTAAAGAATTCCTTCTCTAGAGAGACATAAACACTATCTCCCCTCCCCTCAGAAGGTTTCAGAGACAAATATGATTCCATTAAAGGTCTTTCTGGGGAACCTATTTAGTGGGCTTAAAGACAGAGAGCATGATCAGGAATTACTGGCAGGTACTTGAATGACCCCGAAACAACAGCATGGGAAAGTCTTCCCCCAGCATGAATGGTGGTTTCCCCCTAGTTACATAGATGGGAGGGCCCTTCCCGGGAAGGCCCTTCCCTTAACTGTCTTCAGCCTATATACTCTAGCACCCAAGGTGTGCAATAGAGTAGAGCTGCATACAGGAGACTAAAAGATGCCAACTCGTCCTCATTCCTTCCTTCTAGGAGGGGATATCAGCAGTCAGCACACTTGGCTCTAAGGAGCCTTTGCAAGCAGACATAGCTAGTCTGAAGGAGACGGTGGCTGGCCATTTTGCTCTGAAGACTGTTGTAGAACTGAGAAAGGGAGATGGAGGGAGAGAGACAGACAGACGCTGCACCTGCTGCCCACAGCTCCCAGGCCGTAGTGCTTGCTCACTTTCACCTGGAATGCCTGGAAATATTTGTGACTGAGGAAAGCATGATAGAGCTGATCTATGGGCTGCTATAGATGTTTAACAACTGGTTTACTGGGTGGAAAAGGGGCCGCTTTGTTGCTTCTACTGATTTCTACAGCGTGAACTCCTATCATGGCCAGTTTTCAGCTGTCAATGCATGAGATTCCGTAGCGCCCAGCTAAGGAGAGCTCTGTGCTGTGGGAGACCGAATGTGCTGATTTTGAGCAGTTGCCAGATTTTTCTAAAGCCTCCTGCTATCCCCAGAGCTCTACCAATTCTGGGCTGTTCTGAACTAGGTTTTGGAATCCTTTACCAGCTGTGAACCTCTGGCAAACTACAGCCAGAGGCTCCTCATCCATAGACCAGGGTTCATTGTGTCAATCATAGAACATGATTTCCTAAGCATGTTACTGGGGCAACCAATCCAGATGCTCCACCCAGAATTGGCCTCAGTCCTTCCTACCAGGGTTCCTCATCTTGGGGTTTCTAGAACATGGCCTGCTATCCCTTGAAAGTAAAGACAGCCCAGGTAAGTTGTTGCCACCCTCTAGGCAGAGTATGACTGCTATTGTAAACAACTCAAGGTCCTTGGAGTGTCTGGGGTACCCAGTGTCTGTCCTGGTAGAGACTGTCAGGCTCTGCTTAGGACCAGGAGCAGATTTGGAGAGGGGCTAGGCAGAACCTTCCACCTTAAGGACCTCCTGATTCCAGCATGGAAAACACAGTTCATAGAGGCCAGGTTCAAAGCCAGGCAGGCAGTGGAGAGTTTAAAACTTTAAAAAAAAAAAAAAAGCAAAAACAGACTATGTGATGCAAGCCAGGTCAGGCATGGTGGTGCACTCCTTTCTTTAATCCCAGTACTTGGGAGGCAGAGGCAGGATGATCTCTGTGAGTTTGAGGCCATCTTGATCTGTATAGTGGTGAGCTCCAGAAGAGCCAGGAACACATGGAGAGATTCAGTCTCAAAACAAGCAAACAAAAAGAGAAGCCCAGGAGCTGCCTAAGGTCGTGGGGAAACTTAAACAAGTTGCTTAACCTGAGTGAATGGAATGCAGCCCAACTTTTCCCAGACACAATGGAATCTTTACTTTAGCTTTTTTTCCCCCTTGTAACTTGATTGCATAGTGCTCCAACATAGACTCTTCTGATGACAACATCGTGATGTGCCGTCAGGTTTGAACACTCAGATTCCACATCAGTGAGTAGGGGTGAGCCTGCCACTCCCACCCCAAGCTTATCCCAAGAGCTGATGCAATATCACGGAGGCCTTATTAGTGCTAGGCTTCATGCATCACCTGTAATGTTGATTTATAGAATACTCGGTGATTTCATGAGTGAATGAAGGGCCCTGAGAACGTGGTAAACGTTGATTGAATAAGTGAGTGAATGAATGAGTGAGTGAATGGCTCCTCCTACCACCTGCTCTTCTCCGAGTCCTCACGATCCATCCAGGCTGCTTGGCTATTCTCCAGCTGTCTCACATAGAAGGAAAGGAGCTCCTCATCGCTAGGTCACCAGAGCTTAGCCTCGGACTTTAGATAGCATGTGTGGTTGTTGTTTATTGCCGTTTTCCTTCCTCAAAGGGAATGCCTGTGTGTTCTCCATCTTTATAGAGCCACAGCGTGGTACAGAATTTATTGAAGAAAGGTCACTCGGAATTCTGGCCATCCCAGGTTTTATCACAGGGTCTGCTCCCGTTTTTCTATTTAAGAGGCAAGACTGCGTTGCTCATAGAGGCCACGGTGGCAGGTGGCAGGTGACAGGAATGAGGAGGAAGTTCTTACACTGAAGGTTTCTACTCTGAGTGTCTACTGTAGGTCGTCTCTGGGCAATCCTATTGCAGCCCATGCCATCCTGGGTTATCTGGGACAATCTGCATCATTCTCCCCTCTATTCCCATGGCCTGCAGCAGGCACAAGTGACTCCCTCCTTCTTCAGATGGAGTGATGTGGACAGTAGCTCACAGATCCCCTCCCCTGGTCATGAGAGATAGACCGTTTTGGTAGGAGGCTCCCTGATGAGGAGTCAGGAGGCTGGGTTCTGTTCACATCCTCACCCAACCTCCGGGACCTCTCAGTCCTTAGTCTGTCTAAAGTGGAGCTAATGGTGCTTGGAAGTAGCTGTCCTTTGAGTGCCTGGCCAGAAAGATGGACCAGTCATGAGTCACATGACTGACTGAGCACAGATATGTCACATGCCAGCACTGCTACACATTGCAAATGTGTCAGCTGCCCATCTACTGTTTATTGAACACAACACTGGGCAAAGGTGAAACCCAGGGGTCCCCGCTGCAGGCCTGGGAGATGAGAGGTAGGAGGGCAACAGTTGGATCTCTTGAAGATCTTCCAGAAGGCTCCATCAGGATGATGGCACTCTTCCCCACGGCTAGGAAAGTGTTCGTCACGGACAAAGCCTTTTCCTGTCAGGTCCCCAAGTCTAATCCACATCAGTTCCCTCCATCCTCCATATGGATCTTGGGAATCAAACCCAGGTCGTCAGGATTGGCAGCAAGGGCCTTCACCTGCTGAGCCATCTCCTTCTCCCTTCCAGCTGCTAATTATTTTCCTTGTGGCTTGACAAAATACCCGGCTGAAGCAACTTCAGGAAGGAAAAATTTGTTTTGGCTCACAGTTTGAGGCCATCATCCATCACAGTGAAGAAGGCATGGCAGTGAGAACTTCCTGTCAGTGGAAGCATCGTGTCTGTAGTCAGGGGGCAGAGGATGAATCCTGAAACATCCTCACAGACATGCTCAGTGGATGGTCTCCCAGGTGTCAAAGTGGCTGTCGTTACTAATCCACCTACACACACACACACACACACACACACACACACACACACACACACACGCACATACACACACACGAACACATACGCACGCACATACACACACACAAACACATACACACACATATACACATGCATACACACACACATACACACACACACACCATCCTGTGGCACAGTGTCAACATAGGGGCGTCTTCCTCACTGAAGACCCTGTGAGTGACGGGCTGGGGGTCGGTGACAGCTCGGAGAAGCAGAGTCCCTGGGAGCTGAAGAGAAATCCTACAGAGGGCTGCAGGTGGCTGTGCAGGACGTTAACCTCACTGAGTGAGGGTGCACTGTAGACATGGGTCGCAAGCTCTCCTGGTTTACTAGCGGCATCAGGTCTACTCACCAGAGCTCCATCCTGTATCATTGGGAGCACCCCCAATCTCGCACACGAGGAGCTGGGACCCTGTCAGACCTGATAGGTTCAGTGTGCCTGCCCTTCATATGGCCAAACCATCCAAAAGTTCCTAGAGGCTCAGTTTTGTCACTGTTGAATCCTTGTCCCCCAACCAGGAGGCACAGACTGCCCAGGAAGCCTATGCTTTCGAGATAGTTGCAGGTTCTGGATGACATCCTCCTGTCCCTCAGCCTAATAGGTCCCAGATGCTCTCCTTTCCTGACCCACACTTTCTGGAACCCTGCCATCTAGCCCCAAGCTTCCCAGCCAGCCACTACACCTTATTTTTTTTTTGGTTATTGTTTTTAATTGAAACATTTTGTTCACCCGGACATGATGGCTTGACAGAGGCCAGCACGAGATGGGCTGTTCTTCCTGGATGGGAACCAGAACATAGAATGATATTGGCAGATGAGAGAGGGGAGAAAGGAAGTGGCTTTGGGGCCATAAGGAACCAGTGGGGAAGCATCAGGCGACCACGTTGGCAGAGCATGAAAGGGAACAAAAGTGGCTAGCCTCTAAGCTGACACGGTCAGGTCAGCAGGGACTAAGGGGACACATAGCCGGGACCCCTCCCCTTGGGACCATGGGGCCTCCATATCTCCTTCTACAGGAATGCCATCCAAGCTGTCTCTTGTCACTATGTCCTCTCCTACCCTCTTGGCTCCCACCGTCACAATGCTCAAACTTGTAATTCTTGGTAATGAGACCGGGCTGCTGCCGAAGTCCAGTGCAGGAAGAAGGAATGTGGGGGGAGGAGGGAAAGGGGGAGTCCATGAAGAGAGAGGGCTGGACCCAAGACTGAGAAGTGGGTGTGAGGAAAGCAGTAGTGGACTGCAGACCCACGAGGGCAAGATGTCTGACTCAGCGCCTAACAGAAACCAGGCCAGGCCAATAGACATCAGGCTGCCTCCCTCCCCACCCCTGCTCCTTTTGCCAGTTTTCCATTGCATGTCCTGGGAAAGCCTGCAGGAGTGGTGAGCATGCTAAGAGCATCAATCTCTCCAGCGTCTTCTGTGACCTTTCTGCTCATACATTGAAGGCCACCAAGGAACAACCTGGAACACAAACGCTGGCAGGACCCCAAGAATGTAGTTTGACAGGAAGGTGAGGGATGGAGACCACTAGACCCCTCTCAGGGCTAAGCCTGGGGTCCCAAGCCCTGCATTTCTCATCCAATAATAAAAATAGGGAGACAAAATAAAGGGGAAATGGATTACACCGGCAAGAGTGAGCCAGGAAAAGAGGAACTTTGAAGACCAGATGGAAACCCGTTTGCCAAAGAATTCTTGGATGTTGTTTCTAAGGTGACCTCCCCATCGTCTCCCTCTGGCAGCAGTGACACTGACCCAGCCCTTTTCTCTCTCTTTCAGGACCTCCTGTAAGTACAGGCTGCAGCTGGTCCCCGCGTGTGCGTCTCAAAGGCCTGTGTCATCTATGGTAACAGGGCCCTGGGTGGGGCGCTGACAGCCAGCCCCCTGCTGTCTTCCAGGAGGGTCCTTCCCTGAGTCCCACAAAGATGGAGTACTCTGCATCCCCTCAGGGCAAGACAATGGCCACCCTGGCCTTCTGACTTCCATTTCATTCTAGAGGATGGGCATACCCCTTCTTGGCTATTTTGTCCTACCTCTTTCAAATGTGTGTGTGTGTGTGTGTGTGTGCGCGCGCGCGCGCGCACACGCACACCAATCAAAGAAATGGTATCTATCAGAAAGAAGAAAGATTACCCAGCTAGGTTCTCCCAGTGTCTTTATGCCATGCAGAAAGCAGGTCAGGACACAGTCCCAAGCTAGAGAGACTCCAGAGTGCCATCCACACCCCTGCGTGGGCAGCCCCATTCTGGCCAGGCCCCGAGGGGCAGCTGAGGCTGGTGGTGCCATTGGCAGTAGAGGCAACGTATCCTGCTTTCTGGGCCTTAGTCCTGGACCTTTTCCAATCGCCCAGAGAAGAACCCAAGGAAAAGGACCCAAAGCCAGAATCACATGCTATTTGAGGGACAGCATTTGATAGCCCAACAAAAGACCTGAGGGTACTGGCTCTGAAAGGGCCCAGCCACTTCACATCAGATCTTTCTCAAGGTTACTGAATTCTGCCCCACCCCTTCCCACCTGGCCCTCCCTCCTGAGTTACTATGAAGTGGCTTTGGGGCTGTGAGGAACCAATAGAAGCCAGAGGAAGAGAGTACCCTTCTTGAGAAACCAGTGCACCTGATTCTTTGTTTTTTAAATTGTTTTTAATTGAACTGTACATTCTTCTCTGCTCCCTTCCCTTCCTCCCCTCTTCTCTTCTACCCTCTTCCATGACACACCTGATTCTTTTTTCTCTTTTATTTTATTGATTTTTATTGTCACTGCTCCCCTCCCTGCCTCTCCTCTCCCCTTCAACCCTCCCCCAAAGTTCCCATGCTCCCAATTTACTCATGAGATCTTGTCTTTTCCTACTTCCCATGTAGATTAGATCCATGTATATCTCTCTTAGGGTCCTCATTGTTGTCGAGCTTCTTTGGGATTGTGATTTGTAGGCTGGTTTTTGTTGCTTTTATGTTTAAAAATCACTTATGAGTGAGTACATGTGATTATTGTCTTTCTGGGTCACTCAGATGACCCAGATGTTTTCTAGTTCCATCCATTTTCCTGCAGAATTCAAGATGTCCTTATTTTTTCTGCTGTGTAGTACTCCATTGTGTAAATGTACCACATTTTCCTTATCCATTCTTCGGTCGAAGGGCATTTAGATGGTTTCCAGGTTCTGGCTATGACAAACAATGCTGCTATGAACATAGTTGAGCACATGTCCTTGTGGCACGATTGAGCATCTTTTGGATATATACCCAAAAGTTGTATTACTGGGTCTTGAGGAAGGTTGTTTCCTAATTTTCTGAGAAATTGCCACACTGACATCCAAAGGGGCTGTACCAGTTTTCACTCCCACCAATAATGCAGAAGTGTTCCCTTTTCCCCACAACCTCTCCAGCATAAGTTGTCATCAGTGTTTTTGATCTTGGCCATTCTTACAGGTGAAAGATGGAATCTCAGAGTTGTTTTGAATTGCATTTCTCTGATGGCTAAGGATGTTGAGCATTTCCTTAAGTGTCTTTCAACGATTTTAGATTCCTCTGTTGAGAGTTCTCTGTTTAGGTCTGTACTTCATTTTTTTTATTGGATTATTTGTTCTTTTGGTGTCCAATTTCTTGAGTTCTTTGTATATTTTGGAGATCAGACCTCTGTCTAATGTGGGGTTGGTGAAGATCTTTTCCCATTCCTTAGGCCGTTGTTTTGTCTTGTTGACCTTGTCCTTTACTTTACAGAAGCTTTTCAGTTTCAGGAGGTCACATTTATTAATTGTTTTTCTCAGTGTCTATGCTACCGGAGTTATATTTGGGAAGTGGTCTCCAGTGCCAATGTGTTCAAGTGTACTTCCCACTTTCTCTTCTATGAATTTCAGTGTGGTTGGTTTTATGTTGAGGTCTTTGATCCATTTGGACTTGAGTTTTGTGCATGACAATATATATGGATCTATTTTCATTCTTCTACATGTTGATATCCAGTTATGCCAGCACCATTTGTTAAATATTTTTTTTCCATTTGATATTTTTTTGCTTCTTTGCCAAAAATCAGGTGTTCAAATATCCGGGTTTTCTATTCAATTCCATTGGTCCTCCTTGTCTGTTTTTATGCCAATACCAGACTGTTTTCAGTACTGTAGCTCTGTAGTAGAGTTTGAAGTCAGGGATTGTGATGCCTCCACAAGTTCTTTTATTGTACAGGATTGTTTTGGCTATCCTGGGTTTTTTGCTTTTCCATATGAAGTTGAGTACTGTCCTTTCGAGGTCTGTGAAAAATTTTGCTGGTATTTTGGTGGGCATTGCATTGAATCTGTAGATTGCTTTTGGTAAGATTGCCATTTTTACTATGTTAATTCTACCTACCCAAGAGCATGGGAGATCTTTTCCCTTTCTAGTGTCTTCTTCAATTTCTTTCTTCAAAGATTTAAAGTTCTTGCCATACAAGTCTTCCACTTGCTTGGTTAGAGTTACTCCAAGATATTCTAGCTATTTGTGGCTATTGTGAAGGGTGATATTTCTCTGATTTCTTTCTCTGCCCACTTATCATCTGTGTACAGGAGGGCTACTGATTTTTTTAGTTAATCTTGTATCCTGCTACATTACTGAAAGTGTTTATGAGTTGTAGAAGTTCTTTGGTAGAATTTTTGGGGTCGCTTATGTAAACTATCATATCATCAGCAAACAGTGAGAGTTTGACTTCTTCTTTTCCAATTTGTATCCCCTTGATCTCCTTTTGTTGTCTTATTGCTGTAACTAGGACCTCAAGAACTACATTGAATAGATATGGAGAGAGTGGACAACCTTGTCTTGTTCCTGATTTCAGTGGGATCGCTGGGAGTTTCTCTCCATTTAGTTTGATGTTGGCTGTTGGCTTTCTGGACACACCTGATTCTTAACGAGACCTTTATTCAGTACTCTGTGTTTACCCTGAAATCCCAGCCCTCACCCCCAAGAATCCTGCCAGTACCTTGTCCGATAGCAGTCAAGAAGGAAGTGTATTATCGTGGTTAGTTTAGGGGTGTCAAATGGTCATTCCTGTCACCCGTCTTCCAGAATAGACGGCAGGAGTTGGTAGAGCGCTTGCCTAGCATGTGCGGAACTCTAGGTTTAGTCCCCAGCATAAATCCCAGCACTTAGGAAATGGAGACAGGAAGACCTAAAATTCAAGGTCATTCTCAGCTATATAGAGAGTTCAAGGCCAGCCCAGGCTAAGACTTTGTCTTTTTTATAAAGGAACTGTGACAGGCCACCTGCTGTCTTGGGGCCATGTATCCCTTCCTTATTTTTGAAGACAAGAGTCCACATCTGCCTCATCCTGAGGACACTACAGAGAGGACAAGAACTTTAGCATCCTCAGAGTTGTGTCAGACTATCTGGCGTGTTGTTCCCAGCCAGAGTAGGTAATGTTGCTCCTGGATTCTGGGGACTGACAAAGGAAGTGGGATACAAGTCCCTACTTAACAGTCTCTACCTTCCTGAGCTGTGGCGCAAGGGGCAAGGTCCAGGTAGTTCTTTGTACGAATAAGCTTGAGGCAGATGAGAGGCCCCTGGTCTTTGCCCAGCTCTGTCTAAAAAGCAGCAGAAAGAAGAGGGATGGGGGAGCTTCCTAAGCCCTGTGTTCTCTGCTTCCTGCAAAGGAAGGATGTTGATGGCCAGAGGTGAGCGTTGGACAGATGCCTGCCTGCTGCTCTGTGAACCATCTCCTAGGGCCTGGCTCTATACTCCAGTGGGGATACCCAGGTTCCCATGGGCACAAGATTGGCACACACCATGGAGGATGCATTGATGTGGCAGCAGGAATTAGCACAGGGTAGCAGATTAGCCTTTCCCACTGTCCCCACCCTGGTGTCCAAGGCAGAAGCTGTCTTCCCCCACCCCACCCCACCCCACTCCCTTTCTCATCATTTGAGTTATAGGAGCACATAGCACCCTCCGATTTAAAAAAAAAACTTTAATTCTTATTGATTCATTTATTTATTTTATCTCTATTCCACCTCACTTTAGGAGAGAGGGATTTAAAAATATGTACTAGTTAGGTTTTTATCAAGTTGACACGAGCTAGGGTCATGTGGGAAGAGGCTCTCAGCTGAAAAAAAATACCTCCATCAGATTGATGTGTGGGCAAGTTATCTTCTTGGTTAGTGATTGGTGTGGGAGAGGTCCCAGCCCACTGTGGATGGTGCTGCCCTTGGGCAGGTGGTCCTGTGCTGTATGAAAACAGACTGAGGACGCTATCTATGGTAAGCAAGCCAGTAAGCAGTGCCCCTCTATGGCCTCTGCTTCAAGTTCTTGCCTTGAGTTCCCGCCCTGACTTCATGATGGACTGATATCTGAATGTGTAAGCCGCATAACCCTCCTGCCTTGGTCACGGTCTTTATTACAGCAACAGAAAGCAAACTGGGACAAACTAGGTCAGGAAATAGAGGTGGGGAACTGAACAGAAGAGGCAGTAAAACTGGGCTTCAAGCTCCCTGTTGTTCCGTGCAAAAAGGTAAATTAGGTTTTTGTAAAAGTCAGTCTACAGTTACATAGGAATGCAATGGACATTCAGTGAAGCATGGCTTGTGCTGGTCCTGTGCCTCACTCCCTTGTCCCCTTCTAATAATGGCTCATGCCAACCTTTGCTTAGCACTTGCTGTACGCGAGTCCCTCCTGGAGTTCAGTGTACACTAGTTATCTTGTCGTAAAAGGCGGGTGATTACTCAGTTCCTGTTCTCCCGTTCTCAAGCTGAGGAAATGAAGGCGCAAGGAAACCAAGTCACTTCCCTAAGGTCACCCTCATCACTCAGATCGTGTAAGTGCAGAGCCAGAACTGAGCACAGGTGGACTGATTACACAGCACTTGCTCCTATTCCAGAAGGTTTTATCTCTGCTACTGAAACATCTTCACTTGCGCTGGGCTCTACCTTGTGTGCCAGGGCTCAGGCTCAGCACTTTTTTTTTTTAATTGAAAATCTTTTTTTTCATACCCTATAACTTGATCATGTTTTTCTCTCCTAATTCCTCCCAGATCCTCCCAAGCTCCCTTCCCACCCAACTTAATGTTCTTTTCTCTCTCACTTGCTTTCAAAAACAAAGAAAAAACAAAAATAAAAATAACCAAGAAACACATAAAAAAAATCCCACAAAAACGAAAATCAAAATAAACAAGCAAAAGATCCACAAGACAAAAAAAACAAAAAACAAAAAAAAACCAAAAAACAAAAAATTAAACAAAGCAAAGAGAAAAAAGAAAAAAGGTCCACAGAATTGCCACTGAGTTTGTTTTGTGTTGACCAAATACTCCTGGCAACGGGGCCTGTGCTGAAGTGTGGCTGATACATACTCAGTTTTTCTCCAATGGAGAAATTTCCCCCTTTGCCATTGGGTACCAATTGCAGATAGCTTCTTGGTTAGGGGTGGGACCCCATGTTTACTTCCCCCTTAGTTCTGGGGCCCCATCTGGCTTGAACCTGTGTAGGTTTTGTGAATGCTGCTACAGTCTCTGTGAGTTCATATGCCTCAGTCTTGTGTCTGGGAGACTTTGTTCCCTGGAGTCATCCATCACCTCTGGCTCTTAGACTCTTCCTGCCTCCTCTTCTGTAGATTCCCAAGCCTTGAGGGGTGAGGTTCAGTGAAGACATCCCCTTTTAGGACTGAGTGCTCCAAAGTCTCTCACTCTATGCGTATTGTCCAGTTATGTGTCTCTGTGTTAGTTACCGACTGCTTTGAGAAAAAGCTTCTCTGATGTGGGTCAAGCAAGGCACTGATTTATGGGTATAGGAGTGTGCCATTTCATCACTATATCCCTTTATCATAATAATAGTAGTAGGTTTTCCCCTAGGCCCATGACCTATCTAGGCCAAGGTTTTGGGGCCACCCAAGCAGGGTCAGGTGTTCCAACTTGTGGAGTGGGTCTTAAATTCAGTCAAAAAAGGGGGGGGTTGGTTGGTTACTCACATAGCATTTGTGCCACTATCGCACAAGTATATCTTGCAGGCAGGTTGCTGTTGTAGGTTGCAGGGTTACAGCTGGGTTGGCATTTACCTTTCTCCTCCTGTAGTGTGCAGAATACCTTCCAGTGCCATGAACACTAGTCATTAGGGTGAGGATTCTAGATAGGCACCAGCTCGACTTCTCTGTGTTTGGTGGCATTAAGTGTTGTCTTTAGCAATAAGCCCTTACCATCAGGTTGGGGAGAGCAACTGAGAGCCTTGGCAACAGCTTGTGATGTTTGAGCATTCCCATGGGGCCCCTTTGGCCAACAGCTCAACAATATAACTCATTCCTAGACTGGAGGTTTTACTCGGTGGCATAAGATGTCTAGTTGAGGTATTGTCTCCCCTATTAGGTGAGTCCATTTATAGTCCTTTCACGTTCGCTTATATTTTAAGAAGCTACTAGAGTAGTAGGCTTCCGTATCATTTTCAAATGGCCTTTAGTGTTAGTTGCTACTCCCCTACCCTCCCTTTCCCTTCCTTATTTAATCCTCCTACTCTAGTTTCCCGTTTGTCCCCCCTTAACACTGTATTCTATTTCCCCTTCCTTGAGAGCTCTTCTCCTCCCCGCGGTTTCTTACTAGGTACCTAACCTCTGTGGTTATTTGGATTAAAACAAACATACTGGAAACTTAAAAGCTAACATCCACATGTAAGACAAAACACAACATTTGTCTCTTAGGATCTGGGTTACCTCACTCAGGATGATTGTTCCTTGTTTCATCCATTTACCTGTGACTTTGGTAATTTAATTTTTCTTACTATCTGAATAATATTCCATTGTGTGGATGTACCACATTTTCATTATCCATTCATCAGTTGCTGAACAGGTAGGCAGTTTCCAATTTCTGAGTATCATGAATAGAGCAGCAATGAACATGGATGAGCAAGTATCTCTATAGTAGGATATAGAGTCTTTCGGGTATATGCCCAAGAGTGGTATAGCTGGATCCTCAGATAGATTGATTCCTACTTCCTGGGGAACTGCCACACTGATTTCCACAGTGACTGCACAACTTTGCACTCCCATTCAGCAATGGATGAGTGTTCCTCTTACCCCACATCCTCACCTGTCTGAACTGTCATTTGCTTTATTGACCTTGGCCATTCTTACTGGATCAAGATGAAATCTCAAAGTAGTTTTAATTTGTATGTACCTGATGGCTAAGGATGTTGAATATTTTTCTAAGAGTTTTTCAGCCATTTCATCCTTTGAGAACTTTCTGTTTAGATCTGTACCTCATTTTTTGAATTGGGTTATTGTTTCCTGATGTTCAGATTTTTTAAAATTCTTTGTGTATTTTAGCCTCTTTCAGATGTACAGCTGGTAAAGATCTTTTCCCACTCTTTGCCTGAATAACAGCATGTGCTTTGCCATATAGAAATTTTTCAGCTCTTTTGAGGTTCCATGCATTAACTGTTGGTTTTAGTGTTCTATCAAATTCAGGGCATCTGGTCTTATGTTGAAGTCCTTGAAACATTTAGAATTGAGTTTTGTGTGGGGTGATAGATTGGGATCTATTTTCATTCTTCTGCATGCAGTCATCCAGTTTGACCAGCATCATCTGTTGAAGGAGCTGTCTTCTCCAATGTTTATATTTTACTTCTTTATCAAAAATCAGGTGTCCATAGGTGTGTGAAACTGTGTCTGGATCTTCAGTTCAATTCCACTGATCAACTCAATTCCATGATCGGCATGTCTGTTTTTATGCCAGGACATACTTTTTTCATTTCTATAGCTCTGCAATATAGTTTGAATCTAGGATGGTGATACTCCAGCAGTTCTGTCATTCAGGATTGTTTTAGCTATCCTGGGTTTTGTGGTTTGTTTGGTTGTGTGTGTGTGTGTTTCCGGAAAGGTGATTTTTTTTTTTTACAATATTAGTCCTACTGATCCATGCAGGTACAGCTCCTGAGAGTATCTCAGAAATCTCCCCCTTCTTGGCAGAGGGAGGCTGTTATTATAGTACCTTAGCAGCCCTTTTGAGTCAAACCCATCTGAGGTCAGGGTCCAGCTCTAGAAGAATGCCACTCTCTGGATTTCATGGATTCCTGAGAGATTTCAAGCATATATTATTATGGTGGAAAGTATAATTGTTAGGATATTTGTTGGATAATTTCTTTTTATTTATATATTTCCTTATTTGGAGACAGAGTATTGCTTTGTAGCCCATACTGGCCTAGACTTCATCTTCTTCATGCCTCTGTCTTCCAAGTGCCAGGGTGACTCTAGGCTGACCTAGGCCTCCCTGGTGTTCTTCTCTTCTTCACGTTGTGGAGACTTTTGTCTATTGGGTTCCAGAAAGCAGGAAGGCAGAACAGCTCCCACCTCCCACCCCAGTACTGACCCACCACAGAGTGGATGATCTTATGTGGTCTCACACATCAAAGCAAGTCCTACTGGCTCCCTCATGGTCCTCTGTGGGTTTTCCCCTTCTCTGGCTCCATGTTGCCAGTATAGATGTGGCCCATGCACCAGAGGCATCATAACAGATGGCAGGCTCTGCCTTACCCTTGGCTTCTCCATCTATGTGGTAGGAAAAGGAACACAGAGTCCTTACTATCTCTGACCCTTGGATCTCATCTCAACCCTTTCCTAGTCAGGGCCAGTGGGCAGAAATGGTTCCCAGAGAACCACAGGGAGCCAAACAGAAGGACTCAGAGACCGGGTACGCTAGTGAGAGGCAAAGCCCTAGTGACCCTTGAGTCATGGGAAGGGACATATCATCCTTCTGTTTCCTGTCCTATCCCTGGGCCTGGCATATTGGAGGTCCTGGTTGCTTGGCTTTATGGATAGATGGATGGATGACAGAAAGGATAACAAACAATATTATTGTTTTGATAACAATAATATTTTTGATAACAAACAAACTCCTAGAGTACAGGGGACTTCCCTGAGGTCACAGCTGACTGGGGCAATGTTACCCCACTGACAGTTAATGATTCTGACCTGTGTCAAGTTCACACTCTCCTTCTTTATTTCAGGGCCCCACTGGAAGACCTGGACTCCCTGTAAGTAACGCATTTCTTCTCTCTCTGCCTCCTTTCCATGTGGCCACTGGGGATAGAGCCTGGGGCCCTGGCATGCTTCAAGTACTCTCCCACTGAGCCACACTCCAGCCCCCATCACTTAGTCTTTCTCAATCTGTTGACTGGCTGAGTTGGGTGGCCAGTTCTCCTTATAGTTCTCTGAGTGTGACCTCTCTCTGGAGTGCTTAATCTGTAGCTAAGGGTAAAACCATTCCCATGCCTTCTACCTTGGAACACTGGAGAATACCTGGGACCTATGGCTACAGTTTTTGGCAACCCTCCTAAGGTGTTATGCAGACAGGCCCAGTACCAGACCCTCCCAACACTGGAACTATTATCAAGTAGATAGTTTTGTAATGAGGGAACTGGGACAACTGGTCAACCCCTGGGTCATTCCCATCATCTTTCATGGCAGATGACATTCAAACTGCTGTTCTAGTCTTCCTGTGCCCTCTGGTGAAAGGTGAATGCAAAACCTTTGTTTCTCCCTAGTTGCCATAAGAAGGCTGGGTAACCTAAGGGAGTTTGGACAAAAGTGGGTAGAAGTCATGTGAACAGCCATCACTTCCTGGAGCTTTAATAAGTCCTGGGCATTCTGAGCATCCCCAGCCTCGATCCCTTGATGAGTCAGAGAAAAACAGAAAAACAGTAACAGCTCAGAGAAATGGGTATTCCCAAATCCATTTTAGTGATGGGAAGACAAAGTCTCAGGCTCAGGAGGGTAACATGCATGGTTCAACCTGTCCAAGTTTCCCAGTAGTGGATTGTTAGTGGATTATCACACACCGCTGAGCACTGTACTTTCTTTTGGCCCATGCCTGACCTTTATTTGAGTATCATATTTAAAGTCTTCTGAGAGATTTATCTGTTTAGATAAATGAGATGAGCACTGGATATAAATACTGTGGGCTTTGGAGCAGGGAGTGTCTCAGACAAGGTGCTGTATCCATTTAGGGGGTTAAGGAAAGGCATAGATGGGTTTTGGAGTACTTAGGCAGGGTATGGAATGGATGCACAGGAGGAGGCCTTATGGGGGGTATCTTTGATACCTACCTGTCTCCCCTGTCTCCCTTTGCTAAAGGCCACTTCCATTGGATTCTAGAACCTTCTGGATACAAATTATACTATAGCCTTTCAACTGATCCGACAGCTTCTAGAATCAGTCACTAGTAACTTTATTAGTCTAGTACACATAGAAGAAGGTTCGGGCTTAGCTAAGATTCTCCCAGTGCTGCAGCTCAGCAGGGCGGGTGTCTTGGTCCCTGTGAAATCTAAGCAGGGCTATGGTCAGGTGACTGAGAGGAATGTGGGCGGGATTTTTTTCTTACAACATCCACCTTTAAAAGGCATTTAGGGGGCGATTCACAGAGCAGAGGATGCTGCCGAGTTTCCAGCCACTGGCCTTTCTATGCTTGTCCCTAACCCGAGCTTTTTATGGCCAGGGCTGCAAAGAACATTATTTTCCAAAAGAAAGGAAAAATAATCCAAGACCCACAGCACCCTGGAATATCATTCAAGAGCCCAAGCGTGAGTGGACTGTGAGGTCATCAGAGTCAGAGCTGACAACAGGCATGGGCCTGGTGTGTCTTCAGTGGGAGGGGCAGTGTCACTGGGTCTGGCTTCCATGAGAAGGGTTGTGAGGTGGCCCACTAGCAGGTACACCCTTGCTGGTCTGTCATTAGCATGGTGCGGCTGCGGGCTTCTGCTTTATTTAGGCCATGCCATTTCGCCCAACAGTCACCAAATGTCAGATTCTTGGCATAAGGCAGGAGCATCCCATGAGGACCTCAGCAACCTCAAAGCTCTTACCCTCCATCTCCCACTCAGTAAGACTGGTGCTCAGGGAGGCTAGGGAAACGGACGGTGCTTACAACCAGCGCTGTGCCATCCTTAGCAGAACGCTTTGCTCATAGACACTCTTGATCTTGACAGTGTCAGCCTCACAGGAACTGACAGTGTTTCAATTGTGTGTCCCACATATGTCTTGGGATGCTGCTTGTCCCTTGAGGCATTTTGCTTCTGTGGTTGCCTCTTCAGGATCAGCAGATCCAGAGTCACCCCAGAACTCCCCCCCACACACACCAGGGGAATTTCAGGGCAATCTCCTGTCCAGAAGGCTGGACATCATCTTCTATACCCTGTTGCTCCTCATCCTTTGAGGCCCCCCCCCCAGATTTTTATGATGTCTGCATGCCTGTGATTACAAAAAAATACTTTCTGCTGAAAGGGGGACGAATGAAAACTTCGTAAGCAGATTTCCAGAGCTAGAGGATGTAACCCTGGCTACAAAACAAAGCATGTGAATTCACACGCTGGAGCAGCCTGTGAGGAGAGGGGGCGGGGCACGGCCCCAGAGCAGAAGGAGAAGCAACAGAGCATGGGTATTGCTTCTCTGGCTCTGGCAGAAAGACCCAGGGAAGCCGTTTGTCCTTCTTCTTGCTCTGTGTCTTCAAGTCAAGGATAGTGACTCCTAGGCCCATTCTGGCTACCCCTGATGGGTTGCAATGACACAATCCTAAGGGAGAAAGGGCCTTGGAGACACCTAAGGAAACTGAGGTCCAGGCTGATGCTCTCCTGCTGTCACCTTTATTCTATAGCACCATGCTTGAGTGCAGAAAACCATGAGTGAGAGATGAGAAGTCTGGTTCCATCCAGGATTTTAGGTCCTGACACTAGTTAGTGAGGTCTCCTGGGAAGTTCATGTGTAACATCCACATGACACTTGGTGCCACTCCAGATGTTGTCCCAGCTGCCCCAACAAAGCTGCCTAGCTGTGTCTCCAAGTCAGGCGTACACGAGCACACATTGGCAGCCACATTGACTATTTCCACCTCCTTCATCAGGGGGACAAGGGTGCCATCGGGATGCCTGGACGTGTGGTGAGTTGGCCCACATGTCCCTGCTTGGGGGGGAGCATTGCTTGCTTCTCCATGCTGGCTTATCCTCAGTACAAGGTAAAGTGCTACCCAGGGCAACTTCAGGAGGGCCAAGGAAAGGAAAGGGAAGGGAAAACATGTTACTCTAGTCTCCAGTCTGTATGAAACAACACCTTGTAGTTCACCTGCATACATTATTTCAGATATTTCAAGAGAGACCACCTCTGGCCAATCTCTTAGGAAATATTAAGCTTGTACTACTTAATACAAGTTATCGTTTTTAATTTCTTACTGTGCCAAAAGACACAGCATACATAAGGTTCCATGCAAACTATTGTTTCTGTCACCTGCTGAGGTCTTGGAATGCATTCTTGGAGACACAGGGACTAAATACTCTGCAGAACAGTGGGCAACAGAGGAAAAAGGCAAGAAAGTCACTGGACACACAGGGGGATAGAGTGAGACCTAGGTATCCCAAGACACCAGCTGCCCCGCAATCATCCTCAGAGCAGCCACTGTCTGCCACGATGTCCTCTGTGGATGACCGCTACACTCAGAGTGCCAAAGACAGGGCTTGGTTCTAGGCTGTCCCTTTAGGTCCCCATAAGGGTGGATACAGTTACTATTTCCTTCGTGGAAAGTGAGGAAAGAGCTCAGGGGAGACGAGAATGGTTGGTCAGAGGCACGAGAAGGCTGGATCCAGGCATTGAGTCCCTGGCATCTGGGTTGTCTTGTCAGCCTCAGGATGAAGGTCTCCAGGGTCTAGAAAGACAGAAGTGTAAGGTGGTGAAGGGCATTCCTGCATCAGGATGTAGCCAGGACGTGGCCATAGTCAGGGCTGCCCATCTCATCTGACTGCTAACTGCCCACCAGCATCAGTTTTCTCCTTCAGCGTGCTCCCGCCGCCATCATTGCTGGCTTTGCCTGTGACTCTGGAATGTTGTTGGCCTTAAGCATGACTGTGACATCCGTGTGTGAATTTGCATGGCTGGAGCAAGCATGGAGTTGGGGTACCCAAAGCTTAGGCAACTCTTGCTAGTATTGCTGAGTATTAAACCAAACCAAAGAGTCTTCACATATCAGCTCATTCAATCCTCGAGAGAACTGCATGCTGAGAGGCACAATTTCTGCCCCCCTGCCCCCCAGTACTCCAGATGAGAAAGCCAAGGCTTAGAAGGTACATGTCTTTTTTAGGTTGCGCACTAAGAAGTGAATAAGCAGGTACTTGAACATAGGCAGCCAGGTCCACATTTGGGCCTTGGACCCTGGAGGTCCACCTGTAATATCACAGCTGAAAGGAGGGACTGACTGGCTTTAAACTGATGCCCCAGAGGACTGGAACATTCCAGAGTTCAATTCAGGTCCTCCATGCAACCTGAGCTGTGAGAGGCCACCTCCATGCCTCTGGGGGTCACCTTAGTCGATGCCATTTTGCCCAACATTTACCAGGTTCTCAGTAAATGGTATCTCATGGGGACCCCAGCAACCTCAAAGCTCTTGCCCACTGCTTCCTCACCCCCGCCACTCCCCCAGAGTCAACAAAACTTGGTACCCAGGGAAAGTGGAAAAAGAGTCAGTGGGTACAAACAGCATTTTCATTCTTCAGTATCATAGGCTACCAAGACCTGTCAGAGTGTGGGAGTCCTGCCCCCCTCCATGGGGTACTCACACTGCTTCTAGACCAGGACACCAGGCATTTTGCCTGCCCCATGGTTCTGCTCCATCAGTCTACCCACTAGACACCGGGTCCGAATGTGCTGTCATTGGATCCCATCCAGAGATGAGACATGACCCTTCCATCCTTCCGCAAGTCTTTGTGTTGTATACACCTAGTGAGGCACTGCCTCTGCTCCAGCCTTAAAGATCCCATTTTATGGGTAAATTCTACCCAGGAAGCGGGCAGAGTTGATCCTCTACCCAAGCCAACTGACCTATGATCCTGGCTCCTGTTAGGTAGGTGTTGGGAGCACTTCCCCCTGGGTGCAGCAGCTGGCCTGCAGGAAGTCCTGCTGAGTGAGACATGTACTTCCGGCTACTCTTCCCCCCCCCAACAGAGCTTCCTGTGTGGTGGCAATGGGGTGAGGTAGGGGAGCCACCGGAAGCCTCCCACCTCCTGGGCAAATCTCTGCCCCAACCACTTTGGAGTTTCTCTCTGCTGGAGCTATTTTGAATGTGGGATGGCCCATTTGGCTGTTCGCTAGGGGTCCTGGCATTAACCACTTGATAAGGACTGGAGTGTCCAGTGACCAGTAGGTGTGAAATTCCTGGGTCATTCTGGTACTTCACCAGAGGTGGCACCCCTGGCCTGTTGGGAGCTGGGTAGTTTGAAGCTGCCTATCTGTTGGCCACTGTGGTGACAAGGGACCCAAGGCTAGGTATTCAGGTTTCTTTGTATACTAGACTCACCCTCCATCCTGGCAAAATTTGTGTCTCCTGCTTCCTGCCACTGCTGCCATTTTTTGTAATGCTGGTGATTGAATGTAGGGCTTTGAACTTAGGAGGCAAGCATCCTACCACTGAGTTCAATCCTCTGCTCTCTTTAGACTTTATCTTTGAGACAGGATCCCACTAAGTTGGCCCAAGCTGTCCTTGAACCCACTCTCTAGCTCAGACAGGCCTTGAACTTGTATTCTTCCTGCTTCAGTCTCTAAGTAGTTGGGATTTCAAACCTGAGCCACTCAGGCCCAGTAGCCACCTTCTGTCATGGTTGTGTCTCCTCCTCCCCACCCCCACTCCCATCCCCTCACCCCCTACCACCTCACCCCTGCATGCCTAGAGTTCCTGGGGTTCATGATCACAAGCCATTGGACCTTGGCTACTCAGGGAGGTTTCCTGACTAGGTTGGGGGTCTCTCTCTGTGTGTATGTGTGTCTAATTCGCTCACTCACTTGCTAGCTCACACGTGCATGCAGCACTTGGACAGGGTCCCCGTTTCCTCTCCTAGTGATGTAGAGCAGCTGGCCATGCCTGCTGGCTGAGATGGACGTCGCGTGCCTGCATCTGTGTCTGTTGTGCTGTGTTTCTTATTTCATGGTGATTGCTTTTGCTCAATTGCTGTGCCATTAACACGGATTCTTATGTCAGTGTCTGTCTCTCATCCTTTTTTTCTCTCCCCCCCAACCACCCTCTCTACCCACACCCTATGTTTCATGGGGCCGCCTGCCCAGGGTGTCAAAGGTCAACCAGGCGAGAAGGTAAGTCCTTGCTGCCTCTCCACCTTTATCCCAACCTCATCTCTTTATGGGAGGCTTTCAGATTAACATCCTCCACACCCTGGGGCAGAGCCCTGGGATTCCTGGGCAAGGTCCCAGCTGTCCCGCTTCAGTGTGTCTGCCCTGACTTGCCTTCACCACATGCGTTGGATCCCACTGCTCTGATTCTGTGAACTGTCACCCACCCCTGAGGAGAGGAGACTGGCTTGTCACTGCCGTGTAACTGGGACTGTCCCGGAGGACCCCAGAGTCACAGAGAGGGACCCTCCACCCGCCTGGGAATCCAGAATTCCCAGGATGGAGGGAAGCATGAGGAGGGGGGCCATCCTGAAAGAGCAGCCTGGTGGGTTCTGGAGATTTCAGAGCGTAAACTATCCAATCAGAACAGAAAGATTCAGGGAAGGACGAGGGTTTGTTCGATGTCCCCAGCTGTAACATAGTAGAGACCAGAACCTGGGATTCCTGGTCCTCTGCTGTTCTCCCTCCTCATAGACACTGGACATATCAGTGTTATGGGCCTCTTTTGTCTGCCCTTCACCTCCCTTTTTTTTTTTTAAGACAGAGTTTAATTTGTAGATCAGGCTAGCCTAAAACTCACTGCATAGCCTAAGCTGACCTGAAACTCATAATGTTCTTCCAACCTCCTGACTCTGCCTGGAGGCATGAGACTCCCCCAACACACACACACACACACACACACACACACACACACTGTTTCTGCAACAGAGTATCCTATCCCCAAAGTAACAACAAAAGCTATCAGCAATAGTTGCTCCAAGCCTCGGCAAAACACTATCAGCAATAGTTGCTCCAAGCCTCCGGCACACTCAGGCACGCTGTGAGGGTTCTTGTTTCTAATGGCCCAGCTGACACTGTCAGCCCTTCCTGGAAGCTTTACTTGCCCTCTGTGTACCAGGCACAGAGAAGGAAGGTTGCATGCCCATGGTCACACAGCTGGAAGGTGACAGAACTAGAGAGCAGCCCTGTTCTATGACTCCAAGGCTGAGGCTACTGACCATAGGACTGGCCGGTTTTCCAAATGGAACAAAACTATTGGTCCCATCCTATGGGGGTGAAACTGTCAAGGAGAGACATACCACTTTCCTCAGACCACATGGATTCTTTTCAGCACTTCCCAGTATTATTCCATGCAGTTTCCATATTCCACCTATATGGTAGGTGTTCTTTTCCCTGCCATAGTTTAGGAGATGAACAGAGACGTGAATTAGTTTGTCCCAAATCACACAGTTGCTAAGGAGCAGTGTTTTCCTTCAAAGTGTGCACTCTGCCCTCGGCTACATCCACCACTTGACAGTGCTACACTTACTGGCTTGAAGCCACCGCTACCTGTATGTGAGGTAGGACATTTAACAAAACATTTAACCACGCAAGGGCTGCGGAACATCCCAAGCCCCAGCTCTCAGGAGGATTGCGTGAACGCAGAAAGCTGCCATGACTTTAACTCGAGGTCCCTGGGCTTTTTCATTCCCCTCCTGCCTTTGCTATGGACTCCTGGTGGGGACCCCTACATGTGGGGACCCCTACACATATATACCTCATGTTCACCCAGCTGGTTCAACCACCTGTGATAGCACCAAGGGCTACCAGCCAAGTAGCTCCAGAACATGCTGTAGGGGCTCAGCATTGGGCTCAGTCTTCGTCCTTCCGGGACATTCTCTGGGACATCCAGCCTTTGGACTCAAGGCTGCAGGGCCCATATAGCCAGGGTATTGTCAGTTCTGACCCTCTGTTCTCGTAATTCCTGTTTAACAATTTTAAGGTGTGCTGCCAGGTGAAATGGGTGGAATGTCACTGCTGAACTGCCTCCCCCTGTGTCTCCTGCCTGCCCCTCAGTGTCACGGACCCTGCTCTCTTCTCTGCACTTTCTGAGCCCATTGTCCTCCCCCACCCATATCTGTTCATATTTGCTGCTTCGTACTGCCCTTCTCGGCTCTAATCATCGTCTTTGGGCTCCCCGTTTCCAGCTGATCACTGGCCTCCCTTTGGTCTATGGGGTTGGCATCCCCTCTCCTGAATGCCAGCTCCCCCGTCCCCTTTGCATCGTTTTTCCACTACTCTCCCCTCTGTCCACCCTTCCATACACCCTCTGTCTCCCTACAGGGTGCCCCTGGAGATGCGGGGATGTCTATCATCGGGCCTCGAGGCCCCCCTGTAAGTTGTTGCTGTTCTTTTGCGGGGGGGGGGCGTATGGATGTTGGGAGAGTTAATGAAAAGAGCTTTTGGGGGGATGAGGGTGGGCCTTGACACAGGCCTCCGGGTGTGGCCATCCCACACGGTGTGGTCAGCCCTGTTGGCCTTCAGGATTACTGTTGATGTTAAAGAAAGTGGGCTGACTAATTATACCTAAACTGCTGCCTCCTGGAAGGGCTCCCGGGCCTAGCCTCTCACCACAAGACTCCAGCAGCTGGGAGGCAGGAGAGGTGGCTGCTGTTGTTTACAGGAGGGAAAGGCCCTGCCTGCCCTGAGTGGGTGCCCCAGCTTTCCCAAAACCAGGAGAAGATGATGCAGTCCGAGTTCACTGATCCCGGCACCCACTCCTGGTTCTAATGAAGCCCCAACCCACCTTCCACACACCCTAAGCCTCCTTTTCAGTGTCAGTACCAGGTCCTGGGAGTTAACTAGCACCTCCTGACTTCCCTCTAACATGCTTCCTTAAGGACGGCCTGGCACGTGGGTGATGGATTCAGCAAGCTAGCACAACGATGGGAAGGAGGAGGAGTGGAGACCCAAGGTGCCCCCTCACACCGCTTCAGGGGAACCAGTGTCAGGGAGGGGGCAGGAATCCAGCATCGTCTAGTACAGCCAGTCTGAAGAAAAAACAGGCCCACAGGGGAGAAGGGGTTTGGACAGGGCCTCCCTTTCCCTGGTGAGGAGTGTGAGGAACCTGGCATATGATGAGGGAACAGGGGGAGCAGGGAACACAAGTGGGGTAGTAGAAAAGCGCAGCGAGGAGCGGTAGGTTCCTAAGGCTGCGACCCTTTAGTCCATTTCCTCACAGAGCAGTGACCCTCCCCGTGCCATAAAATTGTTGCTACTTCATAATTATAACTTTGCTACTGTTCTGAATAGTAATGCAAATATCTGATATGTAGGATATCTGTATGCCACCCCCAAGGTAGTGGCCCACTGGAGTAGAGGACTAGGAAGTCACAGTGATGGACACTAATCACATGCTGGGCCTTCAGAACAGGCAGGAAGTGTCCTTTCCCCACATCCCAACATGTCACAGGAGGAACCTGGGGATCTCGTGCCCACATTGATTACCAGGCTCATTAATGACAGGTGCAGTTTTGTCCCAAGAGCCCCTTCCAGCTAGAAGTGTGGCTGTATATAAAGGACGTTCACCTTGAAGGGAAGATGATGGTCCTTGCTGGTGCCTCCATTGGTTTTGTGACACTTGTCCTGACTATGCCCAGAGTCCCCTGACGCTGGCCACTGATCATCAGCCAGAAGGCCAAACTATCTTGAGTCCTTACCAGACACCGAGCCACCCCTCAACTGCTCCTGCAGCACCAGCCTGTGGAAGCAGGAGATAGGCAGACAAGAAGTCTGCTTGACGTTAAGAGTTGAGGTCAAGTAGGCAAGCCCTAGGTGGCACTTGGAGACATGGAGACAGGCGACTTTGCACTCTGTCAGGAAAGACCCGGGATAAATACTGCTCATCAGAACCAGCTTGCCTTTCTTTCTTCTTCTTTTCTTTTTTCTTTCTTTTTTGTTTTGGTTTTTAAGACAGGGTTTCTCTGTGTAGCCTTGGCTGTCCTGGAACTTACTCTGTAGGCTAGGCTGGCCTCGAACTCACAGAGATCCACCTCCCTCTTCCTCCCAAGTGCTGGGATTAAGGGTGTGCGGCACCACCGCCCTGGCTCCAGCCTTGCCATTCTTAAAGGCTACCTGCCCATTCTGCTGGAGCCTGATCAAAAGTCCCCAAAAAAGGGGCCATCCAGGCACTGGGAGAAGGATGACTCCCATTCCAGTGGCACAAGGAGTGGGAATCTAGTGTCTGAGTGTCCTCACAGAAGCCGTATGAAACGGAGTGAGAGGCCAGACCCCAAGGTACTAGGTAGGTCATGGCCAAGCTAGGCATGTCTGCATGTCAAGGGGCCCAGCCCCTACATGGGCTCCCCAGTTGCTTTTTGGGGACCAGTGGGAAGGACCTGAGCTCCCACCCTCACCCATGAGGAGCTGCTCATACAGGTAGACATATCTATTGCGTGTCTGTCAGGAACCTAAAGCCCCCCAGGTTTGGGTAGATGATGGGAGTCTAACTGCTTGCCATCCAGGCCTATGGCAGCAGTCTCATTTGCCATGACTGTACAGACAGTGGGTGCTGCAGCAAGGAGTCGTAGGGGCATGGGGGAAGGGCACCGCTGGACTTGGGCCAGTCCTTTAGGAGGAAAGGATAACGGAACAACACTCAAGGTCTTACAGAGTCCACCCAGGGAAGAAGGGTCAGGAGGGTGCCAAGCTCCTGAACCAAGAGAAGTACCTAGAAAAAGGACTGGATGGGAAAGCAAGGATGAGGCTGGAGAGGCCAGTGAGGGCTTTGCGTAAAGGACTCCGTAAGAGTTCAGGAAATGTATTCCAAGGCTGGGGGAGAGGGGGCTTGGGTTCTGTTAAGTGGATGAGGTACACAATAGTTCACGGCGTACAGAGGTGGCCTCTCCCTGTGCTCAATGGGAGTGGCCGTGAGTGCTGTCTAAATGCCTGGTCCAGGCTATATATATCTATCTGACCATCCATCTACTATATACACACACACAGAGTGTGAGTGTGTGTGTGTGTGTGTGTTCCTGCACCTGCCATTGGAGGTGGACATGGTGGGTTTTGGTGATGATCAAAATGACTTTTAGAAAAGAGAAGGCACCTTGAACATCCCGCACTTCTGAGTCACACTGTATATGGCGGTGCCCGCCCCAGAAGGAGGGACCGATGTTGCCAGGGAGGGGAGGTACCTTAGAGCAAGATGAATTTCAGGGGTGGGTGGATGTAGCTTTCCCTTTTCATACATAGATCCTTTATCTATAGATGTAATGTGTGCCTCATCATGGTGAACGCCGACAGGGCTGGTTGTCCAATCAAATGCTGAAGTTCATTCCGGAAGAAAAAATAAGCAAGCTCATGACTATGTTAGAAAAAGAACAGGGCACCTGAGACAAGTGGCTAGAACAGAAGAGAAGAGCCAGAAACAAAAACAAATGCCTGTGGGAATTTGATTTGTGATACAAGGGTCATTTAGCGGTAGAAAGAGAAAGGTGGATTGTCCTGAAATGGGTGTTGAGGCATGAGACAGGAAAAGGAAAATAGAAAGTTTGGTGATCTCTCTCTCTCTCTCTCTCTTTCTCTCTCTCTCTCTCTCTCTCTCTCTCTCTGTGTGTGTGTGTGTGTGTGTGTGTGTGTGTGTGTGTGTGTGTGCATGATGAAGTGTGTGTGTACATGAAGTGTCATGATGTATGTCATGTGGAGATCAGAGGACAACTTTTATAGAGTCTGCTCTCTCCATCCACCCTTTCTATGCTTTCCAGGGATCAAATTCAGGTCATCAGTTGTATGAAGCAGGATCTTTACCAGCTGAGCCACCTCCCCAGCCCCTGATTCTTTCTTGATAGTGAATCTCTCTCCTACCCGATCTATCAAGACGAATTATATGTTCCATTGTAATTTGGGCATGGTGAAGCATACCTATAATATTAGCACTTGGGAGATGGAGACTCTCAGAGGACCAGGAGTTCAAGGCCAGCCTCACCTATATAGTGGATTTGAAGCAGCCTGAGCTACATGAGACCCTGTCTCAGAAAACCAAATCAAAACAAAAGAAGAATAACAACAAAATACTAAGATGTCAAACATGAAACCATAAACTATATGAGCAAAATATGAACACATGTTTTATAATTCCCAGTAAGAAATGGGAATTTCTTCGAACATGGCAGAAAACCCAGAAGCCACAGGGAAAGTTTATCGGTCTAAACATGACAATTCTAGGTCAGCAATTCAACGACAATTGACAGCAAACAATTCAAAGACAAAAGGTGAATTAAATAGCATCTGCAAGGAGCTGATCTTAACAAATAGCTTTACTCAGACCAGGTCAGAAAAGATACACAAAGTAACAGAAAAGATTAATTAAGCCAGACATTAGGAAGTCTATCATCCCAGCCACCCAGGAGGCTGAGACAGGAAGATCACTTGAGCTCAGGAGTTCAGAGCCAGTCTGGGCAACATAGATCCTGTGTCAAATATATTTGCTTGTTGATACCCTTTACATAACACATGTTACATAAATAATATATAATACTAGTCTAACATATTAAAGCATACACCATAATAATACATTGCCTCAAACAGCTCCCCAGCCTGGCATCGGCATGACCAGAAAACACTGGAAGAGGCCGTAAGCTCAGCATAAATTGAGATGTAAATTACAGTCCAGTCCTAAGACTCCTCAACTGCCTTCTTCATGCCCAACCTCTCCAGGAAGTAGAGTCCCGTTTCTGTGTGGTCGATGACAGCATTCCTCCCCAGAGCCTTGAAAAAGCCCTGGTTAGTCCCGGACTTGGCCCTGGTTTGAGAGCCAGCACTGTAATTAGCAGAGCGTGTGATTATCCCAGCCATGTAAATATCAGCTGAGATGTTATGAAGATGATTCTTGGAACCCTTCCCTCCTGACCTTTTCCTCCAGCCTCTCCATGTCCAGAGCAGCTACAGAAAGTTTACCTTGGGAGGTTTCAGAGGTTGCATTGCAACAGTTTCTGGGTTTCTCCTTAGGCCTATTCTTAGCAACCCTTATCCTTGAGAGGACAGAGGCCAGCGCCCTCTGACATATGAGTGGTGTCACCACTCGCCTGCCTTTGGACACTTGCCCCAAGTCCATCCTGAGACTGTAGCTGATTTCAGCTAGTCAGTTCCCTGTGGATCAGCACCCGACCCTGACATGGCAAGGGTTCCTATGCCACCTGGCCAGATGGGTGGCCTTCCTGTGCAGTGGCCTTTGAATATTTCGTGCACAGATCCAGGAAAGGTCCAGGGAGCCTGGAAATATTTCAGGGTCACAGCACATGAGTGCAGAGCCATTGTCCCCGGGATGGGATCTTGTTCTTGAAAACTGCTTCTTGCTTTAAGACCTCCATGGGTCCCAAGACACTGGGGAGGTGGCTCAGTGAGTAGCACTCACCTTGCGATCAGTGAGACTGAGGTCAGGTCTCCATCACACACAGGAAAAGTCAGGTACTGTGGCATGTGTCAGTAACCACAGCACCAGAGACGGAGGCAGGAAGATCCATGGAACTCACTGGCCAGCTAGTCTAGACAAATCAGTGAGCGCTGGTTTCAGCAGAGAGACATACTGTCCTTAAAACTCATGGGAAGAACAATAGAGGAAGACACTTGACATTGCACTCTGGCCTCTAGGCTCATACCTGCATATGCATGGACATACACACACGAACATGTATACAGGCATACAGTAAACACAAGCAGTCTGGCTGGTTTCTGGTACCCCTCTGGTCAGCTTAATTCAACAAGCACCCAATGGCAGAGCTTCTATTTCTAGAGGCGTTACAAGCAGAATTAGGGGTAGTTCTGTGACCTGATGGAGATTACATTGGTTATTCCCATTCTAGGGATGGGGAAACTGAGGCTTGGGTGGGTAGACAATGATTTGGCATCACACAGTTGTTGGTGAAGGCTGGATTAGAACTCACCCTCCCAGACCCAACAGTCCATACTTGCAAAGAGGCCCTGCCTTGTAAATTGAGGGGCCCCCAAGCTGAGATCTGGCATGTGTTTCAGGAAAAGCAGGTGATCACTGTTCTGGGCAGACAGAGAGGCATGGAGGAGACAGGAAGGGAGGTAACCAGGTCACAGGGATGCAGTGGAGGATGGCTTCATCTTAAAAAACAGGCGTATTGGCACACACCTTTAATTCCAGCACTTAGGAGACAGGGGCAGATGGATCTCTGTGAGTTCGAGGCCAGCCTGGTCTACATAGTGAATTCCAGGACAGCCAGGGTTACTTAGTGAGACTCTGTCTGAAAAAACAAAAACAATAAAAACAACACAAGTCAAATTTTTATTACGTGTATTGTGTGTGCGTGTGTGTGTGCTTGTATGCATGTGAGCACGTGTGCCGACAACTTGTAGAAGTCAGTTTTCTCTTTCCACTATGTGGGTCCCAGGGATTGTACTAAAGTCATCAGACTTTATGGCAAGTGTTTTGACCTGCTGGGCCATCTTGCTAGAACCCTGAATGATACGAGAGGCAGGGAAGTCCTTGCTGGATCCCGAGCTTCAGGTTTCTCAGCTCTCTGGTACCCTTGACCTTCGGGTTAGCCTCTCAGACCTGAAGCCACAGTTCTGTGTTCCTTGGGAATCCTGACCATTAGCCTGGACTGTGACCAGGAAACATACATCTGTATCTGTGGCACTCTGCACCCCTAAAGAAATGAACCTGGATGTCTCTCCCCCCGAGAGACGGGGGGATCCCGACTTTGCCCAGCCGCTGGGAGAAGCCTGCAGAGTAGGGATAATCTGACCCATTCTAGCCTGAAAACAGTTTTGAAGGTTGAGTTCTGCAGACTCCCAAGTCATCATTGGATTGTAGCCATGAGCAATGCCTATAAATCAAGAAAATGGACTCGATTTTGGCTCAGGACTTCTGTGCAATTCACAGTAAGCCATGCACTGTCCTGATTGCCCCATTGGTTTGTTATCTATTTGCATGTCAAGGCAAAGAATTATCCCTGGGGACTTCTAGAAGTAGGCCCAAAGGATACTGGCTCCTTCCTTCCCTCTCCCAGCTTGGGCCCTACAGGAACTCTGCTATGATGTGCCCTTCTGTCCTCTCCACCCTCCCATAGCCAGCTCATAGGTGATAATATGGAATCAGGGATAGGCACAGAGATGAGCCCGAAGGACGGGCTTGGCTTCTCCTCACTCATCCTCACTGCTCTGTTTTTCACAGGGTCAGCCAGGCACTCGAGGCTTCCCTGGATTTCCGGTAAGTACAGAAAGCTAAGATTAGCAGAGATGGATAGGTCCTGGGCCTCGTTGGGTTAAAGTACATCCACCAAGATAATCCCGGAGGCCACGTTTCCCTCCTGATTCCTAGTCACTAAAGGACCCACTCTGTAACCTTTTATGGGCCGGTAGCTCAGGGCTGGGCTCCTGCTACAAGAAAGGACAAGAGGTATCTATATAGATAGTGATGGCCAGGCAGGAGCTGAGTGAATGAACTTCAAGCTGCTACATCCCATTAGATACCAGGATGTAGGCAGATGGTGAGCCAGAGAAGTGAACTGATTGGCCTCTGGTCAGGCACTGAAGAGAGGCCTACCAGGGAAGCGGCAGTAAGGTGGCCATTGCAGTATCCTTTAACCCTTGCCCATGGAGCCTAAATAGGTTCTCAGGGGCAGGATCAGGGGAGCCACTGTGTTGGTACTGACCAATATTAGCTTTCAAGGAACACACTGTGCCCGGGCTGCCTCCTGGGCAGGAGACCTGGGAAACTTGGCCTTTGCATCAAGCCTTTCTCTTTTCAGGGTCCCATTGGTCTTGACGGCAAGCCGGTAAGTGGACTCTTGGGGTAAGTAGACCCTTGAGCGGGGCTCTGTCCCACCTCTGCCCAGCTCGCTCACCTGGGGCTCCTGGCCCTCCTACACCCCAGAAGGTTGAAAGATATTTTCCATAGAAAGAAAACTGGCTAAGGGAAAGAGGAGGGGGAACTATTTGCGTAAGTCACCTATGACCTCAACGGGCTACCGCAGGGCAAAGTCTCTGGTGGTCAGGCTGGATGCTCAGGGAGTGGAGCAAAAACCATCCGTAGACTTTGGTGATTGCTAGCTGCTCCTTGAAGACCTGGGATCAGGAATTTTGGGAGGCATGGAAGCAGCAGAGACAGTAGAGAGGTGGAATGGCACAGGCTGCTCCAGTGCCACCAAAGTGCCAAGATGTCTCCTGTTCTCCTCAAAGTTGGGGTCCCCTCCATACCTGAGGCTTCACGTCCATACTCAGGTCCACCTCTGGTCACCTTAACCCTTTGAACTTGGTCTCTTGGTCCAAACATGTTGTAATGAGGGGCTCGGGCTGCGTTCCAGGTGCCTGGTTCCCGGCGCAGGGCCCCTTGTTCTGTCCCGTCCGGCTCCCGGTGCATACTCGAAATAATTACATGGAAACTGTATTTATTTAAATACTGCCTGGCCCATTAGCTCTAGCGCCTTATTGGCTAACTCTAACATATTATTTTAGCCCATCTCCATTAATGTGTATCGCCACTTGAGTTGTGGCTTACCGGCATGAGTCTAACCCGTGTCCATCTTGTGCTGGAAAAAGCATGGCGTCTGCTACACTGCCTTCTCTCTCACAGCATTCCCTTCTATCTACTCCGCCCACCTAAGGGCTGTCCTACCAAAAGGCCAAGGCAGTTTTCTTTATTTAACCAATGAGGACAATATACAAACAGAAGACCCTCCTACACCACAAACATTCATAGGAACTGGAAGATGGCTGCTCCTCCAAAGCTCTTGGAATCCCCACAAGTGCATGCGCTGGGGATGTAATAAACATCTCTTAACTCCCCCTCAGATAGCTGGTGTCATCTCAGGTGGGGACCTGGTCACCTTCCCAGACAACCTCAGGTAGCCCAGAGTCTATAGCAGTCATGTCTACTCACCACAAGGCCAGTTACCCCCCCCCACCCCCCACACAGCTGTCCTGGGTGTATCTAGTGGATGTAGCTGGAGTCAGGGGAGACACCCCCACCTCTGTTCTTTTTTGAAGAGCAGTTAACTACTAATATAGCATGGAAAGTGAAAGGGGAAACAGCCCTGCCCCTGGCCCAGTCAACCTGCAGGTTAGGGTTTGGGCAGATGAGTGAATGGCAGGTGGTACTGAGAACAAAAAGAAGCTAACCACACCACATAAGGAGGAACATACTGGAGCGGCCAGGGTGAGGGCTTCAGTGTTTAAACCATTATGTGAAATCCTTTTTTCTTCCAGGGCCACCCCGGACCTAAAGGGGAGACGGTAAGACCCCTCACTTTCTTTCTTTCACAAGACAGTGAGGGACCAGCTTGGTCTCACTCCCACAAAGGGGCAAAGCCTGCCTATCTCAGTCACCCCCACCAGCTGGGTACACCCCTTACTTCCCTAGATTCTCACGCCATGCAGGGAGATGCAGTAAGCCCTTTATCTCCTGCACTGGAGACATCCAGAGTGTCACCCTTGACCCGTGCCACATAACTTATCGGGTCAACTAGTAAGTAGCTCATGCTCTGAGACTGCACAGGCTGAGCTTTTTCCAACACGCTAACATCAGCACCTTCGGGATGCTATGGGGGGGGATGTACCCTAGGAGATGGTGGCCCTTTGCTTTCCCACAGTGGCTTCCCCTGAGCTGTCCCAGGACTCTCAAGTCCCACCACTGTGCAGCTGCTCAGAGTTTCCTAGTTTCGAGATAGAGCCAGTTGTGAGTCTGAAGCAGGAGCCTTCTCTATGTCTTGGCACACTGAGGCCACTCAGCCAGATGCCCAGAGGCCTGGACACTGGTATTCAGTTGGTTCCCACCAGCCAGTATAGGGCTAACAGCGACCTTAGAAGCTCAGGCAAGGGTTCAAATTCAGAGCGTGTTGGACTGGAAGTGGCTAGCCTTCCATGATCATACCCTGAGCTGTGTCTGAACACTGTCATTCTCTTGGCGCTGGGAGGCAGAGCTGATGCCAGCCCCTTTGTCTTTGGCCCTATGAGGATCTGCAGAGCCTGCCCCAGAGGGCTCAGCCCACACATATTCTGTCCTGCCCTCTTTCCTATACATCAGCATGGGTCTCCTCAACCAGGGCGTCAGTGCGGTCTCTTGAAAGTCCACCAGACACTGAGCCCCACTCCTCCCTTGAACCGGACAATAAGGTGACCTTGACAAAAATACCAAATCCCCTTGTGCCTTCCAGGGAACTCAGAACATGGATTAGGGTGTCCATCCCAGCTTGCTCTCAAAATGTAGTCTATGCCAAAGTCTGTTGTTGGTTGTTTTTCACTCTTTGCTCTTTTGGAGTACCCATCACCCAGCTCCCAAATAAATCACACGCAGTCTTATTATGACTTATGTATGTCCAGTCTTTGCTTGGCTTGTTTCTAGCCAGCTTTTCTTAACTTACCCTATCTGCGTTTTGCAATAGGGCTTTTATCTCTATTCTGTATACATTTCTTTACTTCTTACTCTGTGGCTTGCTGTGTAGCTGGGTGACTGGCCCCTGGAGTTCTCGTCTTTCTCTCCTAGATCTTTTCTTCCCAGATTTCTCCTCCTTTTTTTTCTCTCTGCCTGCCAGCCCCGCCTATCTTTTTTCCTGCCTTGTCATTGGCTGTTCAACTCTTTAGTAGACCAATCAGGTGTTTTAGACAGGCAAAGTAACACAGCCTCACGGAGTTAAACCAATGCAACATAAAAGAATACCATACATCTTTGCATCATTAAAACAAATGTTCCACCGCATAAACAAATGTAACACATCTTAAAATACTGTTTCACAACACCAGACTTTCTGGTTCAGTGGCCAGGAGAGTAGGAAACAGGCTGTGTTGGAGTCTCCTGAGGCTCCCAGGTGTAGGATGTAGGGTTCTTCAGAGTAAAATACTCTGGCACCCAAGCCTCCCATGCAGAGGGCCCTTGAGGTGTCAGTGGCTGGAGGAATGAGTGAAGGGGACAGGGAACAACTGGCCACACCTACTGAGGCTTAGCATATAAGGCCAGACAACCTTAGACAAGTTGAACCTAGGCAGTCCAGCCCTGTAGGACTTTGGGACAGTCTGAGAAGTGCCTAGGAGGCCGATATCTGTCTCAACCCAACCAGGCATGTGTCTCTGATCTACCCACCCACTGACACATGTGTTTTCTTCCACAGGGCCTGGTGGGTCCCCGAGGACAACCGGTTGGTAGCTCCTCTTCCTTGTCCCTAGCAGGGAGGTTGGGGACCATGTGGCCTGGGATCTGAGCCCTGATACTGTCATTTCATTCTCTTTGTAGGGCCCTCAGGGACAAAAGGGAGAAAAGGTAAGTGCAGTTGAGGCTTCCCAGACCTTTGCCAGGGCCAGAGCCTTCCACCAGGCAGAAAGGGGTCAGAGTGGCCACTTCCAGATCTGAGTTTTAAAAAAACCCTGGAGATACCTAGTATGTAAGAGAAAAAGTGACACCCCCCCCACTGTCAGTCTTGGCTCTGAGGACCTGCATGCAGTTTTTTCCTGTCCACCTGCCGTCCCCCAGGTTCCTGCACTCTATGACATGAACGTAGAACCCTGCTGGCCTAACCTTCTTGTCCTCCTGCATTCTCTGTATTGTTCACTTTCTGACCAAGATTGGTAGGTTTACCCCTGGACAGTGGTGCAGGAGCCTGGCATTCTTGGCTTATGGGAGATATTCCTGGAATCCTGCCAGCCACTGCCATTATAAAGCCTGTTGGTCCCATCAGGGCTATTGGGTACTAACCCGGGGCATGGACTGACAAGTGAGCTGGACATAATTCCTAATCCTACCATCGTGGTAGGTGGCATGTAGTGGGGTCTGTCTCTGTGCCCATGGAGCCTCCTCCAGGCAGGCCCTAGGGGGTTCCTCCTATTCCCTACTAGAGGCAAGGGAGAGGGGACCACTTCATCTGCCTCAGAGGGCCCAAAGCAGGGCAGTGGTACCAGTGGGTGAGGAGATACATGGTATGTTGTGGGGTACAGATTCCCCTAATAAGGACCTAACACCTCTCTCTTCCCCCCTCCCTAGGGTCAGTGTGACGAGTACCCACACCGGGTAAGTGATGCTTCAAGCTAAGGGTGCCCTTTGCCCCATCCTCAAGCCCAGTCACTACCCTGGGGTGGGGGAACCTGCAACCCTGTATAGTATAAGGTGCAGTGTGCTCTGCCCTACAGCTGATGTGACTTGCTTTTAGCACTGTGTCAGGGTGGTCACTGTGTCCGTTTGCATGGAGCCAGAATCCTGTGACCTTGTTTGTCTGCTGAATAAGTATCTGAGAGTCTCTTGTGTGTGTCACTTTGCCCTCTGTTGGCTGGGGTGTGTGTGTGCGTGTGTGTGTGTGTGTGTGTGTGTGTGTGTGTGTGTGTGTGTGTGTCTGTCTGTCTGTCTGTCTGCCTGCCTGTCTGCCTGTCTGTCTGCATGTCTGGCAGTCCAGGACAAATATGAGGGACTTCTGAGTTAGTCATGGTTTCGGATGACCCAGATCTCCAGGAGGGGAGGTCATCTGGCCACTGCATCCTTGGAGGCAGTGTGCATCTTGTTTGTTAGGAACACAGGAAACCCTTCTCAGCAGGAGTGTTATGATGGGGTGGGATGTTTCTGAACTGAGATGGTTCCTCTTGACCCTGTCTTTTCCTGGCTTCCTCTAAGTATACAGAACCCAATGTTCACTTGTGCCCTGATGACAGAGATCCTGCTGGAGACAAGGGAGGGCAAAGTCCTTCCCCAATTCCTCTCTGAAGCCCCAGTGGGACATCCTGTAGACCAGCCCTGTCATGCTCAGTCCTGGGCAGAAAGTATGAAAATCATCTTAGGAGATCTTCCATCTATAGGGACCATAGTATACCCAGAAACACAAGATCTATTGCCCTGACTACTACTACAGCCGGGCGGGGTAGAATTTAGGGGGTAGAGCCTATCACACCCCTTCACTCCACTCCTACCCCCCTCCACAAACCAGGCTCAGAATGTACTTGACTCTCCAAGATCTCTGGGAAGGTGTGGTAGCATAGCCATCCTCTACCCAGCCTCTCAGGACACAGAAAACCATGGTGGTCCCTGACATCTGGGTCCTTGGACCAGAGAGAGGTTGTGCATGGTTTGGTGTGTAAGAGGCAGCAATAGGTTTGAGGCTTATTCAGGGATGGAGGGCCCTGCCATTCCATCCAGCCTCATCCTGATACAACAATAGAGAGCCAGCTGTGTTTATTTGGAAGATGGTTGTATTACCCAAAAGAAAGAGAGCATCCCCTGGCACAGAGACAACACAGCTGCAAGACCTCCTGCAGCGTGTCATTGAGTCTGCAGGGATGCTTAGGTCGGGGAGGGCAGGATCTCTGCCCCTCAACCCTGTACAAGAACAGAAAAGGGAACAGTGGTAGGAAGTTCCAAGCGTAGTCTAAGGACTTCAGGCAGGCAGGGACGGGAGGAGTAGTGAAGACTGAACCGGCAGGACAGTTGATTTAGAAGTGTGAGCCTAGGAAGCCTTTAGTAGATTGATGGCTTTCCAAGCGGTGGGCAGAGGTGGGTGTGCTGACAAGTCCCCAAGACAGCCTGGCTAGTCTAGCAGGAAAGGAAAGAGCTAGGCAATGAGCAGGAAGTCCCTTGGTATCCGGCAGGGTTGCTAGAAGGTCTGTGGGCTCTCTCCTGCTCCACATGACCCCATCTCTGCTACCCCTCCCTTTGCCTCCCGAACCAGGAGCACCCAGGTGGCATCCTGGCAGCTCTGCGCTCCAACCCAATAATTGCCCTAAAGGTTTGTTGGTTCTAGATGGGCTCCAGTCCCTCTTGCCTGAGACGCTTCCTGGACACAGAGCACAACATTGCACATCCCTGGGCCCAGCATGGGAGGATGGGGCTCTGCATGGCTCAGTATGTGGCAGCTGCCCCTGTGCATAACAGGAATAGCCTAGAAGGGCCATCCCAGGTGGGCTCCTAATTCCCTAACTGAGTTTTCAGCGCGGCTGGATCATGGATGTTCTTCACATCCAGCCCAGGGTCCTCTGGCGAGTTGAACAGCCTTAAACACATGGGGTTGACACCCCCCCCAAGGTCTTTGTCTTCATATGGGTTCTAACCTTCTGGTCATCTCTGCAGGTTCAGCCTAGCCGAGAAGGGAGACAAAAAGCAGCAAAAATGACCCAAAATGAAAATTATGTTAGATAATGTGATTGTAAGCTGCCCGTCCCCCTAGAAGTGGTTGACCATTCCTAAGACATCTTTTCTGAGCATGCCAGCCACAGAATGAGGACTCAACAGTACTTAGTGAATGCCTCACAAGCCACACCCTCAGCCAACTCAACCTCGGAGGCCAGGCTTAACTTCTCTTGACCATGGTCCTCAGATTCGCTGACATCAGCCATTCTTGTCCTACCAAAAAGGAACCCACAGGGACCACACGCCAGCCTGACTCCACGCACCAATTTAGCTCGTTCTGTGGCTCCCGACCCTCAGCCCAGCAGCCGCTGTCCACCCGGCAGGCCTGGGTGGGGCAGTGCAATGTTGGGTGGTGTGTTATGTGGCCCAAGTGGCCTGGTATGACTTCAGAGGTAAGTCTAGCCAGGGAGAGCCCCTCTTCTGGAACTCAAGGAGGCTACTAGCCAGTAGCCAGAGCTGAGGCAGGATACTTATGAGGCCATGTCTTCAAAAGGACAGCTGAGGCTGCCAAAAGCAAGGTCAGCATTATGTCTGTCCCTAGAGCTAAGCCTCAGGGGTGCCTACCACACCACCACCCCCTAATCTGTCCTGCTGCTGTGTTCACACTGATCTCTCTCCTCTTCTTCTCTCCACTTGGCCTTCTGGGGACTTCCTGCATCACTCTGAATACCTGCTACCTCTGGCCTCTGCCCTCTGGCCTTCCAACTCCTGTCTCTCCTCAGCTGTTGCCTCTCCTCAATTCAGTGCGGCTGGCTCCACCCCCTGTCATTAAAAGGCGGACCTTTCAGGTAGACACCACGTGGGGCTTTCCCAGGGGCTTGGCACATCTTGGGGGCTTGGCACATCTTGGGGTCGTGGCAGGGCAGCTGGGGTTACCCACTATGCCAAAACCTGTTTCTAACAGTTACCGTAAATCAATCATTGGCCCAGTGTTGCCATAAAAGCAAGAAAGACACAGTATATCAGCCCATACAGCAGGGCACCTGATGGCCGACAATAGGTATTCATTCTGCAGGCCTGAGGCTGTCTTTCAATGGTACACCACAGTTCACTAAGGTGCTTGATGTCACAGAGGGAGGATTTATGCCCAGGTTCTCTGCCTGTTCGCAATGTGCCTCAGCTCCCTCCACAGTAAAGTAAGAACAGGTGCAGGGTCTGTGATAGGGGCTGGGAAATTGAGGCTCGGGGAGTGAAAAGACCCAGTCAGAGTCACAGAAATAGCAAGAGGGCGAAGTGGATGTGAGAGCCAGATTTCTGATGCCTGAACCCACCCTCTCCCTGCTCAGGCACACATCCTGCTGAGTTTCACCACTCAGAGCCTGCGCGTGAGGAGCGAGGGTGTTTGTGGAGTGGCATGGCCCAGACCAACAGGCAAACAGCTATTTTCCTACCTTCTGCCTCCAAGGAGGCTTGGCCAGGAGCAGGTTCCCAGGGAAAAAGCATCATTGATTTTTTTTTTGAGGTCACATGATGTCTGAGGTTACATGAGGCCAGGGGCTGCCTCTCTACCCTTCATCTGCCTTCTGCGGCCCAGGTGTCCCCAGGGCCCTGGGAGCAGGGAGTGGCAGGACCTTGAGCTACTTGCCTGGTGAGTCCACAGCCCAGGGACGTGGATACTCAAGTCCCTGACTGAATAAGGCTGAAAACTCACTCCAATGATCAGCTAAAAATACAGTCACATGATACACGCACAGCCTATTAAGCATTCAGCCCATTCTTGTAGACCGCGGATCGCATTACCCCACCAAATCCTCGAGAGCCTCCAAGGGATCCAAGGGTTGCTCAGAAGGCTGCTGGCAGCTCAAAGCAGCACCAGGCCCATTCATGGGCGCTCACAGACAGGCCCCATTTGAGGGAAGGTGAGGTAGTGCCCCTGAACACGCCACACACACACACAGTGACTGTGCAGACTTGCTTGCTCTAGCCACCCTTTGATGGACATTTACTGCATTCTAGGTCCTACTGGGAGGGCTGTAAAGAGTGGCTCAGTCAGTAGGTGTCTGTTGGGCAAGCAGGAAGACATGAGTTTGGACCTCCAGGCACATACTTGTAATCCCAGCCCTGGGGTAGGAAAGACGGGAGAATCCCCCGGGACTCTCTAGTCAAGCCACCTTAGCCTAACCGGTGATCTCCAGGTCCCAATGAGAGACCCTGTCTCAAAAGAAATGAGCACAGCCTCTGAGGAATGATACCCAAGACTACGCACACACGTGTGTCCTCCACACATGTGTGCATACACATACATACCAGAACCATGCATAATTATCTTATGGTAGCTGCATCCCAGCTCCCTGTGGGCCATATTCTTCATTTCCAGTTGGTAGAAGACCATAGAGCAGTGGTTCTCAACCTTCCTAATGTCGTGACCCTTTAATACAGTCCCTCATGTTGTGGTGATCCCCTGACCATAAACTTATTTTGTTGCTACTTCATAACTATAATTTTGCTACTGTTATGAATTATGATGTAAATATCTGATATGCAGGACATAGTATGTCTCCCAGAGGGGTCATAACTTATAGGTCGAGAACCACTTTCCCAGAGGAGTAGATCCAGCTGCCACCTGTTGCTGTGTCCATGTCCAAGACACAGAGGTGGCCCAGCAAGACTTTTCCATATTGCCTTGACCCTGGTTTCCAGAGCAGAACCAGAAAGAGTTGCCCTCATGGCCTCTGCAGATTCTCTGGGGAGTTAGGGTTTTATACTGTCAGCCATCCTGGAACATGAGAAAGCCTACCAGTTTCCTATTGATAAATATGTATTGATTATGCATGTTGCACAAGATGGTTGCAAGTTAGCGGAAAGGGTAAGCTTACGTAAGAACAGATCCTGACTGACGCATTTAGCAGATGGTGCTGGAGGCCACTTCCAGAAAGCAAGGGCTTGGCTGATAAGCCCAGCTCAACTGTACAGTGAGCCAGATGAAACCCCATGGCCTCTGACCTAGGGTCTCATTTGATCCTCTAGAACAGATAATCAAAACCAGCACATGCTAAGATGGGGAACAAGGACCCCCATGCTCCCATCCTGTCGCTGGGAGGCCAAGGCTGATGATAAACTCGATACATTAAGAGAGCGGTAGAGGCAGGCTGCAGACCACTTGGGCTGAGCTCGGGCTTCGGGCCAGGCCAGGAGCAGGGCTTGGATTCAGGCCAGTGATCATCTCTCGCTCTCTGTTTCTGCCACTACTGCCAAGTCCTCTGCCCTGAAGACCTCTAGAAGCCCCCACAGCTCAGCAACCTGATGTCTTGGACCAATCCTTGCTGCTGTTAGCCCCTGCATGCAGTCACCATCACTGCCACCATTACCCTCACCATCCACCCACTGCCCCCCACTGCGTTCCTAGCAGGGTCCACAGAGGCCTCGGCAGATGCATGGCACATGGCGGGGGCGGGGCCTGACCGCTGCTCTGAGACCCTCTCTCTAATGCATGTTTTCTCTGACTTCAGGGGGAACAAGGCCAGGCTGGCATCCAAGGCCCTCCAGGGCCACCAGGCCCCCCAGGACCAAGTGGCCCTCTGGGACACCCAGGACTGCCAGGGCCCATAGGGCCACCTGTAAGTATCCCTCTCTTCTGCTCCCTAGAAGTCTCCAGAAGCCTCTAAACCTTGAATAGTGACCAAAATGGCAGAAACATTTTGTCAAGGACCTGAACATGGGTGGCCTCTGCGAGAAACCATGTCTGAGACTCTGCTCACCTGTTTGCCCTCCCAGCTCTACCAACACACCTGCAGGGCCGTGTCAGTCATGGTCCCCATGGGTCACTGTAATAAGTACTATGTCACGTCACCGCAGAGTAACTGGGAGAAGTCTGAAGGGCCTTTTCCATCTGTCCCTGGCTCCTGGACAGTCGGGCTGGAGAGATGGCTCAGTGGTTAAGAGCATTGCCTGCTACTCCAAAGGTCCTGAGTTCAATTCCCAGCAACCACATGGTGGCTCACAACCATCTGTAATGAGAGCTGGTGCCCTCTTCTGGCATGCAGGCATACACGCAGACAGAATACGGAGAATACTGTATATATAATAAATAAATAAATCTAAAAAAAAAAAAAAAGAACACCAGAGTCGGTGGCCCCTGATGTCTATGCCTTTCAAGGTAAATGCAGGATCCATGCTGCTGGGCCACCTTCCAGGCGAGCTTCCCAGTCAGCGGGGCCCTGTATCCATGGGCCTGAGGGTTGGTACTGCTGCTGCTGGGGAAGGGTGCCATGACATCCCAGTCAAGCGGCAGATCCACCTCCAGCTCACTCATTTTCAAACTCTGGCCAAGACCATGTCCTCCACAGCCACAGTATAGCAGACATATATGTGTAGAATGCCGATAAAGTCTTCCAAGTAGCTTGAAAGAGGTGGCACCAAAGTCATTCAAGTTCATGCCCAGGCCCTTCAGCTGCTCTGATGTTTAGCCATCTTGAGACTTTGTGGAGGGTCCCTGAGACCTGGACAACAGCTCTGGCCACTGTAATCTCTCATTGGGCTAGGAGGGCTGAACTGTAGTGACAGCCTGTGCTTACTTACACAATTTTACCCCCAGGACTTCTGTGGGGGTGGGGAGTTAGTCTGTCGATGGGAAAACAGAAAGGAAATTAATTTAGAAAATTGAGCCAGACCAAGCCTCCAAAGTACCCCAAATTCACTGCTTTGCCAACTACCACCCTCCGACCCAGTACTGGGCTCTTGCTCTCTACATGGCAACAGAGTGTATTGTTTGCTTGTTTGTTTTTCTTAGATCGTTTATAGAGGAATAATCCCTGAGTGTATTTTATACCAGTTGAAACAGACTAGACCTAGACTTCATGGTTTTCCCTGGCCTACGTTTATTTCCCAGACCTCCACCCAAGACCACAGTACCCAGTCACCCCCAGTCTCTCCCTCAGTACCCACAGGCCCCTGTACCCACACCAACTCACCATGGCCTGCTGCTGTGGCAGAGAGGGTCCATCAGACTCTTCTTCAGGGATTCAGGGCCAAGGGCAAGATCAGGGCTTTGTTGGGCCAGGTCAGCTTTCCAGCAAGGGGCCTAAATTAGGAGGTACGTGACTAAAGGATCTTTACTAAGCCACATTGCCAATTTAGCCCCAGGCCACTGACCTACTTTCCAGTGGGCGAGCACAGCACAGTTGCCCACAGTGCCCACATGGCTCCAGTCGGAGATGCTAGCCTGTTGTCCCCATGTGCCCTCCCTAGGTGTCAGTTACTCTCCAGGACATCCTGGAGCTATCTGGGGCTCTCTGCTCCAGCCTCCACTGTGAACACGACTAACCTTATCTACTCACCTTCTCCTTATTTCTACAGGGTTTACCTGGGCCTCCTGGAGCAAAGGTCAGTGCTTCCCTAAGTGACAATGGGTCCTCTAGTGAAGACATTCCCTGTAGGGGGTGCCAGCTGAGAGGGACTGAAGCTGAGTGATGGATTAAACATGGTCCATTTCTAAAACATCTCCTCCTCTTCATGAACTGTTTTGATCCTAATATGTAACACCTTTCTTGGGTGCTCAAGCTGGCTAAGCAGGCACTATGGTTGGCATAGAAGGTACACTCCAGGGTGGGAGGTGTACTTTAGTGGTTGAGGGTTCGCCTAGAATGCATGAGGCCCCGCGTTTGAATCCCCAGTGCTTCATAAACAAAGTGTGATGCCTATGTCCACAGCCAGAAAGCAGAGGCAGGGAGGACAAGAAGGTTATATGTGGCTACATAACAAGTTAGAGGCCAGCCTGGGCTACATGGGACCGTGTCTTAAAAAGAAAAAATAAAAAAGGTTGTTTTTGTTTTTTAAAGAAAGAAAAAGAAAAGAAGAAAGCACAATCTTGACTGCCTGGGAGTTTGTGTTCTAGTTGAAAACACAAGGCAGACAGATGTCATGACATGGTCATAGTGTCCCCAAAACTGTCCAATATGGAAAAAACTCCAAAGTGATCTGATCCCTTGTGAAATGTTGCCTGGAAGCCCATGATGGCAAAGGCAATTGCACTTTGAAGTCCAGAAACCCTGGGGACCAGAGGGCATAAAGCATTGCGGGTGGCCACCGCTTTGTCAACATGGATGCAGGGAGCTTGGAGGGGCTGGGAAGGAGATTCATTGGGAGAACCAAAACGGGATGTCCCAGGTCTCCCAACAGCTGACCCCTTGCAGCACCTTTCAGCCATCAGAACCGTATCTGGGAACCTTGGGGGACTCTGATGGCTGTTGCTCCAGGAATAGATGGGTCTGGAGGACGTCCCGGAGGGGGGGTGTCATGGGGAGGCAGAAGGTGGCATTGTGTAGCAGAGAGCACCAGCTGGTCTGGTATGAAAAACCATTTGACTTTTTTTCTTCCCCAGGGAGACCCAGGGATCCAGGGCTACCATGGCCGCAAGGTAAGGAAGAGGGGGAGGGAGGACATTACCTCTTCTGTGGGGAACCCAAGAGGGGCCTCATTATAGGGATACACACAGGCCAGGGCTGGGTGGGTAAGAGCATATGCTCACACCTGTGCCAGCCATATGTGCCTCCTTGTTGATAAGAGTATCTGAATACTCAGGAAAGAACAGGAACCGATGGGACAGGGCCTTGGTGGGCTGGTGGTCCAACCCGACCTCAAGTAAGGGAGTGTCTTTCTTATTGGCCTGGCTGGCTCTGTCTGGCATCTGGACTGGGTAAGCCAGAATACTGGGCACCTCTAACACAAGCTCCATGGGGAGCCTAGAAGGGGGCATAAAAGGACCCAGCCCTGCTTGAGGCCAGTTCTCAGGCCATTCAGACAAGCATTCCCACCCAGCTTGCCCTACCAGAAGCTAACAGTTAAGTGCTACTACTACAAAGCACTCTGAAAGCAGGGTGAAAAGATAGAGTCCAAGTGGGAAGAGTTAAAGCAGTCAAGTGCTCAACCATATGAGTGGGTGTATCAGCTAGCTAGTGCTGTGTAACAACGTATCCCAGGTTGACTAGCTTAAAAATCATAATTATTTCTTATGTTTCTGTGGATTGGTGACCTGGGGTTCTACAGTTCCACCTGGGTTCACGGGAGTAGAAACTTATCATATGATAGCTTGGAGGGTAAAGATAGCCTTATTCGGGCCTGTGGGTGGTACTGGCTGGTGGCTTCTGCTCTCTAGGTGCCTTTCATCTTTCAGCAGGCTGGATAGGCTTCCCCACAGCAAGGCAGGCTTAGAGCAGCCTCCAAGGTGGGAAGGTTCAATGCATGAGCACCCTCTCAGCATCATCTCATACCACACTCCTAAGGACCTTCTACTCAGATGGGTCACACAGCTACATTACCTGCAGCAGCGTAGGAAGAGACCTACTTCTGATGGATTGATTGAAGGGGCAGAAAAGCTCTGACTGTTTGCAGCAGACCTCTGCAATCCTTTAGCAAATCGGAAAGGAAATAGTATTTTAGTCAAGGAAACCATTTGAGCCAGGGCCCGGAAGCAGTTACTACAATAACTGTAAGAGCATAATACTTTCGATGACAGCCAGGACTTACTGAATGCCAGCAGTAGGCTGAGCATTGTCCTGCAATACAGCCTGCACTGTTCCCAATCCTATACCCCTTGGGAACTATTATTGCTCCCACCTAGCACATGGGGAAACTGAGGCTCACCCAAGTCTCAGCTAGAAGTCCAAACAAAGAATTCAAATCAGGTCTGGGTCCTTCTCATGGTACCAGATGCAACAAGGATTCCCAGCCATTGGCTGGGAAGCTCTAGAATCCTCCAGAACCTTCCAGAAGGGGGAAAATACAGCAGGAAGGAAAGGCATGAGTGGGGGAAGGAATCTTGGAAAGAGAGACTCACTCAGCTAGGAGTACACGCCCCATTCTGGTTCTGGTGGCTGCCATTTTCTATGATGTTTTATGGGTGCCTGGTGGGGGAAGTGGTGAGACACCAGAGATCTTTAATTAGTTCTGCATAAACTGAGACGCTTGCATTGTGTCAGGAAGTGGAAATTACAGCCCCCACGGTTGCCTCTATCCACTCACTCAGACTCACAAAATTTCCTGCCTCCTGGCGCAACAGGGCTCGGTTTTCCCATTAGTAGTCAGATCAGTTCTTCCAAGCTGTGAAGGGGTGGAGCCTGTCAGAGGGCCCCCCGGGGGGTCACTGTGATGCCCTTGTCTGGGACTGTTGTGACCAGCAGTGTCTACCTCCACTGCAAACATAGAGTGGGAAACAGTTGTCTTGAGGCTGGAGAGGGCCCAGCTGCGGGCTAGGGAGTCCTGGAGGACCTGGAGCCATGGCCATCCCCCATAGGGGCAGATGACAGCAGGGGTCAGTCAATCCAGGCATCCCTGCATTTGCAGAGGAATTGGTGCAGTTCCATTGAGGGAGGGGCAGCTCCTGGGGAAGAGGAAGCTGGCTCAGGCAGAGAACTCTAGCCTGACAGAACGGGACTATGCTACTTTCCCGGGATTAGACGTGAGCAAGTACTATGGTGACCCTCCAGAAAAAAACCAGTTCTAGCTGCATCCGAGACACTTCCTCATGCCAGGTGCCAGGGAGAGAGCCAGAGGCCTGAAACCACTGGCCTGGACTGGTAACAGGTGCTTCTGCAACAGTTGAGGTTACGGTGCCTTCTTGCTCAGGGAAGCCGTGGCTTCCTGGAGGCCTTACAGAGCTTTGTGAATCCTAGCCTCTTGGCACCTTGTTCCCCAGTTGCGTCTAGGGCACTCAGAGCCCCTCAGCCCAGCCTCTCATGCTGACTTCCTTATGGCACTTCTCTTTGCTAGACCATGCCTCTCTGCTCCTCCGTAGAAGTCTCTTTTCACAATTTCTAACAGCCAAGGCTGTAACTGCCCCTCTGCCTCTCTGGACCTTCACCCCTCCTAGCTACCTCCCAGGTAACCTTGGCACCCCACACCCACGCCACTCTCCCTCTTCTGGTGCCCTCATCCTATCGCCAGTTCCTCCGTGCCTCCTGGCCCACTAGCAGAGGAGTCCCCTGTGAGGAGAGAGACACACTGGGACCGTGGCGTCCTGACCCCAGCAATCTTCGTTGTCCAGACACTTACTTCCCTCTCAGTCCTGACACGAAGCGATTGTCACTCACGCTCAGTCAAGTGCGGCCATCCTCTGCGTCTTACTTCAGCCAAAGTGCAACGGCATCTGTCTCACTCCAACCTCACCAGAGCCAGGGCTGAGAGACCATTTTCTCCCATGTGTTAATACTTTGCCTACAGTTTCACAGTTGGTGAACATGCTGGAATCAGAAACCAGGTCTCTCCAGCCTGTCTGAAAGCACCTGTGGATTCTCTAGGAGAGGAAGGCTGAATGGCGTCCCCCCTTACCCATCAGTCTTCTCTTTCTTTCCTCTCTCTCCCACTATGCTTCATTAAGGTGCAAAAAGGAGAAATTAATTTGGGAGAGGAGTGAACATGTATGTCAGAAAGATGTTCCCCCTCCCTCTAAGGGATGCGTAGCAACCAGTTATGGTGACAGGGAGCTGAGAAAGATATATACCTGCCCCATCCAGGGCTCCGTGTGAGAGGGGACGTCCTTGGTGTGGCAGACGGACCTGCCTCATGAACTTCACTTGCTCTGTCTCCAAGGCTTGGCACACAAAGTGGAGTTTAATTTCTCAGCCTGTGAAGTATGAGGATAAGACACTCCATCGCTCCACTGGCTGGACCAGGTCTGTGTCCTCTCAGGCAGGACAGCAAGGATTACTTCACTACTAGCTCTTTGAGATCAAAACCCAGGGTGACTGGCACCCTTGTGCAGCCCTGTACCTGCCCAGGGCCAACCCTCCTGCCTAGACATTGCATATATTGTTATATACCCACACGGTACTTGTTTGGCCCAAGCTGATGGCGAGCATCCATCTTAACTCTGCTGCACGATACAAAGCATGTTTCGAACATCACACATCACAAGCTCAGCTCTCGTTCAGACTGGTGTGGGGGACAAACCTACAAACCTGATGGGAGCTCATCTCCTAGTGTATCCAAGTTAGTACTGTGTCGGGTGCACCCCAGACCGTCCGCATGGGGCTTTGTAGAGGACCCTAGCTGGACACACATTCTGAAGGAGATAGTTCTGTGGGATGATGACCAGCGTTGTTATGAATACTCTTTGAACCCCTCCATGCTAGGCAGGGTGCCAGGCACTCCACAGGCATCACTTTATTGCCCCGCCCACTTGTTAAACTAACCTTAAACTCATTAGGTAGCTGAGGATGACTTTGAACACCTGATCCTTCTGGCTTCCCAAGTGCTGGGGTTTTATAGCTGTGCTGCCCCATGCCCGGCTTATGGGGTGCCAGAGATTGAACCTAGGGTTTTGTGCATACTAGGCAAGCATTCTACCAACCGAGTCTCATCTCCAGCCCCCGTGCTCCATTCTACTGTCTCTTTTGAAAGTCGGATTTTTTGATAATCTCTAGCAAAGCGTGGATCACAGAGTCGGCCTCCCTCTAGCCCACAGCTGGGAGGTGGTGACACCTGATCTGTCTATATCCAAAGCCTTACTACTCTGAATGACTTTGCTACCCGTGTGTTGGGGTCTCCAAGGGAAATTAGTGTTTTGAAAGGTTTTCTTCCTCATCTTCCCAGGAAGGACATGAGGTGGCAGCTGAGATTTCCTCTTTGTGGAGACCAAGAGCATGGCTGGGTTCAGATCTTGCAGGACAGAAGGCGTAGGTACATGTGTACCTTGTTTAGATGAACTGAGAGTATGCTTTGACCAGTGGAGTGACCCTAGATAGCTGAGCTGGTGCTTGCTTCTAAACCAGCTCTTATCAAACTGCCACTACTCCTGAGTGATCCCTGTGGCCCTCTGGCTCACAGAGGGTCCAAGTGACCCAAGCTCCCTGTGGCATTTCCAGGCAGTAGAGGGTACATAGCATTTTCTGTCAATGTTGGGAAGTCCCAGTGAGGACATCCAGACTCTTGAAACGGATGCAGATAAGAACAGGGAGACATGGGCCTCAAGGGGACCGGACAGCCCCAGCCCCCACTCCATGACCTATGGGCTCTGTTCTGTCCTCCAAAGTCCACAAATTAATTAGAACTGACTTTTCCTTTGGAACTGACTACACAACCAACCGATCTCAAATTGCGATTACAAGCCAGCCATACTTCCAAAGCCCCAAGCCTTCAATGGGGCACCCGACCCAGGAATTCCCTGGATCACTCCCTGCCAGCCCTAATTACCGGAGGACCAGGGATTTCCATGGTTTCTTGGGTCCTTGCTTCTGGGCAGGAAAACTGGGGAAGTGGGAACTCAGTCACCTTTTTCCCGGAAGGAAAAGTCAAGAACTCTTGCCTGGGACAAAGTGTTGGGTCTCCTACCCTCATCTCTCCAGCTTTTTCAACCCAGGGGCTCCCCAGCTTTCCCAGCCCACTCGCCAGACAATCTCCCATCCCCTGCAGAGAACAAAGATGCTGTGTCACTGGCCCCTTGTAAGAGATCCCTGGCCCTGAGTTAGGGAAATCCATTCATCTCCCTTGCCTGCCGGCCCTTTGCTTGGCTGTGGAGCTGACATTGAAGCCCCACCCCTATTCCCTCCAGACAGACTTCTTGCCAAGTCCCTGTGCAGCTTGTTCAACAAACAGTAAATCACCAATTAGGAGGCCACACCCGCTGGTCAAGCTTGTGCCTTCCTGTCATCTCTGGAAAGTATGGGTCCTCCCACCTAGAAACTTCAAAGGACACAGAACCTGTTGATACTGGGGGTGGGGACACATGAGGGGGCTCCTAGGAGCTGGAACAGGCCTTCAAGATCACTTAGTGCAGCCCTAACCATGTGTCTCTTGAACCACAATGACTACAAGTTTTCCCCCTCCCCACCTGCAGCTTCCCCCCATTGTTCCCCCCATTGTTCTGTTAAAGAGCCAGCATCCTCCAAGGGGGACTGGCTGCCTGGGAGTCACAGTTATCATATGCTGGGCAGTGGAGCCAAGACCCTTTGGGGCACTTGGAGCGCCCACTTGCCCAGGAACAGGATGGTCCAGATAGGTTGTGGAGAGCCCCGCCACCACCACCGCCACCACCAGGGAGTCTCTGGGATCCCTACTGGAAAGGCAGAGGCAGAGAGCAATCTAAACCAAGGCTTGGACAGCTGTGAGAACCAAGCCACAAAGCCAAGCACGGCACTGAGCCAGCAGAGCCAAGCTGAGCACAGTTCCACCTGTGCCTTTGGAACTGAAAAAAAAAAAACAAAAAAACTCAAGAGGGCAATAGAAAAGGAGGCCCTAAATCTCACAAAGGCATGCCAGGGCTTCAAAGTGTGTCGCTGTCCTTCAGCCATGGCCACGCCAGCCTCCCCCCTCCCCGTGCTTCCCCCTCGAAGCAGCATCTAGGATCCCGAAGGGTGCCTCACCCCCATCCAGGAAGCAATGCTCTCTGGCCTATCCAGAGGTCAGACAGGGCAAGCCCCTAGGCTGGAGCTGAGCAGTGAAGCTAATGAATGAAGAGAGCCCTGGTGTGGGGTCAGCCAGGCGCCCCTGCTTCCTGCCCAGCAAAAGGGCAGGAGGGAGGGAAGTCCTGAGGCCCTGAGACCAAGATCAACCAAGGGGGGGCTGGGGGTGAGGAAGAAGGAAGCTCAGCCACTCTACAGAGGACCACTCGTGAGAAGGAAGTAAGGATGGCTGGTTCTATTGTGTGCACAGGCAGGCACCTCTTCGCAAGGTCAAGCCAGCTTGAGCTAAGGACTATCTGGATTAGCCTATGTACGTGGCTTCTCAGCTGCCCTCCAGCTGCAGGCTGTTTCTCCCCAGTAGAAGCATCCTTGGCCATCCTGGAGGTACAGGAGGGGGATAGTGGAACTCCACCAAGACCCCCTTCTAGACTTGTACTTTTATCCAAAGCTAATACTCCTTTTTCTGGAACTGTGGACCATTGTTTTTTGGCACCCTGTTAAAGAGCTCCTCCCCAGAGCCACGCAAGCAGCCAGGGTGGGGCTGGGGCAGAACAGGGGGGAAATAGATCCAGTTTGGTCTCACTGCACAAAAAAAGAAGCATGGACTCGGAGAGAAGAACAGTCACACTGACACCTAGACCAGCGTGACACACGGGAGACAGGAAGGATTTCAGAGACCTTGCAGAAAGCTCAGGAGTAAACCAAACAGGAGCTTCTGAGCAGCCAGGCCTTCCCAAGGTGACAGCCCTCCAGCATCCCTGCACACACGAAGGGACTCTATCTAGGACAGTGGTTCTCAACCTTCCTAGTGCTACGACCCTTTAATACAGTTCCTCATGTTGTGGTGACCCCCCAGCCATAAAGTTACTTTGTCGCTACTTTGTAACTGTAATTTTGCTACTGTTATGAATCATAATGTAAAGATCTGATATGCAACCCCCAAAGTGTGTTGCGACCCATGGGTTGAGAACCACAGGACTAGGGAGGGACTCCTCCTGGCTAAGTCAGAGGGGTGATGTCCATTGGAATCTTATCAGGGGACCTGGTCCTCTAGAGATGAGTGCCACCTAGGATGCTGAGGGGCCTTTAAGACCACTGTGGCCAAAATGGCAAAGTTCAGAGAAGGTCCTCCTGCACCCTCTGCTGGCCACAGAGCAGACTTGCCCAGGTGGACCCCTCGAGCACCCTGAGCAAATCAGAGTGGAAGAGGATTTATTTGGTGTTTGGACATAAAGGCTGGGGGTTTCTGTAGAACTCAGGCACTTGGCTTGAAGAGGATGAATGTGTCTGTCCCAGATGGGGGAATGTGTGTACAGACGTCGAGTGCACAGCAAGCTGGGCGTGGTGACACTAGTCTGTAATCCCGTATCATCAGGAGGCCGAGGCAGGAGGATCACAATCCTGCCTGGGTGACAAAGTGAACTCAAGGCCAGCCTGCACAGCTTAGTGAGACCGTGTCTCAAAATTAAAGGTAAAGACATCTCATGAGGACAGAGTTTAACAGTAGAACGATTGCCTAGCGTACATGACGCTCTGGGTTCAGTCCAGTGTTAGGAGTGGGGGATACAATGTGAGGACCCAGAACTGGGACATGGGGACAGTAAAAGATCTCACAGAGTCCTAAATATGACTTTGAACTGAGGAAGTAGCAGAGATGTCATGAGTAACTGAGAACTCATGAGGCCGTAGAAGTGGATGGTACTTTCAGGATCATAGTGGTTTATCTTCACCAGGAAACAAGGATGGATGCAGACTTCAGAGTACCCGGCTCAGGAGCCCAGGAGCCCCTGTGTCTTTTATCTGTGGGCAGTGGAGACCGGGAAGTTGGAAGCCTCATTATCGAGCTCATATCCTGACTTGGAGACACCAGTAGGGAGGGCCCGGTGTGGAGGAAGAATGGGAGTCGCTCTTGCCTCTGTTTGGAGAAGGGAGGGCAGACTGTGAGAGTCTGAGCAGATAAAGCAGTACAGGTCAGGCAGGAGCCCCAGTGGGAGTCCGTGTCTGGGCTCTGGCCTTCCCTTCCACGGCATCACCTTCAGCACCACTAAGGCAGGCCACAGCAGGCTGGCAGAGCCCTGCTGCATCTTCATACTGGGGTGCCCTGTAGGGTTCAGAGTGTGAGAAAAGAGCTGTCCCCCTAGACAATTGGATTGCAGTGTTGACTCCCCTTTTCTTGCCCCCCCCTTTGTCACTAGCTGTCATCTCCTGACCCATTTCATAATGGTTTGAGTGCCTTCCTGGTGCCCCAGCTCCTGTAGATCTGGTGGTTGTGGGAGAGAGGAAGATCTTGAAAGTACAGAGCTGAGATGGCACAGCTCTGCCCACGAACCCCAGAAAAGCTGCAGCATGTGTGTGGCCAGGCAGTATCAGAAAGGGGCTTGGAAAAATGAACGATAGCTCACAAGCCCCAAGAGCTTGGGAAGAAGAGGCCCCAGGTAAAAGTCGAGAGACGCACATGTCTGACCCAGCAGTGGGCACCATGTTAGCAAACCTGCTGGGGGTGAAAAGGTCTGTGGAAGGTAAGTAGTCACGTGGCTGCTCTTGCCACAGGCTGACTCCAGGCCCAGCATAGTTGAGGCAGAAGCATCCTCAGCTGCATATCTACTTCAAGGGCATCTCCCTGACGAGGTTTTATGTGTGTGTGTGTGTGTGTGTGTGTGTGTGTGTGTGTGTTCTTGTTAATTTCAAACCCCCTCCTCCTCTTCGTCTCTCTCTTTCTCCTCTACACCTGTAACTTGAGTCTTCCTGCAAGACGGTGTCACGGAACTGAGGGAAGTGGCCCATGTGGTTGCTGCCATGGCAGGGTCCTCTGAACTCGTGGGGGTTGGATGCTCAAGCTTGTGGGCCATAATGCTGAGTCTGATCCTTTTCCCATGGTTTCTCTTTCCAGGGAGAACGGGGCATGCCAGGAATGCCCGGCAAGCATGGAGCCAAGGTACCCATTCCTTCCTATGCATATTCCTCTCAAACTCTGGGAATCTTAGTTCCTTCTTGGATTCCTTCCTTCTCACAACCTGTTGGGAAAATGGGGTCCACACTCCTTCAACCACTCCCTTCCTATATCTGTCTTTCCTAACATGAGTGAGGCTAGTGTGATGTGGCTCTGGTTGCCTCCTGGACTTTCTGGATCATAAAACCCTTCTTCTAGTATGGTCCTGAGATCCAAAGAAAACAAGAATCCCAACATCCTCCTTTTGGGCACCAGATTGTGAGCCATCATGTGGTTGCTGGGAATTGAACTTAGGACCTCTGGAAGAGCAGCCAGTGCACTAAACCTCTGAGCCATCTCCCCAACCCCACTTGGGCTTTTCTAAGTGGAACTTTGAACAACATTGTCACCTCAAAATATGTGGCCTTGGGGAAATATGAAAATGAATTTCGCAAACCAGGTATGGTGGTACACACACATGATCCAGCATTTCGGAGGTGGAGATAGGAGCATCAGGAGTTCAGGACTAGCCTGTAATGAATATCCAGTTCAAGGCCAGCCTGTGCTACGTGTCTCAAAAAGAGCTTACTGTACAACTGCACATAAATGGAGTGGTGCATGCCTATAAAGCACTGGGAAGAGGGAACAGGAGGGTCCTGTGAGCTTGCTGACCAGCCAGTCTAGACAACCAGTGAGTGCCAGGTTCCGTGAGAGAGCCTGCCTCAAAGAATAAGGTAGAGAGCAATAGAGGAAGAACCTGGCATTGACTGCTGGCCTCCACATGTGTTTACATGGGGGTATATCCCTACAAACACATGTGCATACACACATATACAACACACAAAGGAAGGAATGGGGTTTGCTCCCGGTTCTTGAGGGCTGAGGTCTAGAGAGCTGTGAGCGGCAATAGCCCCACTTATACAGAAGGGTGCACTCTACTTTGGCGAAACCAGTGCCTTCCTATGGTGTTGCCTGGTAGTCTCCACCCTTTGGCCACAGGGACCTAGCCCAAGCTTCATTGTACATTCCAGTGAAGTCCTGGTAGTTTGGCAGAGGGACAGCCCACATTCCGTCCTCAAGTGCGCTCTTGGGGTGCCAAGCACAGTATGTCACATTCTCCCACCCTTGGGCATTGCTGGTTGTCAGTCAGCAGAAACGCGCAGGCTAGAAGGCCAGGCAGAGCTGCTTGGCTAGCTGCCTCTGAACTCAGAGACCCTCATGCCTGTTTTCTTTTCTCTACCAGGGGGCTCCTGGAATCGCTGTGGCTGGGATGAAGGTTGGTAAACACTGTCGCTCTATGTGTTAGGGGCAGAGTATCATGAGACCACAGAGCTGGGGTGCAGGGACTCAGCAGCATGGCAGCGGGACCCAGGGGAGAACAGAGGTTTCAGCCAGGTCTCCAGCCTCCATTCAGGGCCTCCTTAGTCTGCCACTGAGAGAAGCCAGGTCTTTGCCAAACTCAGAACCAGCTCCCACGGGCTTCCAAAGCCTACGAGAGAAGAGCCAACAATTTTTCCCTGAACCCTTAACTAAGCCAGTGGGTACCATGGGGTACCCAATGGTACCCAGTCTTGATCTGTGCAGCAGCTCTGCTCATCAGGGGTCACCACTACCACCCTTCCTCCTGGGCTGCTCCTAACCTGCCCATCCTTCTAGGGTGGCAGTTCTCTCTCTTTTTTTCTTTATTTTTTAAAGCAATCATTTTTATTTTACATACCAACCCCAGTTCCCTCTCCCTTCCCTCCTCCCACTACCCCCATCTTCCACCCACCCCACCCCCATCCATTCCTCAGAGATGATAAGGCTTCCCATGGAGAGTCAACAAAGTCTAGCACATCACTTTAAGGCAGGACCAAGGCTTCCCCCCTATATCTAGGCTGAGTAAAGTATCCCTCCAAAGATGCTTTTAAAAGCCAGTTCAAGCACTAAGGATAAATCCTGGTCCCACTGCCAGTGGCGCTACGGACTCCCCCAGCCACACAACTGTCACCACATTCAGAGGGCCTAGTTTGGTCTTATGCAAGCTCCCTCACTCAGCCTGGAGTTGGTGAGCTACCATTACCTCGGGCAGTTGTTTCTGTGGGTACCCCATCATGGTCTTGACCCCTTTGCTCATATTATCACTCCTCCCTCTCTCTGACTGGACTCTGGGCGTTTAGCCCAGTGCTAGCTGTGGATCTCTGCATCTGCTTCCATCACTTGACAGATGAAGTTTCTATGATGACAATTAAAGTAGTAATCAATCTGATTACAGAGGAAGGCCAGTTCAGGTATCCTCTCCACTATTGCTTAGGGTCTTAGCTAGGGTCATTCTTGTGGATTCCTGGGAATTTCCCTAGTGCCAGGTTTTTTGCTAGCCCCATAATGACTCCCTCAACCAAGATATCTCTTTCCTTGATCTCATCTCTGTCCTTCCTCCATCTCAGCCATCCCATTCCCTCATGTTCCCCTCCCTCTTCCCCTCACCTTCTGCCCTCCCTTTCCCCCTCCACAGACACCCCCAATTTTCTCAGGAGTTCTTGTCTATTTCCCCTTACCAAGGGGATCCATGTATGTCTCTCTTAGAATTCTCCTTGGTACATAGCTTCTCTGGGGTCATGGACTGTAGGCTGTTATCCTTTGCTTTACACCTAATATCCACTTACGACTGAGTACACACCATGTTTGTCTTTCTTGATCTGGGTTACCTCACTCAGGATTTTTTTTTCTAGTTCCATCTATTTACCTGCAAATTTTTACCACTGAGTAGTACTCCATTGTATAAATATACCACATTTTCTTTACCCATTCTTCGGTTGAGGGGTATCTAGGTTGTTTCCAGGTTCTGGCTATTACAAATAATGCTGCTATGAACATAGTTGACCAAATGTCCTTGTGGTATGAGTGTGCATACTTTGAGTATATGCCCTAGAGTGGTATTGTTGGATCCTGAGGTAGGTTGATTCCAATTTTCTGAGAAACTACTGTACTGATTTTCAAAGTGGCTGTACAAGTTTGCACCCCCACCAGAAATGGAGGAGTGTTCCCCTCACTCCGTATCCTCTCCAGCATAAACTATCATCGGTATTTTCGATCTTAGCCATTCTGCTTACTAGTGTAAGATGATATCTCAGAGTCATTTTGATTTGCATTTCCCTGGTGGCTAAGGATGTTGAGTGTTTTCTTAAGTGTCTTTCAGCCATTTGAGATTCTTCCATTGAGAATTCTGTTCAGATCTGTACCCCATTTTTCAGTTGAATTATTTGGTATTTTGTTGCCTAGTTTTTTGAGTTCTTTATATTTTGGAGATCAGTCCTCTGTTTGATGTGGGGTTGGTGAAGATTCTTTCCCATTTACTTGACTGCCATGTTGTCTTATTGACTGTATCCTTGGCAATTCTCAACCCCTGGATAGTAACCCCTTTGTGGGTCATATGACCCTTTCACAGGGGTCACCTAAGACCATCAGGAAACAGAGATAAACATTATGATTCATAACAGTAGCAAAATTACAGTTGTGAAGTAGCAACAAAAATTACTTTATGGTTGGGGGAGTCACCACAATGTGATGAACTGCATTAAAGGGATGAAGCATTAGGAAGGTTGAAAACCACTGATCTAGGGGAAAATGAGACCCTTGGAAGCAGCCTCCCAGAAGGCTTTTATCCTGGAGTTTACCCTGAGCAAAGGAAGTGCCCTTCCCTCCAAGCAGAGAGCCCTTGTTCCCCCTTGGTTCACTTGGTCTTCTTTGTTTCCACACAGGGAGAGCCTGGGACTCCAGGAGCCAAGGTACTGATGAAAAGGGAATCCTGCGGGGTATAGAAAAATGAGATTGACTGTGGGGTGAGGCTAGCAGGGACCACCAATTTGCTTCTGGCCCCCTGAGGCCCAGCCAGGGTGTACATGAGCAGACTTCAAGGAATCTCCTCTTTCCTAGCCCTGCCTGCCTGCGTGGGGGAAGGGCAGGAAGGCCATGATATACTGTCCCCTGCACTTTACCTGGTGTCTCATCTTATCTAGAACAACAACAGATGTAGCATGACAGAAATGGCAAACGAACTTGAAAATCATTGTGTTAAAAAAATCTTCCGTGGAGTCAGGCCAGGTGCACAGGCCTAGAATCTTGCCTCCATGGGAGGCTGAGGCAGGAAGGTCCCAAACTCAAATCAAGCACACTCAGTTGGCAAGACTTTTTGTCAAAGGAAGGATAAAAGAGGGCTAGGGATTGTGGTTGTGTACTTACCTGGCATGCAGGAGGCCTGGTGTGTGTGTGGGGGGGTGCTTAATGTGCTCTGAAATCTGAAAAGCCAATATAGTATGCAGTCCCCATATATTTATCTGAACACCTATTGTTTACAGGGAACCTGAGGATAGTTGTCTGGAAACCCTGGTCTCTGATTCCACCCCATCCTCCCCTCACCACCATGACCTTTTATCAATGGCTTTCTCTTATCACTGAGATAGATGCAAGGAAGCTAGGGCCCCAGATATGCTGGGGAAGAAGGGACAGAGGGTAGGACAGAATGCCTCAGGGGACACTGGTCCCAGGGGCTCCGCCCTGTAGCTGCTGTGCTAGATAGGCATCATGTGGAAGAAAGGAATGTGGCATCGACCAGCAAACCTGGGGACACAAACCGTTCCAGAAGTCCTTGGCTACCAGTGAAAAGCCAGGGGACAAGGACCCTACCTCGTCATCTTGTTGACAGGCATTTCTGAAGATAGGACATGTATCTTTTGCTCTAGCTATTGGGAATGCCAGGCTAAAACCCACCCCAGGGGCATTCCAGACAAGGCTGGGCAGTGGGGAGCTAGTCAGGTCTTCCTTTTCCCTACTCCCAGTCATCCCTTACCTGCCTGGCTCTCTACCTCCTTTCCTGCCTCCATACCCTGTTGCCAGGCAGCCTATACCCAAGGGCAAGCTGCAGGGATATGACACCTAGAGACTGTGTGTCATCTTGACTGTCTCCAGCTGGAAAGATCATTAAGACTGTGGCCTCAGAGTCCCCCAGATCATATTCTTGTATACAGGAATGGCATTACCACACTTGTGCTGTGGAGACAAGACTTCTAATGCCAACCTGCATCAACTCCTTGCTGGTTGTTGGGAGTGGAGTCACCTTCCCATTGGGCAGTGCTCTGGAGTGAACTACGCCCCCCCCCAAATTCATATGCTGAAGCCCCAAGGTGTCTACACTAGAAGATAGAACTTTTAGGGGATAATAAAGATTAAATGAGGTTCCAAGGGTGGGACCCTAACCTGATGACACTGGTGGACTTATCAGAAGAAGATAGTCTTCCTCTTTGCTAAGTGAGAACAGACAGAAGACAGCCATCTACGAGCCAGGAGAGCCCGTCCCTTCTCCCTCACACAGGCACCCAGATGGCAGTTGGGCACGATAAGAGATTAGACCTCTGCTATCTCAGCCACCCGGGCACGGCATTTTGTTACGACACCGTGCTGGCTCATACAGACACTGTGGAAGCAAAGTGAAGACGGTACCTTAACAGGTGGGCCACGGGAGACCTGGAGGAGACTGGCTCTGCCATTAGCTCAGTAAGGGGCCGTCCTAAGTCACTTGTCTCATGGGGCAGACTGGCTCCACCTGTGAAATGAGGCTGGATTCTAGTAACCCTACAGGACTCAGCGTTTTGTGCCATGGGAACAGATAGCTGAGTTCTTCAACGTTCAACAGAGCCGAAGCAGGGAATCATGAATCAACGATCCACAGACCAAATGAATCAACAGCAGGACTTGCGGCCTCTCAACCCTGGAGGCAGAAGCCCAAGGGCGGGGGGGGGGGCGAGTACGTTCCGAAGCCTTTTGTCTCTCAGGTGATTTAGGACAGTTTTCATGACCCCTCAGCTTGCAGAAGCCCCACCTCATCTACTTCCATTTTCTTCTGTCAGCTGTGTGTCTGTGTCTGTGTGTCTGTCTTTCTCCAGACTTCCCCATCCTATAATGTCATGGGAAAATGGGGTCCTATCTCCTCCAGTGTGATCCCCTTCATATTTGATCTTAACTGATCTTCAGTGACCCTATTTCCAAAACAGGTCATTTTCTGAAATACTAGAGGTTAGGACTTCAACACCAAACTTTCCAGGAACACAATTCAGTCCACGACACAAACTTCTCAAAAAGGACATTCTGGCCTATGGGTTCTGTCTAGAGGCAAGAGAAAGCAGACAGAAAAGACAGGGGCCAGTGAGGGGGGTGCAGGGGGAGGATGGGGGCAGACATAAAGACAACAGCAAAGTGGATACAAGGGGGAATTCCCAAGCTCTGACTCTCCAAACTGCTCTCCTCTCCCTTCTAGGGGCTCCCGGGAGAGGGGGACTCAACTGTGTACTGTGCCCAGGGTTTCTGCTCCATCCTGAGAATTCTAAGAACCAGGCTCACATGGGAACAGAGCAGGGGTGTCAGCCATTGCCCGTCCGGAGAGCATTAGGAAAGAATAAGTCAGGATGGAGGTCCAGTAGGAAGCAGAGGCCCAAGGAGGAGCTGATAGACAAGAGCCAGGGGAGCCACAAGGGAGGCAGAGGCAGGCATATCTCTGTGATTGCGAGGCCAGCCTGGTCTACAAAGCGAGTTCCAGGACAGCCAGAGCTACACAGAGAAACTGTATCTTGAAAGCAAAACAAGAAGAGCTAGGGGAGCAGTGCTCTAAGACGGTAGGGCACTGCCTCCCCAGACATCCTGAAGAAGCTGTTCTCAGTCTCCCTCAATCTCTCTCTCCCTCCCTCCTTCTTCCCTCCCTCCCTCTCCCTCTTCCTCTCCTTCCCTCCGTCCCTCCATCCCTCCCTCTCTCTCCCCCTCTCCCTCCCCAGGGAGAAAAAGGTGATGCAGGCAATGCCATTGGAGGAGGCAGGGGGGAGCCGGGCCCCCCAGGGCTCCCTGGGCCCCCTGGGCCAAAGGTGAGTCTTTGCTGGCATCTGTGTCAATAGAGATGTGGAGCCCCAAAGAGGGACAAGTAGATAGTATCAGGAGGGCAAGGTGGTAAGCACATGTGGTTGCTGCCTTCCCAGCATCCTAGAGAAACAGCTCCAGCTAACTCAGCAGGAGCTGTGACTCAGCAGACTCTGTGACCATCACCCCATGCTCTCGGACCTGGGGTCATAGGTCATGAGGTTGACACAGTTTGGGTCTCAATGGGGACTTGGGGATGCCTGGCCACTGTGTCTATATCTTCTCATATAAGGAAGGAAAGTTAGAAAGCTGTGTCCCCAAACTCTAGTCCACTTTCCAGGGCCACTAAAAGAAGTACTGGAGTGGCCTCTGCCTTCATGTCTCTCCCCACACAGCCCCACAGATCCCCTGAACTCATGGGGATCTCTACCCTGGTTCCCAAGGCCTTCGTGTCCCCTTCTGTTGCCCAGGCAGGCAGGACCTGGTATAGTGTGTCTTTCTCTGGCTCTCCAGTATCTGACCTGGCTGCCCAGTATGTCTTCACCTTCTCTCTCTGCTTCCCAGGGAGAAGCTGGTGTTGATGGCCAGGCTGGACCCCCAGGACAGCAAGGAGACAAGGTAGACAGTCAGGAACAACATGATGAGGATGGTTAGGGGTGTTCAAACAAAACTCAGGAAACCAACCATCCCTAGTCTGACTGGACCCCAGTGCTGACCCTGGGCTAGCCAGCTATGGTTCCTAATTCCATCGTGTGACTAGAACCTCAGAGAAGCATCCACTAAGACAATGGGCATACAAAAGCCTGCCTGAAGAATGGGATGCTTCAGCTGGGGAACGAGTCTGAACCCTGGCTTATAGTAGCTTCCCAAGCCACAGATCTAGATGGAGAACTCCTTCCTCTCCAGTTCTCCCTGCCTCTTTCACAAGCCCATGATAACCAAAATGCTGAGGTGGGAGGGACACAGAGAACAGTTCCTCAGAAGGCCAGCATTCAAGTTCTCTTTATCTTTGACTTTGTGTTTTCCCTTCAAAGGTCGCAGGAAAACTAGATGTGTGATTTGCCCTTCGCTTGACACCACTGTTCATCTTTTCCGTGTCACTTGGTCCTATTTCCATTAGGAACAGCTCCCAGCCTCTGGCCCATTCTAGGACATCAGTATCCCTCTAGCTGTGACATCCCTGGACTCTTGTGTTTCACCCTGTGGTTCCCTCTGTCCCAGGGAGAGTGGTCCCTAAAAGGATCACATGGGCTGACTGAGGCCATCACTGGACACCAGAAAATGAGCCCCTGCAACCATTGCAGAATGGAAGTCAGAGGAAGCAAAGGGCTAGAAACCCACCGCCAAGGTTGTGACTAGTTTAGGGAACTGGAAAAAGGTGGCCAAAGGGACAGAGGAGAATCTCTAACAACATAGGGCAGAAAAGAAGGGATATCATTAAGTGTAAAAGGAATAGGACCCCAAGGAACTCAAACTCAGAGGAAGAAAGTGTGGGCAATGTTAGGGATGTTTCTGGAAGGGAGCAGAGCCCGCACTGAAACATACAGGGAGGTTTGTCCTGTTGGCTTGAGCCAAGATGAATGGGCCGCTTGGCCCCTCTGTAGCCCCTGAAGTGTAGCTTACCTGAGGTCATCAGTGTTCATACGTTCAGCCTTATCAACTATCTCACGCATTTGTCCTGCAACAGGGGCAGCCAGGAGCAGCTGGGGTGCAGGGACCAGCTGGCCCCAAGGTATGTTCATCTAGCACGAAGGGACTTGACCCTGAGCTCATGGAGAGGTGGGAAGGGAACCGTGCGCTGTCCCTAGGAGGGAGGTCTGCTTAGCCATGGTGGCTAGACCCATCCATCTCTGGGCCTGTGTAGTTTAAGCTCAAGCACACACTGCTCGTTTGTTCCACAAAGCCTTGAGCACCCTGGCAAACAGTCCCGGATGCTCTGTGCCACCCTGTGTCCAGGCAGCTACAGGGACCGCCACCAAAGGGTGCAGGCTCTCAGGCTCTGACCGAGAGCTCCTCTACCTTCCAGGGCTCCAAGGGTGAACCCGGTAAGGGAGAGATGGTGGATTACAATGGAAACATCAACGAGGCGCTTCAGGTGAGTGGGCTCCACTCTAGAGGCTGGAGATCTCCAAGTCCTAATGGAGGTCTTAGCCCAGCTGGTTAAACTTGGCTCTGGCCAAGCAAAGAGCCATTGGGAGTCCCCTTCTTCCCATAAAATGCCACCCGTCAGTGCTCTGGGAACACATGACTCGTGGGCACCCCCTTCACCTAGTAGGAGCTGCCGCTGCCTCTCTGAAACACAGTTTTCTGGAAGTTTCGTCCTGTTTCAAGTTCATGAACCCCCATCTTTTAAATAGGTGCCTCCATCTTGGCACATTCATTCATGGCTGGCTCATGGTGGCAGTAAGTGGAAGCGCTGTCCCATGTGCTGAAGGATTTTTAGCACATTTCAACCCACTAGACTGGCAGCCCCCCATCTTTAATCGGGACCAGGCAGTTCCAGAGCTCCAGTGTGTGGAGCTGTGTGGAGGTGTGGGAGTCTTTGTCAGGGCCAAGGGGTCAGCTGCCTGCTGAGCTTTAAGGAAGTGCTTTGCCAGCCTCTACTCTGGGCTCTGGGAGAAAAAGAACAGGCGAAGCCCCTGCAGGAATTAAGGAGAAAAGGGGTGCTATGTCCTTCTCGCCTTCAGTTAAGAGATCACACCCCACAGTAAGCAGGTTCTAGTCCACCCAGGACAGCATTGAATTTTGAGAGCCCCCATCTGGATGTTTGCCATCGCAATGGCAACCCTCTGGGATGTGTGGGGGTGGCACAGCCCCAAGAGCCCATCTGTGAGGTCTTCCTCTGTCCCGTGCCTTCAGAGGGCCGTGACTGCAGAGGAGGGCTGGCAGCTGGAGCCTGTTGTCCTCCAGCTAATTGTTCTGTGTTGTTTGTTTCAGGAGATCAGGACACTGGCCTTGATGGTAAGTCGCTTGCACACGCTCCTTTCTGGTTTTCCCTCAGGCGCTGGGTTCGGCATGGAGAGGACGGTCTAGAGTTCTGACCTCCAGAAGACAGGGCCTGAGCTTCTGGGCCATGCCAGGCAGAGGGTGCAACAAGCCTGGACAGGGGAGGGAACTGTGTGTCCCTCTACAGGGCTATTGGTGGTGACAGCTCCTTTTCTACACAGTGGTTCACACAGGCACAGTGTAAACTCTGGATGGTATTTACAACATCTCTGGGGCACAGTTTCTCTCTCTTCTCTCTCTCTCTCTCTCTCCCCCCCTCTCTGGAAAATGAGTAGCAGCTGTCTATGCAATTTCAGTATCTGTGCCTGGAAAAACCCTGCAATTCCATGCTGGGTTCTGCACATGTGCCAAACAGCGGCAGGCTCAAGGGAAACATTTGTAGTTATGACAACTGTCACCAACTCCAGCCTCCACAGTGGAGAAGGAAAGGGGCCCCAAGGTTCCAGAAGTGTGGGAGTCTCTTTTCCTCTAATATTTGGGAACTAAGCAACAGGATGACACACCAGGTGACTCGCACCAATAGTCCTAGGACTCAAGAGGCAGAGACAGGAGCATCACCCCAAGTTCAAAGCCAGCCTGGTCTATGTAGTGAATTCTGACCCAGCTGTAGCCATCGACAAGACCTTGTCTTAGACAAGCTCTGTTTCCAGGGACATCTCATCCCTGGACACTGGTACAAACCACAAGGTTCCAGAACCATTGAACTTCGTATGGGAACATTAAAATATATTATTTTAATAGGCCATTAGAGGTAGGGGAGATAGCTCAGTTGGTAACATGCTTGCTGGACTTTTGAACACGAAGACCCAAGTTTGATCCCTAGAACCCACATAAAAAGCCAAGCGTTGGGCCCAGGAGATAGCTCAGCATGTGAAGCTGTTTACTGTATATACCTGGTGACCTGAATATCATCCAGGGAAGAAAGAGAACCAGCTCCCACGAGGTTGTCCCCTGACCTCCACATTTGTGCTGTAGCTTATGTGTGCATGCATGAGCACACACACACCCACACCCCTGAGGAAATGTTACATCTGAAAGTGACTGATCCCTGTAAACCACATAGAGCCCTCTGGTGACAGCCACCCCTTCTGCTATAAAGTTCTTCCTTTCCTTCCTAGGGTCCTCCTGGTCTTCCTGGACAGACAGGCCCACCTGGACCTCCAGGGAGTCCAGGTCAAAGGGTAAGACTTGCCCTGTTGAGGGGTGAGTACTGGGCAGGTGGGGACTGGGAAGGTGAGGGGGCAGAATGAGGTGTTTAAAATGCTGAGAGGGTAACACATTCTGAGCACACGATCATGGGGCCTCCCCATATTCTCTGATTCTCCCATCTTCCCACATGCGCCTGTCATTCCTCTCTGTGCCACTCACTTCCAGCCTCAAGCTCTGCTGCTCTTCCCTGGCAGTCAGTCTTTGGTCTTGTGCTTCAGAGAACCCCTCAGATACCCCTGGTGGCAGCCACCAGACCCAGGTCACCCCTTTCCAACTCTCAACCTCCCTCACTCAGTGCCTTTGCCATTATTCTCATCCTCCACCCACCCTTTCATCGGCTTTTCTGGAAGAAACCTTGTGTTTTCTCTCTGCCTCTGAGAGCCTGGCCTCCTCCAGGTACCCTTCTCCAGGAAGTCACTGCAGATGCATCCAGCAGAATTAGCAGCCTCTCTCCTCTGCTCCACATCCTCTCTGCCCCCAACCTAAATGAGGAAGGGTCTGAAATTGCTGTGAAGTGGATAGGAAGTCCCTGTAGACAGTGCAGACAGGAGGGTTGGACTAATATGACCAGGAGCTCTGAGATGCTCAGGACTCTCAGAGACAGCCGTGTGACACTGTGGCTAAAACATGGGTCATGGGATACTCAGCTCCCACCACCACCATACTTTGGGATCCTGATCTGTGACACCAAGGCAATCAAAGGTGTGCCTTCCAGGCACTATGGGGGTAGGGTCAGGGTACCAAGGAGGTGAGCATTAGTGTCTCTACTCTAAATCATTTCTGTTACCTCTGCTGCAGGGGGAAATTGGACTGCCAGGCCCTCCAGGACATGATGGGGACAAGGTAAACAACACTGTCTATAGCAAGAATTCTGCAAGTGATTCTCACCCAGGGAGTGTGGACAGGAGGGCTCAGGAGCAGGCCCAACCAGGGAAAGTTAGGAGGGTCAGGAAGAGGGGTTCCAGCTGTACCTGGCAGAGGCAGCCTGGGGATCTCAATGAGCTCCCACTCAGTGCCAGTGACCCCAGCCTTTGACCACCAAGCCTTTTCTGATTTCTCCCTCCCTCCTTTCTCCATTAATATCCCTAAGAAGTGCCGTTAATATTTCTATAGGGACCTCGAGGAAAACCAGGAGATATGGGGCCCGCTGGCCCTCAAGGACCCCCAGGAAAGGATGGGCCTCCGGGAATGAAGGGAGAGACCGGACCCCCAGGGAGCCCCGGGGAGAAAGGGGAGACAGGACAAGCAGGCCCCCAGGTAAGTGTCTGAACAGCTGGCACCCTGCATGCACCACCTCCAGCCTGGCATGGGCTCTGCATGCTGCCAGCTGCTCCTGAGTTCAGAGAACCAAGATTTACTTTACTGCCGCTCACTTTATGAAGGCTGGTATCCTGTAGTGTCCGCATGCAGGAGACCTGAGTCCTGTACCAACCTCATCTGTGTCCTCGGGAAAGTCACTGAACCTTGCAGAGCCTCAGTTTTCCATCTCTAAGATGGGAATAATAATGCCTTTCCTGGATCCCCCCCTTGGAATGTTGAAAAAGACACAGTCAGGGCTGTGAGCCTGCTTCTCTAGAAGCTTGTGGAAGCTGTACATCGGAAGAGTTTGCATGAATGGAAAAGGAACCCCCACCCCTGCCCAGTCCAGCTAGGCTGCTGACTTAGCTGAGGAGCTTTCTCTGGGCCTCAGTAGTACCATCCGTGAAATGGCACCACCCTTGGCCACCCACCCTTGGAGGAAGGGAATCACGCATGTATGCATGCCACAGATGGGCACATTTGCTCAGCATGATGGCTCTGAGCTTCACTGACAGAGATCTTTGTTGATCTGTAGGGTCTAGACGGCCCAACTGGGGAGAAAGGAGAACCAGGTGACGAAGGGAGGCCTGGAGCGACAGGATTACCTGGGCCCATCGGGCTCCCAGGATTCACAGTAAGGCGAGAGGACCGGGTGTCAAGGGTGTCCACAGGCAGCTGCAGATGAGGGCGCATGAACAAGGGGCTCCTCACTGGGCCAGCCACCTAAGAGTGCCTGTCATCACGCCAGGCTATGTTAGCCTAGGCCTGTCAGCTGGCTTGGAGTCCCAATTGGGTCCAAACAGAGTTCTAGCTTCTTCAGTACACAATGTGGTAGCTTCTGTCTTCAGGTGCTACTTAGCCTAAGGGTGCTGAACCCAGACATGGAATTCTGCTCTTGGACCTAGAAAGACACAGGCAAGTCCCTGGGGTATACAGAACAGTCAGCCTAGCTTAATCATTGAGACCCTGGCCCCCCAAAAGTGGGGGCGGGGGAAGCAAGCAAACAAACAAGGCAGGCACCTAGGGGACATTTGAGGTTGACATCCTGACTCCACACACACATACACAAAACAAAAAAAGTAAAAAGAGCCTCAGAGATCAGATGTGACTCAGTGGACTCTGAAGGTGAATATCTACCCAGCAGGGCCAGGCACGTAGGTAGAGGGCTCACAGCTTCTCAGCATGCCGACTTCCAAGATGGAAGCTGAGCTCCTGGACTTGATGTGGTCTCTTCTCCATCTGCCTCCCTCATGGGCTCCCCCAAGGCTCTGGGACCTGAGCTCTGTCTGTCAGTGTACCCTAAGCCATCACAAACAGCAACTTTGAAAATAGTACGGTTCTGTCAGTATGTCTGTTCTGCAGCTCAGGACCCGAGGCCTGTCATCATTGAGTTCCTCATCCAGGGTCTCCAAGGCTGCAGTCACATCATTGGCCATCTGTGTCCTAACCCTGAGCCTGTAGTCCTCTTCCTAGCCACTAGCTGTTGACAAGATTTGATCCCTTCCCATAGTAGGACTGAGTCCCCCAGCTCCTGCATGCCACCTACAGTTCCCAGCCACGTGGCTCTCCCCGGGGTGGATGGTTCACCTCACAATGGCTTATTTCTTGAAGGTCAGCAGGAGGACTTTTCTAGAATCTAGAACTACCAAGACAGAGCCATGTGCACGCATGTGTCTACGTGCGTGTACCTACCTATAATGTGTCTTAGCGTGTTACATTTTCCCATGTATAATACATGTATGTGGTGGTGTGTAAAATAGTCACAGGGGTAACAGGGATCATGAAGCCACATTCCCCTTTCCAAGACTGAAAAACAAGCCACAGTTTCACCCTGCAGTGTGTCTGCCGCAGAAATCACACACAGGACCAGCCCTGCTCCCACCGCTGGAGTCTCAGACCCTTAAAGATGGTGATTGCCACAGGGCCGTCTTGGTCCTCTGTCCTGTGGGCTGGCTACCAGTACACCTCCCCAGGAGCAACCTAGCTCTGTAGCTTATGACAGATGTGAGGGTGGGCCTGTGGCCAAACTCCTGGCTAGCAGCTCTCACACTGGGGCGTTTTTGTGCCCACAGGGAGAGAAAGGAGAAGCTGGGGAGAAAGGTGACCCAGGAGCAGAGGTAGGTCGACCCTGTTCTTTCTTCTGTGTAATCACCTGACAAGGGCCTCACTAGAAATACTAGTTTTTCTCCAAGTTGCTCAGCGTCTCTGACCGGGGAAGGCCGGAAGCTGGGCAACTGTCAGATGATGAGCTCCAAGGCAGCCCTGGTCATACACTGACCGGTTCCCGCAGTGCCCAGAGAATACCCTGAGGCTCCAGTAGGCATAGGAAAGTAAATAGAACCTCCTGGCTGTGCCACAGAGATTGAGCCATTCGGGCAAGTTCTGAACGGCCATGTAGGACGGCGTCATAGAGTTTCAGAGGAATGCTTTCCCGAGAAGTAAGATTCTCTGAGAGGCAGAGAGGAAGGGTACAAAGCAAGAAATCAGTCTGGAAACGGGCTTTGCTGATGATGGGGAGCGCTGTGCATGTTTGTACAGGGGAGGCAGCAGAGATCTTGGGGATGGGAGGGAGTTTGGTAGGAAGGTCTGGGCAGTCCAGAAGCATCCCGAGAGCAAAGCCAGAGACCACCAAGCTTCACGGTCCCCCACGAGGTCCCCTGGCCTGTCATTCTTTAATGTCACCAGCCCCATCTGAATTTAGTGAGGCCGACCCAAGTATGCTACCGCTGTTCCTTATTTAAGAATGGATTGCACCCTAAAGAAGCTAATCCTAAATTCTGGAAAAGCATTATACACACAAATGTTCCTTCCAGAAGTATTTCAAGGCAAAATTGAAAACAGACAGTGTTTCTAACAAGACGGAAAGAATTAAAATCCTTAGGCTGACGAACTAGCAGTACTAACTTCGTCCATGGTTGAGGGACTTCCTTGTGCCAACCGCCACTCTCGGCCCTGTCCAGGTAGACAGTTGGTCTCCTGACCAAGGGCCATGTGTCATCAAGGAAGGGGGGCTCATGGGGGAACACACCCAAAAATAGAAAAATCAGTTTCATATCAACTATAAAAGACTGGAAAACCAAATTATATTTACGTATCCTTGTAAGCACATAAACATATACAACTATAGCTGTTACATCCAGAAAGGTAGGGAAGAAATTGGGCAAAATATTAGCAGTCTTCTCAGTTGCTATGACAGAAATGTATTATTTTTCCCCCTTTCAGTTCTCTTTCATTTATAAACTATTTAATAAGTCTGTGTTACTTTTAAACTTTTTTGTTTATTTTTCAGACAGGATTTCTGTGTAGGCTTGGCTGGCCTGGAACTCACTCTGTAGACCAGGTTGGCCTCGAACTCACAGACACATGCCTGCCTCTGCCTCCTGAATGCATCATGCTCAGTGGGATTTGGGTTTCTACGAGCATTCTTATACTCAGATCCATACATTATTTATAATAAGACCAATAAGTGTGTGTGTGTGTGTGTGTGTGTGTGTGTGTGTGTGTGTGTGTGTAGAGCGTCCCACATGCTTGCCAAATGCTCTACCACTAAGCTGCAGCCCCATCTGAGTGCCCCAGTTTCATTTCTGCTGCTGTGATCAAAATATCCTGACCAAAAAAAAAAAAAAAGCACCTTGGGGAGAAAGGGTTTAGTTTAGCTGACCATCCCAGATATAGTCCATGATTGCATGGAAGTCAGGGTGGTGGAAGCTTAAATCAGCTGGTCCCATCATGTCCATAGTCAAGAACAGACAGAAATGGATGCATACTTGCTTGCTCACTCCCTCAGCTTTATTTCTCCATTCATGCAGTTCAGATAAGCCCCAGCCTAGGGAATGGTGTCACCCACAGTGGGCTGGCTCTTCCCACATCAATCAATTATTAATTTACCACAGACATGGCCACAGGTCAACCCAAAGTGAATAATCCCTGAGACTCTCCTGTCAAGTTGAGAAAGTTAACCATCAAGCCAAGCACAGGAAACTTTTCAAGGCGGTGTTCTTCACAAGGAGATAGCCACTGAGCAGAAACATCCCAGCCCCAGAGACTCTGGTGTTTTCCTGTCCAGTCTGAGTCTCTCTCGCTGCATCTGCCCTCAAAAGAAATATAACCAACTGTCCCTGACCTACCCATGACAAACCTGGGGTGGAGCTAGTCTTGAAGAATGATTCTCCAGTGGCATCTCAGGCTCCCTGGCTTCAGATAATCAGTGTCTGCTCCCATAAACCAAGGATCTCAAACTCACATGTCTACAAGATCCAGGAAACACATGAATGCCAACAGGCGAGAGTTGAAGATAGCAAGGGATGGAGTCTGAGCAGATTGGAGAGCATGCCCCAGCTAGAAGACAGGGCTCTCATTTTTCCTCCTAAGTAGTGGTTGCCTTGCACAACATGGCACCAATCTACTGCTAGCTAAGTGGTGTTTCAGGGCAACCTGGAGGACAGGGTTATGGAGACGTTTCCTGAAAATGGTTTTGGACCAACTCTATGTGAGACTAACAGTTTGTCCTGGGTTCCTGTCCTGAGTCTCCTTTAGGAAGGCTGGGTATTGGCCTAACCTTCAGTGGCTTTCCTATGTTCCTGTGACTTTAGCTAGACCAGGACCATAACAGAGCATAACAGAGTTTCCCTTTTTGGCTTATAGGTTCCCGGGCCACCAGGGCCAGAGGGGCCTCCAGGACCTCCGGTAAGTGTCAAGGACTCAGTAGCATTTCAGCCATTGTGGTTGTCCCTATGGTATCCCCTCTCTTGGCAGTACTGAACTCAACCTCAGCCTTGGGTCACTTCCACAAACCCTTCCCACCCCTCTTCCCTCCCATCTTAAACATGGCATCCCAGTGACACACACCAGGAAGCCTGGGCACTGCCTGGTTGGCTGGCATGGAAGCCACAGACTTGCTCTGTCATTGCTTTGCCTGACATTGATTTAACCCTTTTCTATCAGATGTCTATTCTCGCTCTTTTCTCCTTCCTGTTAGCAAGACCATTTTTAAGAAAGTGACCCATTAAAACCAGTCCAGTTGGATGCAAATAGAGGGTCCCCCAAACACCTCAAGTGAGCAGGTGTTGGTCTGTCTGTGCCTCTTCATGTCCCATCCTGCTCCTTACATTTTGGGTCATCCATTGTACTAGCAACAATACTGATAGTTGGCCCCATTTAACGGAAGTTCCCATGTCCCGCATACTAAGAGTTTTACGTACTTCAATTCACTCCATTTTCATGGCTGCCTCCTTTGCCCTTCATGAGACTCCGAGTCAGCTGTGGGAGGCCACAGAGAGATTTTATAGCAGTCCCTGACTGGGCAGATGGTTCTGACGCCACCCCAGGAAACCCCATTCTCATATTGTCCCCTCTACCTCTCAAGAGCCAGGATCTAAGACTATACACCTCAAAGCCATGCCCTTCTGTGGTCACCTACACATGCAATTCTAATGCTTCTTGTCCTCATCCCAATGCAGGGCCTCCAAGGTGTTCCTGGACCAAAGGTAAGAAAAGGCCACATGGCAGATGCTGTAGGTGGGATGTGCTTCCGAGACCTAGCTGATCCATCTCCCTAAATGGCACCAGGCAGAGGCGTAGCCCGACCATCGGGGTGGAATGATGTTTTATAGTCCCTCTAACGTCCACTGACACATGGCCTGCTTTGGGATGTGAATTTCCCCATTTTCCTCATGCACTCCATGGAGTGACTTGCTCAGCAAGTGATCAAATGCTTGCCCCATCTCCCCAGACCCTTTCCTCCACCTAAAGTTTGGCAAGACCGCCACTCTTAGCCTCCAAGACCCCAGGACACAAGACTGGGCTGACTGGGGCGGACCCCTTCCTTCATTGTTGCCTTCTGTCTCCCCTTCCTGCAGGGAGAAGCAGGCCTAGATGGCTCCAAAGGAGAGAAGGGTTTCCAGGGAGAAAAAGGAGACCGGGGGCCTCTGGGATTGCCTGTAAGTACCAGGGAGCCATAAGTCTTCTGGGAGGAGCAGCCCTTGGTAGCCCTCCCAAAGGCTTCACTGCTGGGCAGGGACCAGGGAGGACACTGCTCTGCATCCACAGTTCTGAGCATCCCAGTGTGCTGGGTTCTTCCTTTTCATAGCGGGGAAAGATGGTGGGCCTTAACATCTTTCCCAGGCCTAGTCTTAGTACTGGAACAATATGAAGCTAACTGAGGTAGGGGCCACACCTGAGGAACAACCTGATGGAGAACCAGAAAGGCCTGAGGTCAGCCTGAAAGCCGGCTGGGGCCTGACTTGAAGCCATAAAGTTGTGCCCTGAGGGGGTAGGCACAGAAGACTTGGGGCACTACAGCAATGGCTGTTCCCCCTCTTCTCCCCCTGCCTGTCCCAAATAGCCCCCAGGGAGACCCCAGGTCTAGAGCTATAGATCAGGCTGAGTGAGTCTCTGTCCCACCCTCCCAGTGGCCTGGTGGCTCATGCATCATTCTCTGAATCTACTTTTCAAGAGCTAAAGAGACTTCAGCAGACCATCATGTCATTGTACTGATGGTCACTTAAGGTCACAGATGGAGTTAGTACCTAGACTGAGCCAAAGGCTTCTTCTCATCCATTGAAGCTACAGGGGCCTTCCTCTGTCTCCAGCTCCAAGCCAGTCCCTAACCCCAGATAGCTGTAAACAGCAGAGGAACCATGGGAAACCAATGCAGTCATAGCAAACACACAGCAGAGGCCAAAGGCGCTGTTTCCCGCTTGCTGGTGCAGCTAGCTTAGGAGGAGCTTAAGAGCTGATTCACTTGACAGACCACAGCGGAGTGATGGCTTTAGCAGACAGACGCTTGCCCTTTCAGAAGCCCTGTCTGGAATGACTTAAGTACACACGGAAGCACCCTCCTGACCCTTTCAACCACAGATCACCTGTTGTTCACCTTCATAGCATCAACAGCCCCGTGAACATGACAGGCTTCAGTTATGGGTCCCCATGCCTGTAATCCAGCAAGCCAGCAGGGGACGTAAACAAAGACAGTGCCAGTTGAGTGACAGAGAAGCCCCTCAATGTTTGTTTCTCCAACCATTTCTGGTAGAGGCATGTGTACAGAGAAATCATTTCCTTAGTTTGAAAACTGCAACAGAGGCCTGGAGCGATGACTTAGTCAAGTGCTTGCCTTCTAAGTGTGAGGCCTTACTCGGACCCCTAGGACCCTTGTGAAGCCGCGGTGGCACACACCTTTAGTCCTAGTACTCCGGAGGAAGAAGCAGGTGGATCTCTGAGTTCGAGGCCAGCCTGCTTTGCAGAATTAGTTCTAGGACAGCCAGGGCTACACAGAGAAATCCTGTCTCAAAAAAAAAAAAGAAAAGAAAAGAAAAAGAAACTGGGCAGCAGCGGTGCGTGCCTCTAATCTCCAGCAGTGGTAAAACCTCCGATCTCTGGAAGCTCACAGCCAGCTAACCTGGGCTCTGTAGAGAACTTCCAGGTCAATGAGAAACCCTGTCGTTAATAAAAGGAGGAAGTGCCTAAGGAATGACACTGGAGGTTGTCCCCTGACCTATACATGCACCGTGCATGCCCACACCTGTATGTGTGTCTCCCGCTCACACCTACAAAAACAAACAGAAAAGAAGCAACAATATTGTTCATAGACTGTCGTTCACAAGGGCTTTGGGGGAGGCACTATGGAGTGTCCGTGAGACTAGTCTCTTAGCTCAGCCGACATTGGCTTGGGAGGGAGGAGAGCCCAGCACATTTGAATCTTACAGCTGGATGCCTGGCATTGTATAAGCAGTAGCGCCATAAATATTCTGAGCAACAGATCAGCAGTATTTCTAGCCCTGGAAGGGTGATGCCAGTGGCTCACCAAGGGTCTGAGTGTTTTGGCCCATGCCCTCTGACCCAAACCCCTCAAGAGCACTTGGTGGCAGCTCTGCATCTGCACATCCCATGGATGCTCCAGGCTGCTTCTAGACTGCAGTCATGTGACAGCAGGTAGTAGCCTCTCCGGGCCCATCCTTCTGGATTCCCCACTTCCATTTAGCTCTCGGTGGTGCCAGTACACTGTGGAGTCTGCTGGGAGTTTTCTAAGCGTAGCTTGACGCAGGGTCCCCATTCTTGAAGAGTTGTGCAACGGGGCCAGCGTGGAACTTGGATATCTGTATTGTAAACAGAACCCCAGGGGAGGCGCTACATGTACAGCCAGAGTTGGGAACCTCAGCTCTAGCTTGGGGCCAAAGTCAGCCCCACAGTCGGTGGTCAGCCCAACACTGAGAACAAATCCTACCCAATACCCTTCCCCAGGACCAGATCCTATGTTGCATCTTCTGGTCTCTCCCCTCATCTACCCTGAGACTGAGGCTCACGTCTGAATCTCAGTTAGGAACAGTTTTCAAGAACTCCATGCTTGCTGGCTAGGTGTCCCCTCCTGTCAACCCCAGAGACCACTTCAGGGCCTGGCACTAGCAAAAAAGGCCCCATCCCCACCGAGTCATCGTTCATTGGTCATCAGGGAGTAATGAGGCCACGGGGCCACGCAGGCTGAGTGGTATCTCACCTTCAGGGCCCATTTAACCACAGATTTGTAGCTTTAGACCTCTGATCCTGCCAGCTGCCTCCAAAGCCTTTGTCTGGAAAGGACACGTGTTTGAACATATGTGAATGAACCAAGTTTGTGTCTGACTGTAAAGCGCCAGAGAAATATCAGCCATTGTCAGTATCCTTGTCCAAGGGCTGCCTCCGCCTGCCCAGATGGAGCAGAACTAAGCCTGCTTCTATTCAGGTTTAAAAGCTAGTGCTGGGGCCAGCGAGAGGGTTAAGTGGGTAAAAAGCACTTGTCTGAGCCTGAAAACCTGAGTTCAGTTTCTGGAACCCACATGGTGGAAGGAGAAAATCGACCCCCAGAAGTTGTCCTCCGACCTACGTACCTACACAGAGAGAGAGAGAGAGAGAGAGAGAGAGAGAGAGAGAGAAAGAGGGGGGGGTGAGCATGCAATTGCTCCTGGGGTTAGGAGCTGCAAAATGGCCTATTCCTATAAGGTTGCAAGAGAAGCTGGGATCACACCCACTTCCCAGGAAACCCTCCATGTAGTCTGTCCTGGAGAAGGAGCATAGCTCTGGATCCACACGGACGTCCAGGAATGCCTTTCTGTGTCCCCTTCTCTGAGCACCAAAGCATCCTGGGATAAGTGGTTCCTGCAGGGTGAAGGGAGAGAGGGGGACAGAGCTGTGGAGAGTGGGAGCATCTGTCCCCAGGGTTCACGCCAGCTCAGCAGCCAGCCACGGCCCTCAGTGTCTCCGTGTTCTTGTCAGTGTCCGTGTAAACACACCCCCTGTCCTCCCAAGCTTGATCCCCCATTGTGTTGATGGCACTTGTGTCTGTCCACAGTCACGCTTACTCACCTCTGCCCTCCCCATTGTCTCCTTTTTCTCTCTCCCACTCCCTTTCTTCCCTTCCTTTTGGTCAAATCGTGCCCTTCGTCCAGGGAGCTTCAGGTTTGGACGGCAGGCCTGGGCCACCGGTGAGTGTCATTTCTCCATCACCCTTCCCCTGCCCATCCCTGTCCGGCCTATGGATCCCTCTTGTCTTTCCTGCTGTGGCCTTGTTCGCTCCCCACCCCACCCCTGCAGCCATAGCACTCATTCTTTGTCCCACCATAGACACCAGAAAGTCCCCTCCGCGCCCACATCAGAAAAACCCTTTCAGCCCCCTTGACCACAGTGTGCGCTCCAGGACACCAGACACGCAGAGCACGGGACAGTAGAAGTCACTCAAGCGGCAGTGACCCTGATGTCCGGTCCAGCCTGAGAACCCCGCCCTGGGGCTTGAGCTAAGATATGTCCCCAGCAAACACAAGTGTCTGTGTGTGACCTTCACGCTGTGTCATTGTCAGACTGTGAAATCTGTCCATCTTCTGTCTGCCCCTGAGGGCCTCCTAGTCACACGTAGTCACCCCACCTGGAGTGTTTGTTGAGGAACGTAGAACGGTCGGGATGGGAGTAGCATGTAGGAGCTCAGAGGCCAGTCTTGCTCAGTGGGTGAGTTTTAACCACGCCTTTTACTGTCGGTTGCACCCAAGCCACCCTGCAAGCACAACAAGGGGTCTCTAATAGAGCAAGTGGACCCCTCCTCACTACCCCTTTCCTCCTGATTCCAGAAGAGAGGTCTCATTGACTCATCTGCAGATACAGTCCTGAAGGGCCAAACAGCCCTCTGCTTTACCTGCACAGAACGCCCTGTGAACTTGCCAGCATTGCTTCTGGGATCAGGACATAGAACTTCCCAGCTAGGAAGCCATACCAGGCCTGTGTGCCCAGCCACTGGTAGCCAGCTAGCTATGCCTGGATAGCCATCAAAGGTCCCTCTTAGCCTTCCAAGGTCCACCACCCTAGAGTCAAGGTTATAGTTAGCTGACTGGAGTGCCGTGGGGGAAGAGAAGAAAACCAGCTGGGTCCTGTTGTGCAAGACATTCAGACAGGGTTGTGGGACAGAGCCTAGAGCTTTCAGAGGTAGGAGGTTGTTCAGGCAACTCATCAGAGCCTCATCCTACTGAATGCCAACTCTGTCTCCTTGTATGCAAGAGCCACGAGTGTCCTGTCTTGCTGATAGTTCGCGGTCAGGCCCAGCCTTTTCATATTTATCCCAGGAGGACTCGGAACAGACTCCCTAATTGACCTTCTAGATTTCCAGAGGGGAAATTGAAGCCTGGGTCAGTCTGTGGAGCCCTTCCAGTACCGTGGAGTCTGTGGGACACGGAGGCAGAGAACCTGTCCTCCAGTCCTGCTCCGGGGAGCCGCTGCCGCCATCCCCACCCTACTGTCTTTCTCCGCATGGCACAGAGAACACCACCAACTTCTCCTGGCTCTTGGGTTCCATGTGCAGCCAATCTGCATTCTCCCACATGCCCCTGCCCCTGCCTTCCCCAGCTACACTCAGAAGAACAGACAGCCTCCTCCTAGGGCCAGCCCTATGACCCACAGTCTGGTCTGAGTAGGACACAAATCCCGAGAGGCCAGTAAATAGGAGACTGTGAAATAGAAACTTGGTCTAGTTGGGATGTGGGTGGGAACCTGGGAGAAATGGTTGCCGATTCCATAGCTAGCCCAGCTCTGTCTCCAAGCAACCCCCAGCCTACTGAAGTGCCCCCAGCTCCCTGGGACCCCAAGTTAAGAGAGAACCTGCCCCCACTCCCTGAAGTCCAGGGTGGTTCTGACATTGGAGGATACTAACTCATGACTATTTGCCTGTTCCTCAGGCCTGGGGATCTGTGGGTCTGCAGCGGGTTGGGGGAGGGGTGCTGGATGGCCCTCTCACGCCTGCCTCTAAGTGTCTCGGCATTGGTCTCTGTGGCATGAAGACCCTCCTGCTGCATGTGGAGCTGTGACAGCAAGGGGGCGCCGGCCCTAAGTCCCCACTCCTGGGGTGGGGTCACCTCCCTCCCCAGTGCTTGTTGGTGGCAAACCCAGCAACTGTCCTGCTGTCTTCATCCTTGGCAAGCTTGGCTGTGATGTGAGAGGTTTTCATCCCATGAATCTGGCTCTGAGGAGGGGGGGGCGGAACACTCCGCCAAGGCCCTTAAATCCAAAATGGATCGTGGCCCGGTCCAATGACCTCCTTGAACAAGCCTGGCTTTGCCAATCCTGAAAACCGGGATTCAGGCTTTGCACATCTTCAGGTCCTGGGTGGGATCCTCAGGGCTCTCTCCAGCAACTGGCTCCCTTACCTCTGCTTTCTTTCGCCTCCCCAGGGTACTCCAGGACCAATTGGGGTTCCAGGCCCAGCTGGACCAAAGGGTGAGAGGGTGAGTGCCCAGTGAACTGCGATCTTGGGAAACCAGGAAGCAGGGTTGTGCCGGGCTTGTTCATCCCCTGTACGTGGGACCCATCCCCGGGGGTCTCAGCCCTCACCCCTGCTCCTGCCCATCACTCCTGGTTGCCCCTGTAGTAGCCTGGGGGAGAAGAGAACTGTTGTATGGCTGTGAGGAGACAGGTGAGATGGAAAAGCTCTCTCTCCTCTGGTACCTTGGCACCTGTCACAGTTCAGTCTCTCAAGGATGCAGGTTCTGTTAGGCTCATTTAGAGAAACAGGATAGGAAAGAAGGCCGTGCAGGATTTAAAAAGATGACATCAGTAAGTCTGAAAGCCAGGGCATTGGGCAGGGTTCCCACTGTTAGTGTTGAGTGGCCGTGGCCAAGCCACACGATTTCTGAAGGCCAACCCATTCCTCACAGAATGGGTGTGTAAGAGGATGAGGGTGACAAGAATCAGCTCAGTTCTGGGGTGGGGAACAGGACTCTACTCCCTTCAACCATTCGGGTTCCCACACACCCGGGATCTGTCATCCCTAGTGGGCAGACTCCATGCTGATCCACCCCTCCAGAGCATCTGCAGTATTCTCTATCCACACCTTTCTCCCTCTGCCCTTTGCCTTCCCAGGAGAGGCTTGTGGTGGGGTAGTGGGTGGCTTCCACATAGATGGTGAGCCTCTCTGAGACCATTGGTCCCCTGGGGAGACCGGAGTAGCCACACCATGATGATGGCACGGACTTCAGAGAAGGAATCAAAGCTCCTCTCTTGCTCCACCATCTGCTCTCCTTCTCCCACTGTCTCGTCCTTCCAGGAAGCAGGCTGTACTGGAGAGCCAGTGGAAGGGTTCTTAGGGCACACTCTGCCTCACACACACTTCAGTTCCCTAGGGCTCTGGCAAGGGTCCAAAGAGATTTTTCCCATAGGGACTTAGAAAATGGTCATGGGAAGGGAGCCACCACAGCGTGCACAATGGCGTCTTTCTCTCTTTCAGGGCAGCAAAGGAGACCCAGGGATGACAGGACCAACAGGAGCAGCAGGGCTTCCTGTGAGTCTCCAGGGATGAGAGGTTTCCTTCTGTCCATCTGTCCCCACCACTAAAAGCAGGATCAAAACACACAGCCCAGAGCCTGGAGCTCATACCGGGGGTCGAAAGAGAAGCTTCCTAGAGTTAACTGAGGAGGAGCTAGAAGTCCCTGTGGGGCACAGCAGGGGACAGGTGCTCATCACGGGGACTCTCTCACAGCACTTCAGTCCCTGTGCTGTCCAGTAGGGTCCCCGAGGTGCCACCACTTCTGCTGTCCAGGATCCAGATCCCCCACAACACAGAAAGGGGGTGCTGGCCTCGAGGACTGAACTTGGCTCCCATCTGCAATGCATTTGCCTGAAGCTTTGCTGCAAACGCCAAGTGGCTGTCTCTCACAGAGCCTGGATTTTGTTTCCCCGTCCACCCGAGGTTCATGTGCATCTGACTAAACAAGCGTGTCTGCGCTGGTGGATGCTTAACACTCATTCCCCTAGGGTGCTCTGCCCTCTAAAGAGGGTCTCAGCAGCTGTGGAGAGCGAGGGCCTAGCGGGAGAGCCGTGGAAACATTCAGCTCAGAGTACCACGTCCCTACCCCTGACTGCAGCGTGAAACCCATTCTTCACCCCATGAATTCTTCCTTACCCCCAGAAGAACACGACTGTCAGCAGGGACGTGGGCGACAGGGCAAGGAAACCAAGAACCTTGTCCATGGATTTGCTCCTAAATCCATGTGCCTCTAAGTCGAGTAGTTTGATGCATTTGCTTCTCTGTTCCCCTTCTGTATAATGGGGGTAATGGAGCCCACCTCCACTGAACTGGGCATCCGTCTGTTTCTGAGCTGAGGGAAGGACCTTATGGCCGTTTCGTGTTTTCTCATTAACATGTCTTCGTTTCTCTGATTTAATGCAGGGTTTACACGGACCACCCGGGGACAAAGGAAACCGGGTAAGTCTGAGCCCTCGCACTCGGGGTCTGGTTACTAATGTCTTCATGATGGGATGGAATGATCAAGTGGAGACTCCTGACCTAACAGGACAAATAGTCTTTCCCTCTAAATCATCCCAAATTGAAAGGCTTTCCAGTGAGGGGCTCCCTGCCATACATGCGGGGAGCCTGGGGCCTAGTGCTGCGGTTGAAGCCAGTATTTCTCCTCTGTTCCAGAGAAGGCTAAATGAATCCCACAGCAACCGTCAGATTAGCATGGCCATCCACTAACAGGAACCTCACATCCAGTCCTCTCCACATTGCCCTGATAACCGGCCTCTTAGTGATATTTTTAGACCTGTTGTCACCTCATCTCTGCCTCCTGAAACTTAGTTTTTGTCAAGCATTCCAGTCCACTGGTGACCAAGAAAATAAATTCCAGCTTCAAGAGCAGACAGCCAAGCCTTTAAAAAAAAAAAGTATCCCATCTGCTATTTCTCTTGGAGACTTGGCAGGGAATGGAGCACCCTCCAGACCCTCCCTCCTCCCCTTGGCTCCTGCCGACTTCAGCAGGACATGTTAATTGTCCCCAGCACAATAGGCATATAATGGTCATGACCTTGGGCATTTGCGTACAGCAACAATAATCTAACTACATCCATCCGAGAGATAGCCCTCTCCATCGCCTCCTCCAGTGCCCATCTGTGTGCAATGCATGCCCCCTGAGGACCAAGAGCATGTTGTAGCAGGCAGTAAAGCTCATGGACCTTACATGGCAAGGAAGGGGAGGAGCAGGCAAAGAACTGCTGTCCGGAACATGGAATCATGCTGAATTGAGTTCCCCAGTGAGGCAGAGGCAGAGTGTATGAATCCAGAACCTGGCTGATCTTTGACCGCTAATCGTATCTTCAGGAATAGAGCATGTCAGAATCTGTCTATTGCTATCTGGCCCCGGTTAAATTCATTCTCCTCGATTTAAGAAGTATTTATTGGGCACTTCTAAACCCCTAAAGTCTCCCCACCGGCAGTCACACAAAAACAACTTGACTTGCTCCCAAAACCTATGAACAAGAGAGAGGAGGCAGAGGCACCCCTACCAGACTGCCCATGGCAAGAGCACATGGCAACCCACAGCAACAAACTGACCCACCTTCAGCTGTGGAGCTGGTCCCTGAGTCTTCAGAAAACCTGACCATTCCATTTCTTCATTGGCACACAAACCTACCTGACTCATTTCTAATGTGTTCTGGTTTTCTTCATTACACTCAATTAACATTTTTCAAGCCTACTCCTTAAGACCTTTTCCATTGGCTGGAGGCAGTGAGTCTCTTGAAGTAAAGGTAATTCTCCTGTTGTAGTGGAGAGTCAGGGCCAGGAAGGTACCCTTGTCATAGATGGGGGAGGATAAGAAAATGGACCAGTCTGGTGTCTCGGATGCTAAACCACTATTTGTGGAGGTCCCAGAAATTGTGGGGGAAATCTTTCTCCTCCATTTCTCCTTCCTGCTCTTCGATAGCTTTCCCCATTCTGTTTATAAATTAGAATACGTCTCTTCATTGGAGTCATAGTCAGGGGCTGAGGGTGTAGCTCAGTTGGCAGATTTGCCTAAAGCCCAGGGTTCCAGTCTAACTGCATAAAGCTCAGCAGACGCACATGCCTGTAACTTCAGTTCTCAGGAGGCATAAGGCAGGAGGTTCAGCAAGTCAGGGCTGTCTCTGGTTCTATATCCTCTGAGGCTCACCTGGAACCTCACCTCAGAAATCCAAGAAAAAGAAAGCCATGTTCAGGCTTTGCTGGAGAGATGGCTCAGAGGTTAAGAGCACTGGCTGCTCTTCCAGAGGTTCTGAGTTCAATTCCTGGCAACCACATGGTGGCTCACAATCATCTGTAATGAGATCTGATACCTCCTTCTGGCATAGAGGTGGAACACTGTGCATATAATAAATAAATAAAGGAAGACAGACAGACATGTCAGAAAGCAGTGTGTCACGTCACGAAGGTGAATTGTCCCAAACAGCAGGTTTCAACTCAAGGAACAACTCGTTTTCCTCATCCAGGAGAGTCAACTCTCAGGATGCTAAATGTGCTTAAAAAAAAAAAAAAGGACACTCTGAAGCTCACCACTTCATTCAGGCCTAGGCCACCAGCCCTAATGGAGCCCTGAAGGAGAGAGAGGATATGGACACTTTGATCCAGGTGACATGTCAGAAGCTAAGGCAAGGTTCTGGTTCAAAGTGTCATTGCTGCTGCCTGGGAAGGTGACTCTGGGAAATAACCAGTGTTAGCCTGAGGTTTGGAGAGTAGCTCCCACAGGCAGCCCTCAGAATATACCCTCATCAAACTGGTCTTCCTCAATCCTGGAGAGGTGCTGGATATCTGTCCCACCTTACCTAAGCGGAGATGCAACCTTAACATCGTACGGTTGGGCTGGCAACATGGCCCCACAGGCAAAGGTGCGTTTAATTCCCATGTGATAGAAGGAAAGAGCTGACCCACACAAACTGTACACACATACACACACACACATGCAAGCATGCTCTTGCTTGCTCTTGCATGCACACACAGTTGCTTGTCTTGCCCAGAAATGGTCCCACTCTTATTTCCCACTCATGGAGAGAGGTAGGTCCTTGCAATGACAAAATCCAAAACCAGAAACTTGCTAAGGACACACAAGACCATTAAGAGTACTTGCTCTTGTCTCTGCAGGAACCCTTCTCCCCCACTTGTCTCTAAGTGACTGAGTAAATTTGGCCCAGAAACCATATTTACAACAGAAACACTGATCAAAGCCAGGCATGGCGCCTCAGGCTTGTAATCCCAGAGTTTGGGGGGTAGAAGTGGAAGGACCCCGAGTTCACACATTCATCCTCAGCTACATATCTAGGTGTGAGGCTAGGCTTGGCTAGAGAATACTCAGTGGAAACAACAGAAAGGGGTCAGAGGATAAGGGTGTCATGACTCCAGCGATGTAATTATCAGGACATTGGCTGATTGGCTGTTGCCATAGAGCTACCTGCAAGCTGGCCAGCGGAAAAGGTCCAAGCATGCTGAAACTTACCACACTCTGCCATGCAAGCCTAGGGATGGGGGAGTGTTGGAAGGGGCTGTGTGCATGCCTTCCTTCCTGAGTCCTTCTGCTCCCTCCCTTCCCTTCTTCTCTTTCTTTTCCCACAATATGTGCACCCACTAACCCCCCCCCCCCGTCATCCTTCCCCCGCCCCCAGCTTGTGTCTCCTGAAGTCAGTTTTCCACATTCATCAGGAGTGCTTAAAGGATCTCTGTGGGTCACCGTCTGCCCCTCCCTTCTCACCAACTGGATCTGGGGGTGGGGCACCTCTTGTATGTCCCATTCTCGGGTGGGCAGTAGGGGACGTATAGGGAAAGCAGTAGCAGCTCCAGAATCTTCCAGAACACCTGATGTGGGGTGATGCCTCATAGTGTGGGTGGCTCACACTGCAACCTGGAGCCAGTCCTTCAGCAGACCTTCCCATCTCCTTCACTGAGAAACTGTACTCATGACTCAAAGGCCAAGTGTTCCTTAGGGACGCTTACCAAGGTCTTCCCTTCCAAACAGCGGGGGACTCAGCTTGGCCATACTCAGGGAATCCTCCTGCCAGGACCTTCTCATTGGTGGTCGTGCCTTTGACCCAAGGGATTTCACTACATTTACACACATGTCCTCCTCAACACCCATCATTCTAAAAAGTCATTCAGAGTACTGTGTGAACAAATTACAAATGACCTCTAAAATCAAAAATATCGGGGTCCTGTTGAAAGGTCTGGGGGAACATCAGAACCATTGTTAACCTCTACTGCCTAAGAAACTTAACACATTAGCCTACAACTGCAGGAATGGTCAGACACAAGACCCTCTAGGGAGCCCTTTTTCCCACACTAGGCAGTAGGAGACTGTCATCACCGTGGGTGACAGGAGCCACCCTCCCTTCCTGAGTGGCACAGCATCCCACCACTGAGCATTTTCGTGTGCACAGGTCACACCAATTTTGGAAGTGAGTGTAATGTACCCATTTTACAGATGAAAAACTGAAACTCAGAGGCATTAAAGTTAGTAGGTGGCAGGACTAGCTGTGCCTTTGGCCTTGCCACGATGCAGCAGCAATATCCAAGTCTCTGGGCATGAGAAAACCCACCTTCCACAGAGGAGAGTGTCCCAGGAGACTCCCTTGGGACATGCGTGGCCCGTTTTAAAGGACCGAGACATGGAAATTTAACTGCAAATTCATTTCCAGGTGACTTTTAAGAGGACTGTCCCAGAGCCCCTCCCCCTTGTTTTTGAGACAGGGTTTCTCTGTAGTTTTAGATCCTGTCCTGGAACTAGCTCTTGTAGACCAGGCTGGCCTCAAACTCAGAGATCCACCTGCCTCTGCCTCTCAAGTGCTGGGATTAAAGGCGTGCCCCACCACCACCGAGAGAGCCCTACTTTAGATGAACCCCAAGACATAAAAACAGGATTCAGTTAGGAGGAGGATGGCTGACGCGTTCCAGAAGGAAGTGAATTCCCTGAGCTAGCTGCAAGGAAGTGTGCCACAATGCACTCATGGAGGTCAGAAGACAGCCTGTGGGAGTCCCTTCTCTCCTGCCATGTGGGGAGTGAACTCAGTCTCAGTCTAGTTGGCAAGCGCCTTTATCTGCTGGGCCATCATGACAGCCCAAGGGTACAAGTTCAAGTAGTGATGACGTAAGAGAATAAACCAGAGAGGCACATCGCAAGGTCCAGGTGCACGCGTACCGCTGTTAGAGAGGACCCAAGTTCTGTTCCCAGCACCCACAGGGGACAAACCACACCACCTGTCACCCCAGTTCCAGGAGGCTCTGATACCTCTGTGGACACCTGGACTCGCATGTGCGCGTGCGCACATACACACACACACACACACACACACACACACACACACACAAACCTATTTAAAAAAGAAAATAAATCTTAAGTGGGGCAAGAGGTTCTCAGCCCAAAGCCCTTCAAGATTAAACTGTAAAAGAGATAGAAGATACCCCCTGCCCCCCCATCCTTTCCTGGGCTTCAGATTGGCAAAATTGGGCCCTTCTGTCTTTAGTGGGCTCTTCCTTCCACTTCAGCTCGGAGATGCCCCTGCTGCCACCTTTCTGTCCTCCCTGTCCTCCCCCGACCTCCTTTGCCAAAATCTTAGGTGCTTAGAGTTGGGAGGTGGGTGTCCCACGGTCCTACCAGGGTGCTAAACTAATTAAGAAAAGCTACTTTCCCCTCTGTCCTTTTATGTACCGTTTCCTCTCTAACATATGAACGCTCCTAAAGTTTTGATGATGTGCTGCTGTTGTTTTTTTCTCCCCTCACCTTGGACTAAACCATTGCTTACAGGGGGAGAGGGGGAAGAAAGGCTCTAGAGGGCCTAAAGGGGATAAAGGGGACCAAGGAGCGCCTGGACTAGACGCCCCCTGCCCGCTGGTATGTTTTCGTTCCTCCTTTGCATGGTTTTGAGTTTCTTTCCACAGGGTTTCGGGTTGGGAACAAAGGCGGCAAAGGCGCTTAGGATGAGCAGAGCTCCACAGATGCCACCAAGCTTGTCTGTGCCTTGGCAGTCCTGTCTGCAGAGGAGGGGACCTCAGAGCCACAGCTGCAAGCCATTCTGCTAAATCCCTTGCCTTTGAGTCCCTCTCCTTTGAAGGTTGAGAACAATAGATTGGGTGGAAGGACAACCAAAGGGTTTGGGGAGAAGGTCTCAGGCTCTGGCCCCAGTGTGCTTTGCAAACCCACAACCCACGTGGTGTTTAAGGCACAAGACTTGCATCCTTTGTGTCATGGCCGCCTCTGTGGCCTGCAGCTCTGGCTCTCTGAGACCTCACTCGGTCAGGATGCAAGACCCCAGAGTCAGTCTCCTGAGGGCCACTGAGAGTCCGTGCTGAACGGAACAGGGCCGGATAAAGGGCTTTTCATGCACTGCCCAGCAGCCCAGATAAGACGTGGAAAGCTGCAGACCAAAATGGGTAGACAGCCCCAAGCAGCCTTCCCAACAAGCCAGCAACTAATTGGCGCATTGGCCTGGCTTCTAAAGTGAACTTTCAAAGCTCTGGAAGGTTCTGAAAGCCATGCTACGCTCAAACTGGGGGTTGTCTGTGACTGTGTCAGGTAGGGGTCTCAGTCAGACGAGACTGGCTTTGTCCCATGGCTGCACTTCCCCTTACATGTAAGTGTCTGCTTATGTCGGGGTCTGCATCCTGGCCAGGCTAGGACTGGGCCTTTCCACTCCCCAGTTGGAGATGGCTGACTTCGACCTCAGTAATCATCGTGATTGGTTTTATGAACAGGGCCACCGAGGTTTTAAAGGAGAGAAAGGGGAGCCGGGGCTACCAGGGCTGGACGGACTGGATGCCCCATGCCCACTGGTATGGCATTTCCCTCCCTTGCTTGCGTGGCCAATCTGGGCTACCACCCCACGTGTGTGGTGTGTACCCGTGTGCCTCCTGATCCTCTTGCTCCGCTCTCCCAGCTCCTGCTTCCTGTTTCTTCACCCTGTAGACACCAAGAGTCATGTTGCCTAGAGCTTTGGATGCTCCCAACCATGTTACCCTCTGCATGCAAAGTGGCCAGGTGTTTTCTAGGCTGCAGCTACTTCTGAAGCAACCCTCCCCCCAACATCAATCAGGCCCCTGCAAAGCCAGTCTTGGCTGCATCTAATCCTCATTGTCTAACTGCATCTAGACCATTCTGGAAGCTAGGGCAGCATATTCGTTGGGCACCTCTGCGTGGCGCACTTAGCCATGAATGCACAAGATGAGCAAACTAACCAAACACAGAGTGAGCTGCCAGTCACCTGGCCAGCCACGCCCAGATGTGAACACACCCCTTCCCGCAGTTTGACAAGGGACATGAGGCATGCTTCTAGACAGACATTCTGTGTATGATTAAGGTGGAGGTAGGGGTCACCCTGTCCATTCTTCCAGGTCCAGGATCCTGGGTCATGGCTCAGGTGATGGCATCAGAACTAGAGTGTGGTCCAGGATCAGGTGTTAGATGCTAAAGACCCAGCAGGCTGTCCTTTGGTGTCTCTGTCCTTTGTCTTTAGGTATCTCACTAGGAAAAAAGAGGTAGAAAGGTCTAGAATGTAGTTAGGAGGAGTTAGGAGGTGGTCAAGTACCCCTGAGCGTGTCTGGAGCTGAAACTCAGGTGCTGGTTTCTCCCAGGCCCAGTCTTGCCCCAGATGGTAACTTCCCCAGTATCTGCATGACCCTCTTAACTGTAAAAGAAACAGAAGACAACTCTTGGCCCTGCAAACACTGGTCTAGGCTTCCATTTCCCCAGGAGATCCCGAAGCTGCTGTCATCACAGTATTCCCTGCCCCACATCCCCACCCCGTCACCCCCAGGTCCTCTTTTTGGTGAAAAGTGGCATTAGACAGCATGGATGGTCATAGCGTTCCTGGAGGAGCACCAGAGATGTTTTAGAACACAGATGCAAAGCCAGCCTGCGCAGGTCAAGCACACAGACTAGCAAGCAAGCCTCTTGACAGGATTGGCCCTGCCCTCCATCCCTAGCATGCAGCATGCATAGGTGCTTCCAAAGAGCTTCCATGAATTAAAAGCAGTCTTTCCTGGACCCCAGTCACCTCCCCTGCCCTGCTTCCCCCTCCCGCCCCCATCTGAGCACTCTTAACTTCTTTTAGGCACCTTGGCCTTCCCACTCTCTGCCTGCTCTTCCTCTGTGCCCTGCCACCATCCATGCGGATGGAAATGCCACTGTGGTCCTCAAAGGCCCCTGCTCCCTCCCAGAGTTTGTGTGCAGTGTGCCGCACTGTGGCAGTGGGGTGACTTGGCATGCCATGATGGACAGCGAAGGGGACAGGGGCACCACAAAACTGAAATGCACCACCTTGTCCAAGCCGAGAGGAGAAACGAGGATAAATATTGGTTGCCCATTCAAAATGGTGTCTTTTCCAATAACATCACATAATGACATGTCCTTTGTCTTGAATTGGCAGGAATGGGGTACGGGAGCTATTGACAGGACTTTAGCACATGCTGTGTTTCTTTGGGCTGGGGCAAAACCTGATGCAGGTCAGGCAATTGGGGGGGTTCCCTGCTGGGGTGGGTGGAGGAGACCCGAGAGACTGCAATCCTAGGAAGGGGCTGCCCTTCGCTAGATCTAGACTGAGACCCAGAGCTCTGCTCTTGGGTCCACCTGGCCCTCCCCGCAACCTGACCTCTGGAAGACTCCAGGACTGCCTCAGGATGTGCCAGAGAGGCCAGAATGTTAGGCCCAAGAAGCCTTGTGAATGTCCCATGGCACAGGCACCGTGTCCTGAGGCTGCTGCATTGCTCAGACAATACATAGTTGCTTCCCACCCGAATGTGCCATTCCCCTCCAGATTCCAGTATCTAAGGCAGGGTCAGAAAGACCTCCCAAGAGCCTGTTGCAATCCCCCTGAGGCTGCCTGTCATTTGCCACCCTGTCCCCACCTAGTAGTGACCATTATCTGGGACTGTTTGGGTGACACCTCCCAATGCGTAGGAAGAGAAACAAGCTCAGGCAGGCTGGGGACCATGGCACACGGCTCACCGTTCCCTCGGGAGGTTTGCAGAGGAAGACCAGGAGGCCCAATTGCCCAGTAACCTGAGCTCTTAGCACTCCACCGAGTCAGAACGAATATGGTCTTCTGTGCTATTCATGGACATCTGTGGACATCTGTACAAGCAAAGCCCACAGGTCACAGCAGTCCACTTAGCCTTGCGGCAGCTATGTTCACCATTGGCCAAAGGGGAAAACAGTGGCATCTAAATGCTTCCCACCCCTTCTAAGGGGACCCAGAGCAAGAAAGGAAGCAGCCAACAGTGGGTAGGCCACGTCTCAATGAGACTATGGAAATGTTTGTGTCATTGTCCCCCATCTACCCAGCTGATTGTCTCAAGAGCCTAAGCAATCTCTGCCTCCTCACAGGGAGAAGATGGCTTACCAGTCCAAGGCTGCTGGAACAAGGTAAGATTCCCAGAGGCCCTTGCAGCTCGGGGTCAAAGGTACAGCTCGTTTCCAACTGCGCCGTAAAGTTTCCATCCTGCATTTCTGCAGCTGAGACAGCAAGATGTGGGTCAAAAATGGTTCCACTTCATTGGCAGTTGGCAGGGGAGAGGGGTACGCATTACATATCCACTCGCTACACACTCCTGGAGAACACTTAGAGATGTTTTAAGGGACCAGATATGTAGATCAGTTGATAAGCATGTTTGCTTAGCATGCACAAAGCCCTAAGTCTGATCCCCAGCACTGCATAAGTCCTGCATGGTGGTACATGTATGTGATTTCAGCACCCACTCACTTAGGAGGTGCAGGCATCCCAAATACCAAGACATCACCAGGTTCACAATGCCATTGTCACTTGCCATCATTGAAGCAGTCAGCCAAATGTCACAAGGACAGCCCTCTCAGCCACAGCTCCCAAGTCACAGGACTCCCCAGCCTAAGGACAGAAGCCTACCTTTGTCCTCAGCATGGTCTTCAGCAGGTGGACAGCCATCTCCCTGCACCTCACCACCCCCTCAGCGTCCTCTGAGCCCCTCCCACCATCATCCAAGGCGACCAGTATGTCCTCATTGTAGAATTTATGGCCCCACACTCGCAAGAGTTTAGGCTTAGTCAGTCCAGCCCTGTGCCTTTAACTCAGAATTGTACGAGATCACTCAGCGCCCGTGTACCCCCAACACTCAAAATCTCATTGATGCACAGGACTAGAAAAAGTAGGGAGACAAACAAGATCTTGACTGAACACCTGGGTACCTAAAGCACTCACAAGCCATAGAAAGAAAAAGTTCAGCATTGAGGAGTCGGTGTCTTCCCCCCGCCCCCCCCCCACAATCTGCACTTCAGCCTCACCCAGAGGTTTCAGACAGAGGACTTTAAGACCCCCCTCGATCCCCAAAGATTCTCCCTCAAGGTTGTTGCTGGTGGGCAGCACATGGAACATATTAACTTAGCAGGGGAACCTCAGCTGCTGTCCAGAGCTACAGCATATTCGAGAAGCAACTAAAGAACCCCAGGTCTGCTGGTTCACACCAGCAATGCGGTCAGGGCAGATGTAGTGCATAGCGTGGTTTCTAAGACCGCATAAAGAGACTGCCCTCTAGTGGTCACAGCCGGGAGTAACTTCCAGGTGAAAGTTGAGTTTCCCTTGGGGAGAGTGTCTTAAAGTCCAGATGAGGGTCTTCCTTCAGCAGGGTTAATGCTCCACACTTCCCTGTCCGAGACACTGATGCAATCAAAGACAAACCCACCTCCTTTCCTCCAGGGGAGTCAGCATTCAGGCCCAGAAACTAACTCGCTGTCATTCTGGTTTTGTTTTGCAGTGACGCCTCTAACCTCGGATTGGCCTGTGTGTGTTTGTACATAGGATATTTATTTTTATACAGTTTTCACTTTTTGAAAATGCCCAAAGTATGATGCATCTTACAGATCATTGAAAAAGAGAAAGAGGAAAGCCTGCATATTTTGTACAGAAAGTAACCCTTCCTCTTTTGTTTACAAGACATTTTTGTATAAATCTGTTTCTAATACACTTCCTGTCTGTGAGTCTGCTCCTAATGTTGCATGATATTTGTGCACACTTATTAAATATCACAGCTTAATAAGTTATTGTGTTCCAGCACCAAAGGGGGCCGCCAGCACAGAGGTGCTGCAAGCTTACGTGTAAATTCACAGAAATGTGAAGATACGTGGCATTTGCCAGACTAGATGTGTCTGACAATATTTTACACTTTAACTGACTTTCATTATTAAAAAAAATGAAATGTGGCAATTTATGATCCTGATTAATCACTAAATTAAATCCATTCTGGCTTGTGCAAGCAGGAAGTCTTAGAAGCACGAGCCCTCAGAAGTGTGGGGCAATACTGGGAATGTTAGCTTCAACAAAAGGAGGGCGGGGACTCCTTTAGGAGATGTTCCTTATGTCAAATCCTAAATTCATCACTTGAGCACTGAGAGTTCAGCAATACTGAGGACCCCCCAGGGCTGCAAAGAGGACTTACATATTGCTTCAGGGTTTGGGTAGGGCTTTTGTTTGTTTCAGTTTCTTTCTTTTTTGTTTGTTTGTTTTTTGAGACAGGGTTTCTCTGTAGTTTTGGAGCCTGTCCTGGAACTAGCTCTTGTAGACCAGGCTGGCCTCGAACTCACAGAGATCCGCCTGCCTCTGCCTCCCAAGTGGTGGGATTAAAGGCGTGCACCACCACCGCCCGGCCGTTTTAGTTTCTTTACCCTATTTACTATTTCTGTTGCTGTAATAAAATATCACATCCAAAGGCAACCTAGAGCAGCAAAGGGTTGGTTTTGGCTTATAGGCCCAGAGGGGTAGAGTCCTTCATGTTAGAGTAGGTGTGACAACAGGAGGCAGGAAGCTTGCTGTTCACATCTCATCCACACACAGGAAATAGAGAAGGGGAACAGGAAGTGGGGCCAGGCTCTAAAACCCCAAAGCCTGCCCCCAGGGAGGGATCCCTCAGCAAGGTTCCACCCCCAAAAAACACTCCATCAACCTCTCCAAACAGTACCACCCACTGGACTCTAAGGGTTCTAGACTGTGGCGGCCATTCCCATTCAAACTTCTATACCCCCTTCTGAGTCACTGTCACTAGCAATGGCTACTGCATAGCACACTTGACCTTACAGAAATCTGCAGATCCAAGCACAGCTGGTGGAAGGAGGGAGCTTTGCCTCCTGTGCCAATCTACTCCAGCAAAAAAGAATCGCATAGATACCCCACACCACACCAGCCAGATCTCAACCACGTGTTAGTGTGTTCTTTTGTAGGAAATAAGACTTGTTGTGGGGCTGAAGAGATGGCTCAGTGACTTAGAGCGTTCACTGTTCTTGCAGAGGAACACGGTTTGAGTCCCAGCACCCTCGTGGTACACAAACATCTGTAACTCCAGTTCCAAGGCATCCAACGCCCTCCTCTGACCTCCGTGGACACCAGGCATGCATATGGTCCACATACATACATACATGCAGCAAAACATGAGCACACATAATGTAAGACTGTTTTTAAAACTCTTTAAAGAAATGGAGCCATTGTGCTGGAAAGGTGGATCAGTCAGTGGTGTGCCTGCGCACAAGCCTGAGGACCTGAGTTCAGTCCTCGGAGCCCCTGGGAAAAGGCTAAGTATGGAGGTACTTGCTTGGAATCCCAGTGCTCTGAAGGTAGATCCTTTGGCCTTATTAGCCAGCCGACTAGCTTAGCCTAATCAGAAAACCCCAGATTGGTGGCAAAAAAACAAGGTGGGTTCTGAGGATCAGTGCCTGAGGTTGTCTTCTGGTGCAGCGCTTGTTCATACACACATACATATACATGCATATACATGTACAGATATATATACATGTGTATATACCAGATATATATGTATGTGTATAGATTACAGCCATATGTACATTACACATATAGACACATATACACATACACATGTATACACATACATACGCATATATACATACACACCCATACACACACACATATATATACATTACACACACACACAAGAAATAGAGCTGTCAAGAGGCTGAAACAGAAGGATTGCAAATTTGGGGCCGGCTTGGGCTGCATAGTAAATCCCTGTTTCAAAACAAAAAAGGGGGAGAGAGAAAGTGATATTGTTTACCTGTCACAGTGCCTGCTTGGTAAAGGTCTCTGGAAACTGCTTCCTTAACTTCTTTCCACTTTGTGTAGTATGTGTTTGTGTGTGCATGTTTGCTTGTGTGTGGGTACCTATGCACATAAGTGTGTGCGCTTGTGGAGGCTCTGGGCTGATGTCGGGTCAACCTCGATCCCTCTTCCCTCTCATGCAAAAGGCAAGGTATCTCAGTCAAACCCAGGTCTTGCCAAGATGGCTAGTTTCAACAGCAAGGTTGCTCTGGGGGATCTCATGCCCCTGCCTTCTGAGTCTGGGAGCATTTATGCGAGATCCGTTTATTCTGGGGATCTGAATTCAGGTCCTTATACCTGCTCAGCAAATGCTCTAATCACTAAGCCATCTCCCTAACCCTAGGAAACCTCTGTTGATGAAGAGGTCAGTATTACTAGGGTGTAGCCGTGTAGCCTGCTGGTCTATTGTTAGCTGTTTAGAGTGTCCTTGGGGCTTCTAACGGAACCTCAAAACAACACAGGATTCTGGGAATTTCCCTCCCTTTCCAGACCTACTTTCATTTTACATTCCCTTTATACAGATACTGCTAACCGTCCCTGTTCCCTCCCCACACACACACTCTCCATCCTTCACATTTCTAAGAACCTGCCAGGTGTAAGGGTGAGCTCACACTAGTTAGCTATTATGATAATGGAACCGTGTTGCCCAGACTCGGGTTCTGTACAGGCATCAACCCAGGGCAACATCCAGCAGGCTATTCTGGAAATCGAGCAGCCCCTTCTGGATACCAACTTCCTCCTGGATGCCGGCTTCCTCATCTGAAAACTGAAGCTGCCTATCTAGAGTGAATCCCAGCAGACATAGATAGTATTTGTCTGGCTTCTCCTTGTGGGGCCAGGTCCAAACCTCCAGCTGGTCTGGTGAGTCCTTTCAGGATGGCCCCATGACCCCACCCCAGCATCTTCCCCATCCTGCCCAATGACAAGGGCTTCAAACACTTTAATTTCACTGTCTTCACATTCAGAAGTAAAATATAATAAAGACCCCAGCCAGCAACATATCTGTCTTTCTACCAGCATCCACAAAACCGAATGTTCTGTGTTTTTATAGAGGAAGGGAATCCACACAGCAAAAGCAGTACTCAAGATTCTCACTGTGTACCTTTCCCAGTGCCTTTGCCCTGTGCTCTGCTACAGGGGGCATATTGCCCAGCTTCATCTATGTGGAGACGTGCAGGCAGCTCAACAAAGGCACATGTAATGACTCCCCGCAACTGGTGGCTTAAGCAGAAAACTGAAAGCCACACCTTGCTCAAGGAGCAACTTAGCCCCTCCCCACATGCTCCTCTGACCCCGTCTATGACTTTAGTCAGCCTTTCCCCCCTTTCCAGCAGCTTGACGTCACAAATAGGACGTGTCATGATAATGACGACTCAGCCGACGGACTGGTCCACAGATTGGGCTTCTGGTCCTTGTCTCTAACATTCACTCTCTGGTCTTGGGGAGCCCCGGGCCACAGTAGGTCCAAGATCAGATGAGGATATTAGGCTTGGGTGATCTCTGGTGGCCCTGTCATCTCTGATACCTTGAAGCCCTCTGATTCTCCTTCCAGGTCAGCTTCCGGGATGACTGTGGACACTGGGGCATCCTGTGCTCCTCACTGCCTGGAGTCTTTTGACTGTAATTGCATCATGCATGGAGCTGGCTTTGCAAACTTGAAGCATGCATGTGTTCATAATCCTGGATAGGGAGGGGCCACGTGTGCTGAGTGCTCAGGGAGGGTCACCGCCAGCCAGGGCTCTTGGGTTCTAAAGACAGAGGAAGCAAGGGGCCAGCATGGTCAGGAAGAAGAGGCTGAGGTCTTTGGGAAGGATTTACAAAGCAGAGAGGGAGGGGCTAGTGGCTGCCTGAAGGTGACCCTATGGCTCATTTCTGTAGCAGAATCTTCCAGTGAGTATGAGCCCAGTGCCTCTTGGTTCTTAAGTCAGAGGATATACACCAGATCGAAGTGGATGAGAGAGGTAGAGATCCCATCCTCACTGTGAGGACCTGGTGCTCTGGCTACGACTATACGGGAGCCAGGTCCGGGAGATCTCTGGTCCTAGGAGGTGCCCATAAAATGTGGCATTGCTCAGCAAGGCTCCTTCTCAAATACCCACTTCTCTATGCCTTCTCAAGGGTCAGAGTCCTTGGCTAGTGGCCAAGAAGTGAAGGCAGCCCTGAGTCATGGGGAAAGTGCCTAGCCTTGGAGGAGGACCAAGATGGAGGATCTGTCCCTGCACAAACTCTTGTCTGCAGAAGCCTTCCTGAAGGCCCTGGTTTGAGGAGCTGATCGGAGCGTGACCACAGGAAAGCAAGGCCTCTCCTCTCTACACAGGAGCTCAGCTAGACCTCCTCAGGCCTCCAGGCCTGCTCCCTGCAGAGGTTCCTGGTGCTCCCTGCAGCCAGGAGGGCTGGTGTGACACCCAGCATCTCCTTTCTTGCAAGAATTTCAAGCAGCTGTCTACAGGGGGGCAGTTGGCAGCTTCCTGTGCTGACCCCAAGGACCCTTCCTAGGAGGCTATGGCCTGGATCCTATCGTCTTTCTCAGCTCCTTCAACTCCACAGGGTTCCTTCTATACCTTTTGGGGCTGCCTCCGTTAATCCTGTCCCTTCCTGGGTTCTTTCAAACATCATTTGCCAGAGGTAAACAGAGCATTGGCCTTGCGAAGGAAGCAGCAGGAATGTAGAAGAAAAACACTAACAAGGGTAAGCAATGATGGCAGCTGCCTGGCCTGGCCATCAGAGCCAATGACCTTACACACACACACGCACACACGCACACACACCTGTGTGACACGGTGTGATGCCCCACCTGCTACTGAGCCAACACCAAAGGAACATGGTCACAATCAAGATCATTTCAAGATGGTCTGGAATAAGCGCCATTCCTTTGGCAAAACTGTTGGAAGCCATGGACCACCTTACTTCCCCGCCCCCCATTGTCTTCCCTACTTCACCAATGAGCATACCTGTCCAACCCACAGTGCTTCTGAGTGAAGGAGGGCAGTGTCACTGGCTACGCTGGTGACAAGAGATGTGAGAGTCACACTGATGATAACCCAAGTACTAAATCCAGTCGCCAGCCCTCAGCACCTCCTCTCACTTAGGGCTCTAATCAGAACTGATGGCCTCGGGTGTCCAGGCAGCAGGTGGACATTGTGTAGAGAGCAAAGGTCGCCTCCCCTCTGACAGGGAGATTGAACTAGAATCCAAAGAACTGCTGGCCTAGGCAGGGAGTGAAGGCCACCCCACCAGAAGGCCATTGGAGGGCAGCAGCCCTCAAAGGGAAGAGATTCGTCTGGAATAAGTCAGCATCTCAAAGGAGCCTTGCCCCAAGACTCCCCTGATGGAGAGGCTTAGACACCGGAGAATTCTGGGGATTCTGACTTTGAACCCATAACAGCATCTTTCTTTGATGCTTTAGAGCACATTTAGGGGGTTCCCCCCACTCATAATGTTTGAACTTGAGGGGTGCCGCTCTGATCTTCACGTGGCAGCTTCCTTCTTCCCCCTTTTCAGGGATCTGCTCGCCCAGTAGGAACAGTAGCCTTTTTTCCATGAAAAGGACTACCCACAAACCGCATGTATCCATCTTAGATTCCTTTTGGAATCAAGGGCACATGTGTGTAACTGGGCATGGCAATGGTCCTAGGTAGTGGACCTGGACATGACATAAAGGGCTACTGGGTGTGCTGGGATTGCCACAGCCAAATCATTGGCTATCAAACCCTCCTGCCATTCCCAGGGCATGGGAAAAGTGAAAGCAGCCTATATAATGCAAATGGACTTGAGGGCTGTGGATGGCTTACGGGATCCTAGACATCTGTACATAGTTGGATAGTCTACCACCTGTCAATGAATCCTGACTCGTATCTAGCAACAGCGGAAGAAGACGTATAAGGTCTTGGTCACCTTTCCAGCTCCTTGTAAGAAAAGACTGTGAAACCATTTTCAAAGAGATGTTTTACTTGCACTCCACTCATTCCAAAGACTGTCTGTACGGAGGCATCTGCCAAAGTAAACAGCCCCGAGACTCCTCTGGCGGCTGAGAGTGTGGCCTCCAGTAATTAAGTCTCTGTGTTTGCCGCAGTAGCAGCCTGCTCTCTGGGGGACACTGGCTAAGAGCCTTTCACAGACTGAATACTAACTTCGTCGCAGGCTACCTGCCTTCAAGTGACAAAAGACTAGCTCTGGAAACCCATGTGCAAAATGGAAAGAATCGTGCCGAGGGGCTGGGCCGTAAGTGCATGTTCTTGCATTTAGAAAACAAAACAAAACAAGCAGCTTCATTTTTTGGAGACAAACTTGATTTAACTAGAACCATCGAGGAAGGGTCATCAAATTTTCTGGTGAAATTAGGGTCAAAGAGGGTCCCCTCGCACCTGCGTAGAAGCTTGAAGGGCAAGCCATTTAAATGTTGAGCAACTGGGCTGTAGAAAGAACAGGGTCATTTCTAGGTAGGACATGAGAATGGACGGACCCATTTCTAGGTAGGACATGAGGATGGATGGACCCCTGTGAAGCTGCTTTCTAAAACTAAGTACCATAAATGTCCATAGGGTTTTTATTTTCCTTTTCCTGGAAGAGAAAAGTAAGTAACACAAAAAAATAATGATAATAGCAAAAATAACTCTTGCTTTAAAATTCCAGTTACCAGTTAAATAAGGTTCTCTCCTTCCCTGGCTCCCTGACCCCCACCCTCACCCACACGCCACCCACCAACTCACCACCCATCCCCACTCCTCAGAGGATGCTGCTTCCTTTCCCCAGCAGCCTTCCTCCTTTTGGCTGCCTACCTTTGCCCTCTTTATACACCTAGGCAGACTCTCCATCTGGCCAACCTGATGTCGTAGGCTTCAGAGTGGCCACCCCAGAGTGCCAGCAGGGCGGGTTTCACTCCCTCTTCTCTTGCACTGCAGTGCGGTTAATTGAGGGTTGGATGTATTTTTCTAAAAATCAGAAACTGATTTCCAGAATGGCATCATGAAAGCAAGAGGTGTATTTGACTGGCCCCATAAGTCAGCAGATAGGAATAAAGTGGTTTTGAGAAAGTCATAGGCAGGTCCAAACTTCTGGCATTGTGACAAGCTGTTGTGGGCTATAAAGTTCAAACAGGAGAACCATGCAGTCAGTGATAACAACAACAGATACAAAAATTCTCATAATATTTTAAATAAGTTTACAATTTTGTATTGGGTAGACTTGAACCCAGTTTGCGGAGATGGAGACTTCTGTGTTTCTGGGATCTCTGTGTCGACACGGTCAAGCAAAGCAACTTTTCACATGTGCTTTGAACTGGTTTCCTCTGAAACACCCCTCCCCCACCCGCCCCGCACTGTCTTCCACTAAACCTCCTTTGAAGCCACTGGTACTGAGTCCCCTGGAGTGAAACATGGCACCTCCTCACAGCTGCCCCTGCAGAACCTCATGCACACCCCGGTGCTTTACCACAAAAGAGTTCACTTGCCAACACCCAGGACCCCTCCTGAGCTGACGGGTACCTGGACTCCACATTTTGTTTCGACATCCATGCAGAACCCTGGGGTCTGCTTTTTATTTCAAGGGAATATTTCCTGCTCAGTTCTGGGCCTTCACCAAATGGTTTCCAAAGCACTCAGCAACACCCCGTCCCCCAACACACATACCTCCTCAGAAGGAAGATGACCCCCTGGTCCTCAGTTCAAATGGTCCCTTCGCCCTTGCACTCACTAGCTCTGCCCCTGCTCCCACAGCAGCCCCTGCTGGTTCCTCGCCTCAGCCTAGCAACTCCTTGGCACCTTCGTTATTATTTTCTTTCACTTTCCAATTCTCTCATCTCACCCCCAGATCAGCTGGATCTATCCCTTGCCTCCTTGCCCATCACTTTAGGTCTCTACCCCCACTCTCCCCACCCCTACTCGCCACACTTCTTGCAGTTCAGCCTCAAAGGCTCTACAAGGTTCCCCTGGGGAGGAAGAAGCCAAGTCTGAAAGTTTGTCTGACCTTGACTGTTTTCCTGGTCCTTGCCTTTAGACAGACTCTGACAGATCTATTGCAATTTGTTCCCCATCAGAGAGGAAACTAGACGCTTGGATTGGCTTTACATTTGGGTCTCCATTCTAAGCCCATGACTGGTGAAGAGGCTCTCTGCCTTTTCTTTGTTTTGGCTTCATGATTAAAAGCGGAGTCTAAGAGCTTTCCTGTAGGCTTTTAATTTAGTTGTCACGGAAACAGGCTCTGGGTCTGTGACTCCTATCTCCACAGAGGAGGGTGGCCAGCTTCAAGCAGAGCTTAAATGAAAAAGTAACAACAGATGTAATATTCAGGAACTTGGCCGGTTTCATTCGTGATTTTCCTTGTGCCTGCGAGTGTCACTGTTGCGAGCCACGCAAGCAGCACCTTCTGATGTAAAGTAGCAGGTCCCTGCTCGGCTCAGGCCTACACTGGTGGCCGTCAGCTTGCCCACCGAAGCATGATGGAGGGTCGTGAGCAAAGTGCGGCTGTCCCCCATGCTGGAAAAGCCTTCCAGAAAGCCTCCAGATGTGCCCTTTGCTTTTCCTTGGGAATGCAACCTCGTTTCCCTTTGGAGCACAGGCTGGTGGAATCTGGGACGAGGGCTCTAATAAAGAGAAGACCAAACGAACAACGGTTCTTTTACTTAAAAAACAACAACAACAAAAAAAAAAAAACAGTTCTTTGATTTGTAACTTGGCCAAAAATAAGCAAGCGAGCTCTGTGGCCATTGAGTACCCTATGAAGCATCCCCAGTGTCTCCCATGAACCACCGGGGTTCCGCAGAGTCCCTGCACCACCACTAGCGTTCTGCGCATGTGCTCTTCAGTGAAGAAAACGTGTCTGTAAGTGGCTTGATGAAATTGAGACACTCGTCTGTACTTTCTGAGGCAAGGAGAGGTGTTACCACTGGTCCGTGTGGGACAGAGCGACGTTTCTGGAAATATGATTGGATGAAGACCATGGTAAAGCAGGGGTCACGTGAGCCCTTGTCCATCGATACTGACCGAGAAAGCTGTTGGCTGGTAACTTAGAGGCTGATGGCTTTTGTTAGCATCCTATGGCTCTGGGCTCAAACTCAGCCTCACAATACTGAGAAATGAGGACCTTCGGGACAGAAGTCTTGTGCCTCCCACCATGGCTTTTCCCCACCAACTCGGTCTACAACCCTGCATGACTGGACTAGACTTCGCCAAGCACAAAGTCGCCCTTGACATCTCTGGTTACCATGTGTCTGAGAGCTTGCTGTCTAATACATGGAGCCTCACATCCTACTTCAGTGAGTTAGCCAAAATGCCACTTCACCAGGCAAACAGGACCACAAAGTACCCAAGGGAACTGTACATGACCCCAAGTCTCAAGCCTGTCTCCCAGCTTCTTATTGAAGCATCTGGTCGCTACACAGCTTCCCCCTCGCTGAAAAGTTCTTTTTCCTATTTGGTGCACTTGGTGCAGTATTTAACCCTGCGTTTCAGTCCCATGGTGAACAATAGACTCTCTATTGTTTCTTACAGACTTGGTGAGGTGGGATATTTGACTCTCCATGCCGGTACATCTTAAATCTGATGCTCTGCTGCAGGTTCCCACTCGCCAGTCCCTTTTCGCCCATCTTGATGCTTTAAGTTCTTCCTTCCTTCCTTCCTTCCTTCCTTCCTTCCTTCCTTCCTTCCTTTGTGTTGTCTTGTTTTATTCTGATCATCTTTACTATGATTTTATAATATTCTTCATTTTGACTTTTTCTTTTTGTCCTGCTGCACCCAACTTGTTTTTTAATCCCTTTAGATACGTTGAAAGTTGGTTCCTTTTGGTGTTGACAAAGGAAAGCGCTTTGCCGATCGATTCTGACTTTTGTGACGGGGCCTTTTTCAAAGTCACCCCACATCACTCATCACGATTAGGCGCTAGTTCAAAACCCTGGGCTCTCTTCTGGATCTCCCTTTCCGTTTCTGACACTGATTTCCAGTTATCAGTGGTTCCTTTGGCCAGTACCTGAATGTTCCAGATCAGAGACCGATTCTTCCTTTTCCTCTGTCCAATAACATCCAGGTTAAGTGGCCTTAGGGAAAAACGCCCCAGATGGCTAAGGGTCAGCATGTCACAAGTGCAGGGAACACTGTGTCCTCAGTTAATACACAGCCTCGACTGCTTAAAATGCTCTGCTCCCTCTCCTGCACCCAGTGGGGGTGGGGGCTTCAACTTAGAACTCATTTGCCTGTGACACAGCAGGGTCTGGCTGTGTGGTCTCTCCCCATCCCTCAAAGTGTGACACAGGTCTAAGGTCTTTGTGGAAAACAGGGGCTTCAGTCTCCAACCCTGTTCCCACCCTCAGTTTTACCAAGTACAGGAATCAAAGTTCGCTGCAACTGGAATGTTCCAAATGGAAAAACCTCACCGTGAAAACTGACTTGCTCTTTGAAATGTGACTTGGCATGCTGCCCAGATAAGCGTACCACTCTTTTAAGTAAGAGGACCCTGAAAGAAAAGAAGGAAGAAAAACAGTTAACCATATTTGGGCTGAGTATGTAGCTCAATGGTTGAGTGTCTGCTTGCCCTGCTCAAGGCCCTGGGTTCAACCCCCAACACTGCCAAAAGAAAAATGAGAGAGAGAGAGAGAGAGATCCTAGTCCCCCCACCCACTCAGGAAACCCAGGGGAGGGCAGGGACTCTAACCACAGCACTATCCCCAAAGTCAGAGATGAACCCACGAGAGCAAGAGCACTGGTTCTCAACCTGTGGGTCTCGACCCCACTGGGGATTGCCCATTTACATTAAGATTTATAGAAGTAGCAAAGTTATAGTTATGAAGTAGCAACAAAATAATTTTGTGGTTGGGGGGCCCCCACAACATGAGGAACTGTATTACAGGGTCGCAGCATTGGGAAGGTTGAGAACCACTGCTCGAGAGAGAGATGTGGGGAGATCAGTAAGGAAGCACACTAACCACAGGTATCTGGGAAAGGCCTAGAAATACCAAGAGGAAACATTAACTGCCTAACTCAACAACTCAGGCAAGCAGGAGTCTCACCAAGTCAGTCTAGACTCCAGAAGACATGGAAGAGGCAGCCGAGAGCCCCCACCCCCACCCCGCCGCCACTGCAACTGTGGCCCTAGATTTCCACACTGCCATTTTGTATTCTCTCTGATGTAAATATTTTCCACTGTAAAAACAAAATGTAAATACTGATTGTATATTTTGTTCTTGTCTTTTCTAAAGTGGAAACTGATCTGGGCAATAAATCATAAATCATCTACATCTTGTTCCTTTTCTGGTTTTTTTCCCCCCTTCTTCTTCTTCTTCTTCGAAATCATATACTATAATATCTTTCAGGAGGCGGAGGCTGATTAAAGAGGGCCTCCATTCCTGACTAATGGAAGGAAGATGGCGCCAGCTGAGGAGATGGGGATTAGGGGGCCGAGCCCAGATGAGCTTTGCGTCTTTCATTAACAGGTGCCGGACCCTGATTGAAGTCTTTTAACCTCTTGGGGCTTCATCCAAAAGTGAAAACAGCTGCCAGGCTTTTAAAATGCAACAGAGTAGCAGATGCAAAACACTTTGAAAGTAAAAACTTGTATTCAAAGGCACCAAACTGCTCAATCTTAACTGTCGGGGTCTCCATTGGTTGGGAAGCAGATATTTCATAGATGGGAAACCTCCACCTATTTCATGCTATTTTTTGCTTGAACTCTATTTTGGAACGAAACCAATAAGAAATTGAGTGTACTGTTAATTTCTGCAGCTACTTTTAAAGGCCCATAGTTACTAGTCAAAATTATTTTATAGGCGTTAAAAGCACTTGAAGAAGAAATAAGGTTTTTTTTTATTTGAGAGTGTGTGTGTGTGTGTGTGTGTGTGTGTGTGTGTGTGTTGCATATTGTGTGATGTTTTGTTGTTGTCATCGTGTGCGTGTATATGTGTGTGAATTGTCCCGCACACAGTTGGATCCCCTGGGACTGGAGTTACAGATGGTTGTGAGCTGCCATGTGGATGCTAGGGATTGAACACGGGTCCTCTGGAAGAGCATCAGTGCTCTTAACTGCTGATCTACCAACCCAGCCCTAGGAAACAAGTTTTAATGATCTTACTAATACCTATGATTTGAATATGTTCTTAGCTAAAAATTTATCAGTTTCTAACGTGCCTTGAAGAACCAGGAAGAATAGAACCAAATGATCTAAATTTAACAATCTATCAAGTACAAATGGGAATCTCAAAGAATAGTCCAGGCAAACAGAGCAAGCACCTTCTTTACCCATTCAAATGACCAAACCGAAGCCATTCAAAAACAAGCCGCGGTATTTCCCACACCAACTTGACCATGGATGTTTGCCATTTTAGAGTAGGGGAAGTTGGCACCCATCCCTCACATCTTACAGAGGAGAAACAGATTTACGTGACTTGTGCCTATAATTCCAACACTCAAGAGACAGAGGCAGGAAATCAGAAGCTTAGCTACATAGCAAATTTAAGACCAGCCTGAGCTATATGAGACCTTGTCTCAAGATAGACAGACAGACAGAAAGATGATAGATAGATGATTGATTGATAGATAGATAGATAATAGACAGACAGATGATAGACAAACAGACAGACAGATAGAAATAGGCAGACAGGCAGATAGGCAGATAGATAGATAGATAGATAGATAGATAGATAGATAGATAGATAGATAGATAGATAGATAGATAGATAGATAGATAGATAGATGATAAAATTGAACTCCATACCCATCTCTCAGAAAGACAAGAAAGGAGTTATTGAGCCCTTCCATGAGCAGCCAGGCTCTGAAAGAATTTAGTATTCAACAAGAATGTTCAGGAAGAGGTAAGTCATACAACTTTAAAAGAGAACACATGTTCAAGATTTTATCTGAATTATATGACAAGAGAACCAGACACGGGTTTTTAAAGACCGTTCGGAAGAACGATCAAAAAGCACAGATTTATATGGAGTCACGGAACATTGAGAAGAACCGTGAATGGAAACAAAGCTGATTATTCCTATCATCCGGGACAGACCGGAAAGGTCTACCGGTTGTCTGCACTTTATAAAGTGCCACGGGAGCTCTTGCAAGCCATTAGCAAGTCTGGAAACTGGTAACCCAAGAGGCTGTACTAGAGGTGAGCCACAGCTTTCCACCGAAACCCTAGCTGGCTTTCTACTATTGTAAAGCTCTCTCTGCTTTATTGACTGACCGGGCCTAGCTCATAGATGTTAAGACACATCATTTTCACCTCTTGCATTACCCTGGCAAATGAGCAATCAGGAAAAACCCCCTTGGGCAGATATTGATGGAACCCTATATGAATGTTAACCTTCTGGCCTCTGACCTCTGAGTCCCTCTCCTGTCTCTGTTTACTATCTTGGAGCCCACCCCCACTGAGCTGGGGGCTAAGAACTCTTTGACATAAATAACTAGATCTGCAGGGCTGATCAAAAGCAGATGTGATGAAGGACATGGGCCCTAGATTCCACTGTGCTCATCTCGGGCAGAGCAGTAAATCTCCAGGTTTATACCGCCAGCAGGACTCATTCCTCCGAATTAAACACCCCTAACCCTTCACATGGGGGACTGTTCACTGGGAAGAACCTCTTTGCCTCTGACTCTGTGGTTCAGTGCGCTGACAGTTAGGATGCTCTGAAAATAATGGATTGCAGTCTCTCTCTTTTGACCCCTAGGACCTCATCTGAGGCTACTTCCTGTAGCTCATTCTGGGGGTTGTAGTTATCCTGTTGGGATGGAGGCATCTTAGTGCTGGAGACAGGAGCCACGCCTCCCCCCCTTCCCAAGTATCAGTTAATGTGGCCATTGTATTCGTGCCGTAGTGGTTTCCTTAGCAGTTTAATTAATAAATCAGAATATTCATTCAAGATGTGGCCACAGCAGTAATAAGCTCTGTACCTTTCCCGGCCTTTTACCTCCAGAGGCTGAGCTCTCAATCTCTTCCGGTATCTACAGCGATGGCTGAACACACAGCATGGCCATTGCATTTCACTGGGATGTGACAGTAGTTGCTGCTGAGTGTGGTTGAGGACAGGCAGTGTACACAGTCTCTCAGACATCTGGTTTGTACTGCGGGGAAGAGGGCTGGATGACTCAGGCTGGACTGAGATCGCTTCTCCAGCTCACGCATCCCTGGAGGACGCAACAGATTCCCCCCACACGTGCTGCTCAGTGCCATTTCCAGGGATTTCAAGTTCGAACAAGTCACAAAGTGTTGGGGACTCAGACACCACCCAAAGCAGAATGTTATTGCTCTAGCTTTGAGGAAGCAAAGGTGGAGAAAGCGGAGTTAAGCCCACTCATGGCAGCCCCACCGCTTCCAAATCCATGCTGGTGACATTAGATGTCTGGAGACTGTGTTCTGGAGGGGAGTCTGTAGAAAGCTCTTAGGCTCTCTTTAATAATCAATGTCATGAAGAGCTGGAGAGTTGATCCAAAATAAGGAAACCAATAAATAGGCATAAAAATGGAATGAATGTCGAGCCAGAACAAGTGTAGCCAGCACCCTCGGAACACACCCAAGATCAGCAAGGTGAATTTCCGCTTTTAGAAACTACAGAGGGCCTGTTAGGGTGGCACACACCTTTAATACCAGCAATGAGGAGGTAGAGGCAGGCAGATCTGTGTGAGTTTGAGGCCAGCCTGGTCTACAGAGTGAGTTCCAGGACAGCCAGGGCCACATAGAGAAACCCTGTCTGAAAGAAAATACACAGAGATGGCTTAGAAGTAAAGGCAGCTGCCTACAAGCTTAACCACCTGTGTTCGATTCCCAGCATTCACTTGGTGGGAAAAGAACCAACGCCAACCTCTGACCTCCACACATGTGCTCGCCCACACACACACTCATGGAATAATACACAGAAAGCAGAATAAAGAAAACACTGTTTAAAAATTAAGATACATACCACATATTTAGAAGAAAAGGGAAAGGTGACGTGTTCTCAGATGGTTAAAACTGGAAAGAGAGGAAGAAAAAGTAACAACTAAAACAAATGTGGAGCTATTGAAACCAGTGTGCACCTAAGTGGAAGGGCAGACAGAGGTCTTTATATTGTGCTTCTTTCTAATGTTTAATATTATGTCAAAAATACATCTAAAAGAAGATGACTTCAAAATAATTTCAGTGTTCTAAAACAATGTAATTTGGGGCCAGTGAGGTGGCTCATCAGGTAAAGGCACTTGCCACCAAGCCTGAGAAGTTGAGTTTGGTTCCTGGGATCCACGTGGTGGAGGGAGAACTGCCTCTCACGGTTGTCTTTGGACCTCTACATATACTCAAGTAAACAGAGAAATAAATGTAACCATTTTGAACTTCCACTCTATGCCCAGTCATTCCATTATTCAAATAAATGTATGTTCAAGATTGGAGAACCCAGAACATTTTCTTCAACCATGAAGTTCCTGCCAAAGTTAGTAAAAGAAATTATATTCACATGGAAAGGAAGATACTGATCTATTATGGGCATAGTGAGACATATGGCTGAGGCTAACTAAACTGTTCATGGTTTTTTGTTTTGTTTTGTTTTTGTTTTTGTTTTTTGGTAGAATCCAGAAGAAACATTGTGGAAAAAAAAATCTTCTTGGCCTGCTGTCCATCAGTGTACAGAAAACAATAAAGGGAAGTAGGGGTGAAAACAGATTTCTCAATTTCTTTTAAAAGATGTGTTTCTCATGCCAGACATGGTGTTGCACACCTTTAATCCCAGCACTCAAGAGGCAGAGGCAGGTGGATCTCTGAGTTCAAGGTCAGCCTGGTCTATAGAGTGAGTTCCAGGACAACCAGGACTGTTACACAGAAAAATGCAGTCTTGGGGTAAAGAAAGGGAGGAAGAGAGGGCGTGAGGGAGAGAGGGAAGGAAGTGGGGGGGGGAGGAAGGAAAGATGCACTTCTCAGCTACACTCGTGCAGTGTCTGAGATGCTTTTCTGGAGTTAAGTTTTAAAAGCAATGAGGCCAGCGGGGTGTGTACACATCTGTAACCCCAGTACTTCAGAGGCCCAAAGGGGGATCCTGAGTACAAGGCCAATCTGGGCTTGTTTTTTCCCCTTCCCAGAAATAAAATTGAAAATATTAAGAAAGCATTGATAGTCATACTATCAAAACTGTGAAGTTTTATATAGTATGGAATTTGATAACAAAAGGAACCAGGTTCCCTGTATAAGACTAGAGCGGGTATGACTTCAAGACAGTGTGACATCTGTCAGACCTAATACATCTACTATGTGAACTTGAAATTCTACCAAACGGGCTTTCCACAGGGGAATTCTTTCACTGGTTCTAAAGGAGAATGAACAAGAGTATCTCGCCAGCATTGTCTATTAGGGGGAGGAGTAACACCTGCTACGCCTGTCTGTCACTGAAACATCTTGGAGTTCTGACATGATCCCGCCTACGGCACACTAAAATGCCTGGAAAAGAAAGTAACTTAAGAGATGGGGGGGGTGTACACCCGTAATCCCAGGAGGCAGGGGATGGAGGCAAGAGGGTGGTCAGTTTGAGACCAACCTACCCAGGGAGATGCTGCCTCTAAACAAACACATAAGTAAACAGAACAGGGAGGAAATGATTTACACTAGCACAACACTAACAGTAGAGCATATTGTAAACTGATTAAAGTTTTAGTGAGTGTGTGCGTGTTTAAGAACAAACGACAAAGAAAGAAAAGAAACACAATTGAAGGGTGAAGCAGTATGCTAATAAACACAAGAGCAGGATGGGGAGGTGGCTCAGTGGCTAAAGCACTTACCTTCAAGCATGAGGCCCCACGTTAAAAGAAAGAAGCGGGGGCTGGAACGATGGCTAAGAAATTAAGAGTAGTTACTGCTCTTGCAGAGGACCTGGTTTGGGTTCCTTGTACCCACTTTGCAGCTCGCAACCATCTTTAACGCCATTCCAGAGACTCTGTCGCCCTCTCCTGGCCTCCACGGGCACTGCATGCACATAGTGCACTCCCAGCTGCCTGCAATGCCAGGCAATCCCCGCAATCCCTGGGGATCCAATGCCCACTTCAGGCCTCTGCAGGCACCAGGCATGCATGCGGTGGCACTGACAAACGTGCAGGCAAAACCCCCATACACCTAAAATAAAAATAAATACATTTTAATAAGAATAGATTTGTATTTTAATCAAGGGGCAGGGAACGAAATGGGAAAGAAACGTCCCTGAAATGCAGAGGTGTTGCCCAAGGAGGAAGCAAAAGACTGTAAGAGTCAGCGAAGAAGGAGTGTGCTGTGAAACGCTATCCTCAGACAAGACACGGTTGCTGGACACATGGACTCTTGGGAACTATGGTGTGATCTGTACAAATCAAGCCAGTTAAAAGCAGCTCCAGTATGAAGAGGGGAGGGGCTCCCGAGGCCCCACCCCTAGCTGAGTCATTATTGGCAGTTGATGCTGGGGGATGAAAAGTCACTTTTCTTTGGAGGGGTGGCCACTGGTTTGTTGCCCATGTCCCAGAGGCCGCCCCACTTACATGCATGGAGGCATCACTAATGAGACCCAATGAGTCATTTAAAACAAAGATATGAAGTTGAAGTTGGGAGGGAGAAATGTTGGGGGAAGGGAATATTAAGGGGGGGCTGAAGGGACAGCTCAGCAATTAATAGGACAGGCTCCTCTTGCAGAGACCCCCAAGTTCCATTCCCAGCATCCACATAGTGGCTCGCAACCAGCTGTAAATCCAGTCCCACGTGATCTGCCATCCTCTTCTGACATCTAAGGGTACCAGACGCTCATGAGGTGCAGAGACGTACATGCAGGCAAAAGGCTCATACGCCAAAAATTAAAAATAATTAAAAAAAGAAGTTCAAGGCGTAGGAAGACCCTGTTTTAAAAAAAAAAAAGGTAAGAAGAGGCAAGCCGCCTAGAGGTCCATCAGTCTGCGAATGGATAATGAAAATGTGGTATAGAGACACAGTGAAATTCTATTCTGCTCCGATGAAAGCGGAAATCATGAGATTCCCGGATAATAGGTGGAAGTGAAAAATGTTCTAGAGCGAGGTGATCTCTAGGTTTGAGTGTGTAACTGGAAAAGCCAAGAAAATAGGAAAGGATTGTTTGCTGCCAGGGCCTCAGAAACAGTGACAGTAGAGAGGAAGGGTGGAAAGGATGCTTATGTATGGAACTAAAAAATAATTATAATAAGCTCAAAAATTAAATGCAATTAAAAAAATAATAGTAAATGGAAAAATAAAGCGGCTGTATGTGCATATAACGGAGTATTCACACAAATAAAGGAAGAAATACTGAGCCATGACGCTGTTGGCTGCCTGCTCCCTGGTTCCTAAAGAAACTGGCGCAGTAGGCAGAAGGGCCAGGACGTGCCACCTCAGAGTAACCATCAGCATGTGACAGCCACCTGGGCGCTAGGTTCTAAGCGCCACTTAAGGCAGCAGGGAGAGCCGCCTGAGGAGTGCGACAGTGACTTCCGGGTTAAGGAGCCGGGAATCCCGCCCTCACAGTCACGTGAGCTCCCTGCAGTGCCCAGCAGCGCCCAGGAGGGGGCGACTTCACAGAAGACAGCTTGCAGCTGCTACCCAGCTTTCTGCTTCCCCCTTTCTCTCCACATCCAGGCCTCGCTTTTTCCCAGACTTTTTCTTTTTCTCTTTCCTTTTCCATATCTGGGGTTGAACCCAAGGCTTGACTTTCCGGACTCTGTCACTCAGCTGTATCATCGGAGCTTTTTTTTTTTTTCTTGAAACAGGGGCTTGCTAAGTTGCTCAGGATGGACTTGAACTTGCAGTCCTCCTGCTTCAGCCTCCCAGCTGGCTGGGGTTACAGGCATTCACCAGCAGACTCTGCTATCCTGAGTCTTTATCATCAGTCCCTTGCCCAAGGGCTACCCCACTGATGAAGCACCCAAGCTCCTGCCTGCCCTATATCCCTGCTTTTCCTTCTCTTCCCCCACACCTCATCACTGCCCACGTCCAAGGTCAGGCTGGGTCTGCTGAGCTGGGCACATTTGCCTCTGCTTTTTCAATTTAGAAAGCCAGCAAGAACCACTCACTTAACTCCAGTGTACATTACTCATTACAACTCTCTCTCTCTCTCTCTCTCTCTCTCTCTCTCTCTCTCACACACACACACACACACACACACACACATTCACAGTCACATATACATATACACACACATGAACATACTCACACACATTCACACACTCACACACATACATACACATTCACATATATACACACATACACACACACTCATATACATACATATACCTATACACACACATACATACACATATGCACACATGCACACACTCACACACATATACATGAAGGAAGAGGACGAGGAAGAAGGCAGAAAAGAGTTTCCATTTTATTTTTTTAAAAGGTAAAATAAAAGGGAAACTATTTTGGGAATAAACACTTAATTAGAAGAAACCCGAGAGTAAGCCATCACACTGCATAATCCTCCGGAGCAAATGAGGGAAGCTTTGAAATAGAAACTCCTCCGAGAGGTGTAAGGAGATCAGAGGTCCCTGCTTTGTCCCAGTGAGTAAAGAGCTGAGCAAGCACAGTCCCAGCCACTGTTCTTAGATCAGCACAACTACATCCCAAGGTGACCCTGGGTGCCCACGGAAGAGCGCCCAGAGAACTGGAACTTGCCAGAACAAAACCCATCGACAGACTCTCTGGGGCCTGCTACAGCAGCGTGGGGAATTGAGCTGCGCTGATGAATTCCTGGAGGCTGCTTCAGGGCTTGCCACAGAGCTCACGGTCTAGAAGGGTTCGGTTTCAGCGACAGTGTTCACGGTCTAGAAGGGTTCGGTTTCAGCGACAGTGTTCACGGTCTAGAAGGGTTCGGGTTCAGCGACAGTGTTCACATTTGTACTGTTCTCATCCCCGGGACCTTCTAGCTTCTAGCAGGGAATGGGGAAGTAAAGTGATGGTGGAATTTTGTCTTTAGTTTTTTACTCTTCCATTTTACTTTTACATTTTTTTTTAAAGATGTGCATGTCTGTGTGTCTGTATGTGAGCTTGCGCTCCTGAGTGCAATGCCTGCAGAGGCAGGAAAAGAACCTGTCAGATTCCCTGGAGCTGGACTTACAGAGCCACTAGCTGTGGGTGCTGGGACCCTAACTCTGGTCCTTTGCAAGAGCAGTAGATGTCTTAAGCACTGAGCCATCTCTCCAGCCCCTGCAATGAGATTTTGACAACTCAACTCTTAGCCAGGCCAGTCCTGGAGTGAAGCTGTATAACCAGAACCGAATGTCCCGGGCTTTGTCAGAGCCTCAAATGAGAAACATTGTGACATTCACAGCCCAAAGGCCCAGGCTCACTGAGAGACTGAGGCCTGATACAAATCCCACCCCACACCTACCCTTCCCAGCACATTATGGAACTGTTCACCACAGTTCCTATTGCCCTACGTCCCATCCGGGTCCCAACAAAAAATTGCAAGGCAGAGCAAAAGGAAAAAAAAAACAAAACAAAACAGTTTGACTTCCAGTCCTGTAATCCCAGCATTTGGCAGCTGAGGCGAGGAAGATTTTTAAAACCAGTCTGGCCTGGGTGTAATAGTGCACACCTTTAATCCCAACACTGGGAGGCAGAGGCTGGCAGATTTCTTATGTTCAAGTCCAACCTGATCTACATAGTGAGTTCTGGGACCCCGTCTCAAAACAAAGATACCGGTGGAGTGAAACATGCACCAAACATTTCAGAGGCAGCAAACTCATCATCCATGTATAGAGAACATAAACCCGTGTCAACACACATTACATGAACTATCAGTCCCCAGGCTGGTGATAAGCCACAGCGTGTAGTTATTGGAAGTAACACTGAAGGCTAAAAGGAAAGCATCAAATAGAGAACATGTACAAATGAGATGGTGGGTGGATAGTTTGCTGCATTTGGGCAGAGCTGAGGGTGAGCCCAGGGCCTCATGAATACAAGGCAGACTACTCCATGTCCAGACTCTGAAAATGTATGCTCAACAGAACTGAAAATAGCAACAGTGGTCAGATTGCAGCTGGCTGTCTTTCTGGTAACGTCTACGGGAATTCGAGGTAAAAGAGGGGATTTGTTACCATAAATACTAATTTGTTTTCTAATTACAATTCTGCTTTTTGGTTTTTTTTGTTTGTTTGTTTTTTGAGACAGGGTTTCTCTGTAGCTTTGGAGCCTTTCCTGGAACTCACTCTGTAGACCAGGCTGGTCTCGAACTCACAGAGATCTGACTGCCTCTGCCTCCCGAGTGCTGGAATTAAAGGCGTGTGCCACCACCACCCAGTTCTAATTCTGTTTTGTTTCCTTAAGAACCGAGATTTTTTTGGTAGAGAAAAGAGAAGATCCAGGTACAATCTGTAAGAGTTTGAGTTATAGTTGTGTGGTTAAATGTCACTGCATGAACTCAGGAATTACTTAGTCTTCTAAAAGGGGAAATATGGGGCTGCAGAAATGACTCAGGGTTAAGAATCCTTATAGAAGATGCACATGGTAGCTCACAACTGTCTGTATCCAGCTGCAGGGGATATAATGACCTCATCTGGACTCTGCGGGCACCAGGCACACACACGGTACACAGACATACATGCAGACAAAACATCTATACACATAAAATAAAAATAAATGAATCTTAAAAAGACATTTAAAAGAAGTGGAAATGTTTCCACAGACATTGCCACCTAAGCTCTGCTCCCTGCAGGTGCCTGAAGGCAATGACCAACTTGCTCACACTGACGGTCCCAGCACATACCTACGTGGCTTGAAGTATCAATTTTCCTCTAAACAAAGTGATTAGTTACTGTTCTATTTTGTGAAGAGACACCATGACCGTGGCAACTCTTATAAAAGACAGCATTTAATTAACAGCTTCAGGGGTTCGTCCATTGTCATGCATGACTGGTGCTGGAGAAGTAACTGAGAATTTTACATCCACAGGCAGCAGAGAGACACTGGTCCTAGCATGGGCTTCTGAAACCTCAAAGCCCACCCCTAGTGACACACTTCCTCCAACAAGGCCACACCTCCTAATCCCTCTCAAGTAGTGCCACTTCCTGGTGACTAAGCATTCAAATACGTGAGCTTTGGGGCCATTCTTACTCAGACCACCACACAGAATGAAGTCTTCTAGGAGAAGCCCCCGGTGGAAATGCAGCAGCGGAACCCAGAATTCCCCATCAGTCTGCATAAGAAGTTGAGGCTTAGCGATAAAGCCACCAAAGGTGCTCGCTGCCAAGCCTGAAGACCTGAGCTCAATCCCTGGGTCCCATGTGGTGGAAGGAGAGAAGCTGTTCTCAGTCCTCCACATGACGGCTGCGGCACATACATTCACACATGCCTCCCACCCACAATAAATAAATGTTTAAAAAAATTGAAAGAGGGTGCTGAGATATTAAGATATAAAAGGGGCTCAGAGCTGATTTGAAGAGCCCGCACCACCAGCCAGGAATGGGACAATCATTACAATTTATTAAAATTCATCAATCAGTGAAGTCATCGTTATATTAAAATTTATTTTAAAGAAACTAATGGGTGACTGTGACAGAATGACAGGAAACCAATTCATTATCTCAAATGAAGCATTTATTCTGCCTTCCCATATCAACCATGCCCCCATAATCAAATAGGAATGAGCACATGTGTCTCTTTATAAAGGTTCTCTGTCTAATAAATGAGAAAGAAATTAAAGAATTAGAGTATAATAATTTTGCATCTCCAATGAATTAATACTTTTAGGCATTTACACTGACGGCTGAGAATGTCACAAGAAAAAAAAAAAGATAGCCAGATATCCTAGAAAGAGAACACAGCACTGTGGAGTTGCTGGCGGTACCAAGTCCAGTCAACTGAACTCTGCGTCTGGCTTTTCAGTGCCTGAACTAAAACTGGAGCTGCGTGTGACCCACATGGGCATCAGCAAAGTCCAGACTGTGGGGGAGATGCTAGAGTTCTTCAGCAGGCATCCAATCACAGGGGTGAGTCCTGAAAACCGAGTCTTTCTAGGTAAACTAAAAAGAGAGGATGAACGAGTCTGCAGATTAACGGTGAAGCCAGCAGCATACAATGATTTTTATACTGGATCTGAGCCAAAGGGCTGAGCAGTGAGGTCACACTTTGTAATGGGGACGCCTTAGCCATAGTGTCTGAAATAGACATTTAGGTGACAAAATTGCTAAACGCCAAGAGGAAGTGAGTGGTACAAGGTGCATGAGGTCTTCTGTTCTAATGAAGACAGAGCAACGAAGACCAGAGTTATCCTCCTGACCACAATCAGTAAGATAATAGTCCACTAATATAAAGCAGGAGGCAGGGAATGCCTGTCTTTGGACGCTGAATCTTGCTTCAAACAGCAATGTCGAAAAACCAAAAAAAAAAAGAAAGAAAGAAAAAGAAAAAAGAGTGGTGAGCACTGAGAGGGGCTAACAAATGAGGTGGGCTTTAGAGTGACCCCAGCCTGTATAGAATATCCCAACCAGACTGAAGGACCATCCAGGAAACGCCCCCCACCCCCACCAACAGTCTCCGGAGCTGAGGAGACAGAACTGAGAAGTGGGATCGAGTGGCTTGTGCCAGGTGCACAGAGAGGGTACCTCTGAGGCACTCACCAACACAGGTATGGATGGAAACTGCCAAAAGCCTGGGGATGAGCCACCCAGGGGACACGGTGAGCCTTTTCAGAAACCCACCAGCAAAGCCTGTGGCCTCACGTGCCATAGGAAGAAAGCTAACTAGGGCAAGAGGATTCTAGGATTTGAGCCATGAGCCAAATGGGCTCTGGAGCCAAAGCTGCTCAGCCCCTACCCAGAAATGCTTAAACACAGGCCTCAGAAAGCACCAGCAGTTTCCAAGCAACTTGCATTCCAGAAAGGGGGAAAAAAAAACAAAACCACAAGAATGTGTTGCAGGAATGTGAAACATCCAGGAGATCACAGCGTGTGTATGTGTGTGCACGTGTGCCTGTGCACAAGCATGCATGTATGAGGGAGGGGTCATGACCCAGTATACAAATGAACAGCAACTTTAACGGATGAGAAAAAGCAAAACAAAACAACAGAAATGCTAGAACTGACAGAGACGTTGTGAAGCAATTGCTACAGCTGTCGTCGGGACAGCTAACAAGAGGAATGACTGAACATGCGAGAAATGATCACGTGAGAAAGACTCAAATGCATTTAGAGATTAAAATGAAAAGCAACGGAAAACTTAGCACACGCACAAGGAAGGAGAGTATTACACATGGCGAAAGAAAAGGTTCATCAACTTGAAAATACAGAAAGGGAAATTATTCAAACGGAAGCAAAGAGACAAAAGACAGGAGGGAAACCGCATTAGTGGACAGGAAAGTTAAGTCCCAGCCTTCGAATGGGTGGCTGCATGTCCCGACGAGAAGGAGAAGGGGCCCTAGCTTGCTTCTCTGTGGCTGTGGTAAACACCATGACCAGAAGCAACTGCAGAAGAAAGGATCTATTTCCAGTCACAGCCATCACTGGGGGAGGTAAGATCTCACTTGAAGGAGAAAGCAATAGCACCTGGTGTGGCAGCCCAGCTCTAGGAAGGCAGAGGCAAGCAGATCTCTGTTAGAGGCCGGCCAGAGTGAGTGAGTTCCAGGACGGACAGGGCTACAGAGAGAAACTCTGTCTCAGAAAACAAACAACACAAAAAAGCAAAAGGAAGGAAAAGAGAAAAAGGAAGAAGGGAGGGAGGGCGCGAGGAAGGAGTAACTCTACTTACTGGCTTTCTCTCCCTGGTTTGCTCAGCTGCTTTTCCTACACAGCCCACGTCCACTTGCCTAGGGACAGCACCACCCACAGTGGGCTAGGTTCTCCTACAGCAATCAGCAATAAAGAAAATGCCCCCAAAGACATGCCCACAGGCCAATCGGATGGGGGCAATTCCTCAGCTGAGGTTCCCTCTTCCCATATTGACAACCAAGATTAGCTATAATAAGGGGATTTTTGTTGTTGTTGTTGTTTTGTTTTTCAAGCCTGGCTATGGCTATCCTGGAACTCACTCTGTACACCAGGCTGACCTCAAACACAGAGATCCACCTACCTCTGCCTCCCAAGTGCTGGGATTAAAAGGTGTGTGGTGTGTGCCACCACCACCTAGTAGGAATTTTTATAAAAAGAAATAGTGGCTGAAGCCAGATGTTTTGGAGTGTATACCTGTAATCCCAGCATTCAGAACAGAGGCCTCCGTGAAGGCCCATATCCCTGAAGCCAAGAGTCCAAATAACGCCCCCTCCTAAAAAAAAAAAACAACCAACCAAATGACTGTTAGATTGGGGTTGAACAATTCGATGTGGAATAAAAGAAAGAATAAAACCAATCTCAGCCAGGTGGTGGTGGCGCACTCCTTTAATCCCAGCACTCGGGAGACAGAGGCAGGCGGATCTCTGTGAGTTCGAGACCAGCCTGGTCTACAAGAGCTAGTTCTAGGACAGTCTCCAAAGCCACAGAGAAACCCTGTCTCAAAAAGCCAAAAAAGAATAAAACCAACCTCAATGTGGGGGAGGGGGAAGATTGTCTTTTAATCCGACCAGCGAAGGACACCAGTTTCTCTTCAGGAGTGGAGATTGCCCAGGTGGAGGGGGCTTGGGGCTTTTCAGGGCAGCAGAGAGAACTATTGGAAAGGAAAGGTTTATCGATGGATGTGTTCTTTATAGTTCCAAGGTCAAATGAGTTCAGCAGACTTTCTCCTTACTGAGTTGGTTCCTCAGGTCAGGAGAGAGGTCTTATCAGTATGCTGAGTTGGGAGTTTCTCAACTCAGCTGAGGTTCCTTGCTTTAGGTCATCAACCCTTTAATGACAATAAAACAGCAAAACCCATGAATGTCCACTTTATTACCAATATTTTTTAAAAAAAAATTTCAAGGGGCTGTAAAAGTGGCTCGGCAGTAAAGAAGACACGGGTTCAGTTCCCAGCACCCAGAGTGGACAGCTCACACCCACCTACAACTCCAGCTCCATGGGATTTGACGCCCCCCTCTGGCCTCCACGGATATTGCATGCACATGGTGCACATAGAGACAAGCTGGTACAGGCACGTACACATAAATAAATTTTAGAAACATTTCCAAGTATGAAAAAGGAGCATAGTACTATGATACCATGCTACAGAGTTCAGAAGTTGAGGTTTTACTGCAACCTTTGATAAATTTGGGGGGAAGGGAATTACTTTCAGAAGAAGCATCGGGAGCTCTTCATTTAACTGAATCATGAACATGTATAACAGGTCTCAGGGTGTGTACATGTGAACTAAGGGTTATTTTCATTCCAAATGGTTCAGTGGGTCAGCAATGCAAGCATGTATGTCGTGCAGCGAGGCAAGGAGCAGATGGATAGTGTAGCTACTACACTCAGGTAGAGGGCCACAGTGATAATCCTTAACAGTCCAGGCCCCTGGGGGCACACTGAAGGTAGGACTCCCAGGGCTACATTTCAACAGCCACGGAGTATAGCAGCCATCCTCTGCTCAGCATGGCTATCTCTAGGAGCGGAGTCTGTCAGAGCCCTCAGCAGGGACAGCCTCTTGGAAGTGGGAGCTGTCTCCCTTGTGACCAAACCTCCTGGTTCTGGCAGGGCTCTTCTAGTTCAGTCAACAGATAATTCAGCAACTTGATTTCTTCACCGTATAGAACAAGGTGGAGACTGCCCTCCTCAAATGAGACCGGGGGCGGGGGGATGAATGAGCAGAGAGGGGTGGGCTGGGGCGCACTACAAGGAGGGCCGGGCCTCCTCGTGAAGCCTGCTCTACAGTCGGGCTGCTGACAAAGTGACTTACCAGTGACACACCCGAGCAGCCAAAAGGTCTGATGATATGAGCTGAGCATGGTGGCAAACGCATGGAATGCCAGTGCTCAGAAGGCTAAGGCAGGAGGATTGCTGTGAGTTTGAGGCCAGACTGTGCTATATAGTGAATACCGTGTCAACTAGGGCTACACAGGAAGAAGGAAAGAGAGGGATGGAAAACTGTGAGCACATCAAGAGTCTGGGCACATCCGTTATACTGAATACCCTCTTGAAAGAGTGTTCTTGTAGTCTTTTAGAGGCTGCTATGAAAAAACACCTGAGACTAGATAATGTACAAACAGAAAATTTACTATGTACTGTTTTGGAGACTGGAGAGTCTAAGATGGGGGTGCCAGTGGGTTGACCTTCCTGATGCACCCCAAATTGTGGAAAGAGAAGACACTGCCCCAGCCTCGTTAATAAAGTCACTAACTGACTTCCTAGTGCCTCACCTCTTAATACTATCATGTTAGGGGCTCAGCCTCACATCGTAAGACCATGACAAACATCTTTCTATGAAAAAAAAATCACAGACAACAGAGAGATCCGGCTATAGTCTTCACAGTGGGACATGGAGTTCCCATGTAAAATACAACTGCAAAAGTTCTTATGTCCAATCTCTGGTATCTATTTTATCCTATGCTGTCACGTGAGGCACACATTATATCTTGTCTGTATATATATAGATATCTTATGTGTATAGATTCAGTTATCTCTGAGGAAATAACTATACACACAAGCAGATAGCAAAATGCAAGGATGCTCAAGGCCCTTATATAGAATGATTCCCTACCTGCATCAAACATAGTGATATCCTGTCTCAAAAAGAGTGAAAGGACAAAAGAAAGAAAAAAAGAAGGAAGGAAAGAAGGAAGGAAGGAGGTGTGCTGTGCACAGTTCAGGAATAAATAGACACAGCAGTGTTTGTGGCACAGATGCCCCAAGGGTTTATTGTCAACACCAGCACCATTATTAAAGTGCTCTGCAGCTGCTGACATGTGGGAAATGCCTAATAGCAGCTATTTATGTGACTACTACACTGTATGTTTTCATATTAAGTAACATTCATAATAAAGATTCATTTCAGATTCATAAGGCAAACATTTGAAGGCACAATCACAAAAGAAGCACTTGGTGGCCTGCCTCCTCTTCAACCACCGTCCTCGCTCTGAGATGAAGAAACAGCCTCACAGAGGCTCTACTGCTTGTCCAAGGTCACATGCGCACAAGCTGGGACCTAATCTGAGTCTGTACTCTCCATACACTTCCTTCTTCCCTTGAATGAAGCAGATGAGGATAGAATAAATTGGAGGAGTGTTAACACTTCTTCATTCATCCAACAAACTGAGAAACATGTTTTCCCCTCTACCAGTTATCATTAATGAGCCCTACAGCAGACCAACACAGGCCCTAAAGGGAACCTGATACTGTTGTCTTGCTAAATGGACACGTGATCAAACCACGTCTAAATATTTATGTTTAGACACATAGGTGAGTACAGCTCTCCACCTGGGCCATGGAAGTCCCTTTCTGTAGTGGGCAGCAATGCATGCAGAGATGCATACACTCAAAGTGCTGAGAATAAATGACTGTTGGTTGAATGTTCAACTCTGAAAGGGACTTCAAGGCTCAAGGAACATGACCAAAGAGGATGCAGGAAAGATGTTAGAGCCCGCAGATGAGGATGTAGGAAGGATGTCAGAGCTAGCAGATGAGGATGCAGGAAGAATGTCAGAGTCAGCAAATGAGGATGCAGGATGTTAGAGTCAGCAGATGAGGACGTAGGATGTTAGAGTCAGCAGATGAGGACGTAGGATGTTAGAGTCAGCAGATGAGGACACAGGAAGGATGTTAGAGTCAGCAGATGAGGACACAGGATGTTAGAGTCAGCAGATGAGGATACAGGAAGGATGTTAGAGTCAGCAGATGAAGATGTAGGAAGGATGTTAGAGTCAGCAGATGAGGACGTAGGATGTTAGAGTCAGCAGATGAGGATACAAGAAGGATGTTAGAGTCAGCAGATGAGGATGCAGGAAGGATGTTAGAGTCAGCAGATGAGGATGCAGGAAGGATGTTAGAGTCAGCAGATGAGGATACAATGCTGGGGACTCATAATCCTTCTCCTCTATTGCTCAGCCTTCCTAGGCCACACCATCTCCTGTACCGCCCACCCACAGGCCAGATGACAGGGAGCAAGAAGATGTGCCGCTTGCCTTTAAGAGCTTGATTTAAAAGTTACACAAGAGCTGGAGAGATGGCTCAGAGGTTAAGAACATTGCCTGCTCTTCCAAAGGTCCTGAGTTCAATTCCCAGCAACCACATGGTGGCTCACAACCATCTGTAATGGGGTCTGGTGCCCTCTTCTGGCCTGCAGGCATACACACAGACAGAATATTGTATACATAATAAATAAATAAATAAAAGTTATACAAATAATGTGTGCAGAAAAAACCAGAGCACAGTGGTGCAATCATATACAGCTGCAAGGGAACCTGGGAAGTGCAGTCGAGCTGTCTGGCTTAATTTGGAGAATTCGACTAATGAAGGAAAAAGAGCAGGACTGAAGTTGGAGTCAGCTGGCAGAGTGCTTACAAAGTGTGCAGCACAGCCCTGGATGTGATTCCCAGCATTACATAAGTTGGACATGATGGGGCATCTGTACTCCCAGAACTTGGCGGGTAGGTACGGGAGGATCAGAAGTTCAAGGTCATCCTTGGGGCTAGCCTGGGCTACCTGAGAGAGGCCAGCCTGGGCTACATGGGACCATGTCCCCCCCAAAAAAAAATAAGGCATTGAAAAGTGGGTAAACAAGAAGTAACTCTGCCCTCTGAGTTTATTTCCACTCTCTGCCAAGACTGCACTAAAACAAGAGTAAAAATGTTTAAAGACATAAAATCTCCAAGGACAAACGAAATGGCAACAGATGAAAGATATACAAGTAAATCATATTTTCCAGGCCTGTAAGCTTTCCCAGGCTGTTCCTGGAAAGCACATCCTACTGGATGAGTCGGATTTCATGACTATAACAAAACACAAGAGATAAATTATAAAGAGAAAAAGGTTCCAGCTGACCTTTTTAGCCACGATCAGGTGGCTACTGTTTTTAGGCATGTACCAGCTCAGCACAGACCAGCTGGGAGTAGGTGCTGAAGCGAAACAACTCACATCATGGCCCAGAAGCAACAGAAGCCAAGGTCCTACACTTCCCACTGACAGCATACCCCTCAGTGACATCATGACTTGTGTTTTATGACCATGTCCCTTGACCTGAAAACATCCCACCCTGAAAGGAAGCTCCTTAGGAATCAAGAAATTCTAAAGGGAACTTCATTAAGACTTGGGAAGTAAGTGGAGGTGGGGCACACACACCCTTAATCCCAACACTGGAGACAGAGGCAGGTGGATCTCTGTGAGGCCACCCTTGTCTACAGAGAGAATTCCAGGACAGCCAGGGCTCTATAGTGAGACCCTTTTTAAAAAAGGTGAGGAAGTAGACAACTCATTAGTTTCAACAGAATCCCTGAAATTTACCAGATTCACAAGCTCACATAAGCAGCAAAGCTTACTGAAGAGTCTTTCCCACCTGTCCGACTGCCTGCAAATCCTGCAGAGAGCTCCGGGTTCCAGCTTTCGTGAACGGTCACACTGGCTGGGGTAGGTTTTTGGCGTTGTAGCTATCATGGGCCTTTAAGTAATCACTTGTCCATGTGTCTGTAAGACAGTAAACTCATTGGTCAGCATAGACTTTGGCGGTGTTCTTACTTTGATCTGTCATCAGTTCTCTCTGTCAAGGGAATTTCTACCATTTCCTGAAAGCGCCAAGTTGGGAGCTAAACCTTTAACAAAAGAACCTTTGAAGGGCACCCAAGAGCTACACCAGTGTCCCATCTAAGGAGGAAAGCCCACGAAGAAAAGCGATGAAATCTCCAAAATAAGAGAGGGGACAGGAGATTGTCGAGAGCACTGGAAAGGTGTCCTATAAGCTTTAACGGTCCATGTGACACAAGCTACAGTCATCTGAGAGGAAAGTCTTACCTGAGGATTTACCTGCCTGTGGGCATGTGTGGGGGCCAACTTATCCTACTGTTAGTTGACACCACCCCTAAGCAGGGTGAGTTGAAAAAAAGAGCTAAGGAAGCATATGTATAAGTGTGGGGCAGCAAGAGGGATTCCTCCATGGTTTCTGCTTCAAGTGCCTGCTTAGGTTCCTGCCCTGACTTCCTTCAGTGACATACTATGGCCTGGAAGTATAAGCCAGATAAACCCTTCCTTCCCCTAACTTGCTTTTTCAAGCAGTGTTTTGTCACAATGAAAGAAAAAGCAAAAAGGTTATCTCAAGATCTACTCACCTCACATAGTGGTGCCAGGTGGCACACACCTATTAATCAAAGAGTATGCATTTGCTCGCAATATTAGATATTGTGCTGAGGTAGAGCAAGGTGACAACAGTTGACGATACTGTCTTGTGTACTTCAACTCTGGTAAGAGTTTTTAAAGGATCTGCCACATACACATAACCTTTCATTCCATCCTGCAGGGAAGCTCCTTAAGACAGAAGGTACACAACTCAAAATAGCTCCAGGAAGTTCCTGAAACCAACCAGCTTCACTAGGTCCCTCCCTCCCAAGAATCAACAAGAAAGACAGCTGAGAGCCATTCTCAGACAACCTAAGCTGTAAAGATTATGAGGCCAGACCACCTGCCTGGATCAAGCAGAAATCAGCAGAGCTACATGGAAGACGTTTAGACCAACTGAGTCACTTGGAAGAGACACTCTTCAACCCATTGAGCTGCCTGCAGGCTGTGCAATGCACTCCAGGTTCCCAGATGTGAGTTAGTACCATTACTGGGGTGGTTTTTGTTGATGTAGGTGTCTTTGAGTCATTTCTGCTCTTGTGACTAGCCCCTCAGCCATATTCTTGTAAGCAATCCCAATAAACCTCATTAGGCCACCAAGTTGAACTTTAGTGGTACTTCAGTCTGTCATAGGCTCTCTATCTGGAGGGAGTAGACTTCCTCTGTAAAACACCCCATGTCCTTCTCTTTCATTTTTTAAAAAATGCATTTATTTTTATTTCATGTGTGTTAGTGTTTTGCCTGTATGCATGTCTGTGTGAGGATGCCAGATCCCCTGGAACTGAAGTTACAGACAGTTGTGAGCTGCCATATGGATGCTGGGACTTGAACCCGGGTCCTCTGGAAGAGTAGCCAGTGCTCTTAACCACACTAAGCCACCTCTCCAGTCCCCCTTCTCTTTCATTTTAATGGTAAAATTTAGTTCCCAGTGAGGGCCATCAGAGGTGCCTTGACATCCAAAGGCCAGAATCACTTATGAGTAGCTCTGGCCAGCAGGATAAAAGTGGTAAAAGGTAAAAACTCAGTGGTAAAAGTGCTTGCCAAGCAAGGCTGGTGGCCTGAGTCTTACATCTTGTCCACAGCAGCAGAAGAAAACCAACCCCAAAAGTGTGTCCTCTGACCTCCACATATATGTTGTGTTCTGTGCACACCTGTTACAAAAATAGCAATAAAATTTAAAGTGTCCTTGTCTCCAGAAAGTAACTAAGGGCTTCAGTTCAACCTTGTGATCCTCTCCGGACGTCAGGCAGCAAGCAGCAATGTGTGGACTTAGCTTAAGAAACGCTGTTCTAGCTGTTTATTGAGCAGATTTTTTTCCAGGAGGGGGCACAGCTCCCTTGCAGTAATCTTAATAGATGCAACTGGGCTCCATTTCCTGGCTTGGAGGTGATGAAAAATTAATTTCCATACTTCAGATATAATAGTTCCCACTCACAGCCCTACAGTAGAAGTAAATAGATCATCAATAGTTACTATTATAGCAATGCTGTGCGTCGAGGAGCCCGTCGGTCGCAAATCCTTTTCAACAGACATGTTATTTCTTCTAGGGGAACAAACAGATTTGTTGTAGATCAGAGAGTCAACTGACAGATGGCCTTTGTGAAAACACACACTTGTATAAATAAATTATATTTTTACCACGGCATTCAGCATTTGTAGTTTTGGAGGAAAAAAAAATCATTGCCCCCGTTCTTTAGAATGGGCCTGAACTGGAAAAGGCCATCCTGTGTGTGATGGCTCACACTGCACAGATCTGCCAAGACAGATGCTGAAGTCCAAGTCCTCTAGATGCCTGGGGCCTCTCGCCATCACAAGCCCCGCCTAGAGGTAACAGGGTGATCTCCCAGACAGCATCACGCGGAGCAAGCTATCAGCTGGCACGCTCCCCAAGCCCTAGTTCTGTTTCCGTTAAACTTCATGCTACCATGTGCCTCGGTTTTCCTAACCACAACTTTGCATAATTGGGACTGATGGTGGATCTGTCTAAGAGACCTGGAATATTTCATCTTGCTTCATAACACAGTTCATCACTTAAATGCTAAGTATCTGGTAGATTCATTCAAAACCCAGACCAGCCTTGACTCTGAGCCTAATGCTGTCTCAGTCATGCACGTTGGAGCTGCACACATGTAACACACACTTCAAATATTTACGTGTTCATGCACAAATATGCATAATACATATTTATATCTGTGCATCTATATACTTGCTAACTCTAAATATCCTGCTCTCGATTTCCCTTTTATTTTTAAATTACCATACAAAGAAAAAAGGTTTCCCTTTGGCATTTTCATATGTACATTTTTTAAACTTTTTTTAATTACTATTTTATTTGTATGTGTGTTTTAGTTGTGAGCTGCCATGTGGTTGCTGAGAATCAAACCCAGGTCTTCTGGAAGAACAGCCAGTGCCCTTAACCACTGAGCCGTCTCTTCAGCCCATTAGGTACTTTTTTGAAAGATTTGTTTATGTTTGTATGTCTGTGCACCACATGCATGCAGTGCCCTCAGAAACCAGAAGAGGGCGTTGGACCTCCTAGAATTGGAGAAGCTACAAATGGTTGCGAGGCACCACTGAGTTCTCTGCAAGAACAACAAACGCTTTTAACCACTGAGCCATCTCTCCAACCCCCAATACTTAGGTTTTTTTAATTTAATGCTTTGAGAACTTGATGGATGAGTACTATATTTACATCATTTCCATCCTCCCTCTCCCCTCTCCTACTCCTCCTGTGTCCCTCCACTCCCTCTCAAATTCATGTCCTCTTCTTTAATTATATATGTATGTACATATAAGTAAATATGTATGTATGTAAAACATTAAGTCCCTGGAGTGTTGTCCTTACGTACATGTGTTTAGGGCTGACTATTTGAGGTTGGATAATCAAACAGGGTCCTTGTCCCTGGAGAAAACTACAGCCATTGTGTGTAGTTCCTCATTTAGGAGTACAGCCTCATAAATCTTCCCCATCTATGTTGGCATGTCAACTAGTCTGGTCGTTATGTGTACTGTTGAAATTCCATGGGTACAGCTTCTCTGTTATATCTAGAAGACACTATCCAGTATAGGAATCCTGGTTCTCTGGCTCTTACAATCTTACTGTCCCCTGCCCCCCGTTCTCTGAGCCTAGATGTAGGGGCTACATCCATTGGGGCTGTTGAAAAAGGGCAAGTTTTTATTAATGCTTTTCAGAATCAGGACTGGTAAAATGCTTCTCTTGTTAGGAGACCAAGACATGAATTCTAGCCACAGATGGAAGAAAAGTGTTCAACAGCACAATGATTGCCTGTGTTCTCTCTCTCTCTCTCTCTCTCTCTCTCTCTCTCTCTCTCTCTCTCTCTCTCTCTTGATATTGTCCCCCTCCTGGAATGATTTATATCTTGAACAGGAAAACAAAAGTTTAACATGAATCACGTCCATCATTCAAAAATGTAGCGACCTGAGAGACTTTGCATGTTTCCAGCTTTAACAAGAAAGATTAACAAGATTGATTGACTGCCAGTATTTCCCCAGCTACTAGAGATTTTCAAAAGCTGTATTTATTCTTTAAGTGATTGCTGAGCTAAGTGGTTCATTCATAACCTCAGACCCCCAGACTGCTCATAAGAGTTATGTTAGTGAGTGTGCCGATGGAATTAACATAGCATGCGGGACGATCCACGTCCATCGTGGTTTCCATCATCTGTATGCCTGTCTGTCTGCAGACAGAATTCCTGGAGGAGATGAAAACACAACCGCGCTTACCCCCGGAAGGGAACCCACCACAAACTCCAAAGTTAGGATTGTTCTTATGTCCAACTCGGTGAACCAATGAGCCTTTGCTTGGGTCACTAACAAGAGTATGGGTGATAGATTATACACAGGGTGACTCCAAAGCAGCTATATCACCCAAAAGACCACCCCAACGCCCATAACAGCTCACATAAACTGCAACCCTGGAGCTCTCTGCACAACTTGCCAGGGGCTCCGCGGATCAGAGAAATCTCTCTACAACTCAGCTGGTCGGTGGCTCCTACCCCACAGTCGGCCGCTGTTTCTGAAACCCTATATGCGTCAGCTTCTGTAGGCATGTGCCGGTTTCCTCTGCTCCTTCCTCCCTCCTGGATGAAACTTTCCGTTTGCTTCCTTGCCGACCTTAAACTCGCTTTGGAACCAGGGACAACTTTGAACTTCTGGTCCTCCTTCCTCTACCTTCTAAATGCTGTGTTTACAGCTACGTGCCACCATACCCAGCTAATTCACTGGAGACCAAACCCAGGGCTTCATGTATGCTGGGTGTAGTGGTTTGATTTGAAAGAAAATGACCCCCAAAGGCAGTTGACACCATTCGGAGGTGTGGCCTTGTTGGAGGAAGTGTGTCACTATGGGGGTAGGCTTTGAGGTCTTTTTCTCAAGCCTCACTCAGTGTGACAGTCAACTTCCGGTTGCCTCTGAGTCGAGATGTAGAACTCTCAGTTCCAGCCCCACATCTGCCTTCACGCCGCCACGCTCCCAGCCTTGATAATAGACTGAACCTCTGAAACTAAGCAAGCCAACCCAAATACATGTTTCCTTATAAGTTGTGGTGGTCATGGTGTCTCTTCACGGCAATGAAAACCCTAACCAAGGCACTGGGCAAGCGCTCTCGCAACTGAGCTACATCCCCAGCCCTTCATCTGTCTTTATGACACTCTTGGGGAAACCTCAGCTCACTTCAGTGGAGATCAGAAGCACAAGCAAAAGTCATCTGGAGGTGTAAATCTTGCACACGTGCACTCCCATCTGCCAACAGTAATATATAGCTACATGGACATGGCCCTATTGGAAAAGGTAAAGAGATCAATAGATCCTAGAGGCGTAAAACTGATCACCAATTGTGCGTTCATCATACACTGGGTCAGAACTAATCAGGGAAGATAAAGATCTATTCTATTCTATTCACAGATAATGCATTAGATTGTGAAAAAGAAAACAGGTTTGAGCCAGAGCATGGTCACAGGGCAGGTAGGGGATCAGTGGAGTTTTTTTTGTTTTTGTTTTTATTTACTTATTTATTTTGGTTTTTCGGAACAGGGTTTCTCTGTAACTTTGGAGCCTGTCCTAGAACTCGCTCTGTAGAACAGGCTGACCTCGAACTCACAGAAATCCGCCTGCCTCTGCCTCCCAAGTGCTGGGATTAAAGGCCTGCACCACCACTGCCCAGCTTGTTTTTATTTTTCAGAGAGGGTTTCTCTGGGTTGCCCTGGCTGACCTGGAACTTGCTCTGTAGACCAGGCTCACCTTGAACTCAAAGAGATTTTCCTGCCTCTGCCTCCCGAGTGCTGGGATTAAAGGTGTGTGCCACCACTGCCTGACTGAAGATCAGCAGTTTGAGGCCAGCCTCAGCTACACAACCAGTCTGAGGCTGCCTCGTATACACAAGAGCTGTCTCAAAATAAAAGGAGGGAGAGAAAACCGGAAGGAAGAAGATTTTAAAGTGCAGAACGGATGAAGCTCTTTTTTGAAATAGGTGACTTGAAGTCAGTGAGGCGGCTCAGTGGGTAAATGGGCTTGCCGCCAAGCCCGATGACCCGAATAAATTCCTAGCGGTGAAAAGAGAGAATTGACTCCCTCAAGTTGTGCTCACACCTCCACGTGAACAACATGTCACATGTACATACACATACACACACACACACACCAGATGCACAAATAAATGACTGATTTATGAACTAAAACAAATGACTTGTGGATTCCCAATAGCTCCAACTGGACAGGACTCTCTCTGACTACAGTCTGGTTGGAGCCACTCACTGCCATCTCTGCACCATGCCCCACACTTGTCTGAAAATAGAAGTGCTTTACCCAGCACCTCAATAAAATCTCACCAGGAACCATAAAAGGGTTTTCTCAGCACAAGGCTATCCTGGCAACTGGGAGCCAAGCAATACCACAAAGACACACCGTGCAACAAACCTCACACAAGAGCTTTTCCCACGGCAACGACCTCTGAACAGGAAGAGAGACAGTAGAGGACTGAGCGGAAGCAGGATGTGGGGGTTATAGGGTCTTTAAAGCATGCACTTTGTTTACTATTGATAACTAATCAGGGGTCAGGAAAGAGCTCGGCATTATCATTAGAAGACATCCTTCTGTAAGGGGATGTCAAAGTCCTTGGGGAAGCTGGGTCTTCACTGTCAGGGTGTAATGGAGGGGAGGGGTCATAGGCCTCTGATTCCATAGGTAGGGTCTGATAATCCTATAATAACTGATTTTAAAAGTCTGGTTAGAAATATTTCAAATTTTACTGTTGAAGAAATCTAAACAAGAAGTTTCTAAGAAAGGGGGCAATTAGTACGACTAGGAGAAAGAGGAGAAAGAGATGAAGAAGGGCACTGTCCAGTTCCACACTGGACTATCAGCGATCCCCCAGCCAGGGTCATTAAGCTGGTCCTTACGTTTCTGGAGATCTGTCTGGAGCTGGCAGGTCTTGCCTTTTACTATACCCGATTGGTTGGCACAGAAGCACCATTTCTCCCTGAGGGAGAGGCAAAGGCCACCCTTCTCCCTTGTTAGTAGATCTAATCCTAGCCAATTTTCTCTAATGGTTCTCAAGTGGTTTGCATGGAAACTGGAATTTTTCTCAAAGCCACACAAGAACCTCCTTGTCCTGCATAGAGCAGGTCGAGTGCCCTATCACACTGTAGAACCATTTCAGCTAATGAGTCTACCTGTTGGGAGATGTGGGTCCATTTGGTTTGAACAGGGACCTTTCCTGCTATGACAACAGCACTATAGGTAGCCATTTCGCCCCTGTGCCAGGGAGTTTTCCTTTTGAACTAACACTCCAGCCTTTTATAGGGGATAAGGAGCAACATATTCCCTTCTGTAACTACTTTCTACTGAAATTAGGACCTCATTGTCAGGGCCCAGGAAGGCTGGAATGTTAGTCAAAGGCCGGGAGGGGATTCAGACAATGGGGCATTCATCAGAAGCATCTGGTTTGCTGACCCAGCAGAAGACAGGGAGCAGTGACAGTGGCTGGATTGGGGCACATAAGCTGTCAGCAAGTCCAGGGCTCACAGCCATCTGGAGCAGTTTATAGTCCATGGCTGACTCCTGGTGTCTGTCAGTTAAGTAGAAACTTGCTGGAACAGACACAGACTAGAGCATCTGCACAGGCTAATCTGGAGACAGTTGACCTGTGAGAGACGGCTCCAAGTCTTATGACTCCCTCAACTCCCCAAAGCTTACATGAGTTTTTTATTTACAAGAATTGATAAAAGAGGGCTGGAAAGATGGCTCAGAGGTTAAGAGCATTTCCTGCTCTTCCAGAGGTCCTGAGTTCAATTCCCAGCAACCACATGGTGGCTCACAACCATCAATAATGAGATCTGATGTCCTCTTCTGGCATGCAGGCAGAGATGCAGGCAGAACACTATACATAATAAAATAAATCTTTAAAAAAAAAGAATTGATAAAAGAGCCAGACAGTGGTGGCGTATGTTCTTAATCCCAGCACTTAGGAGGCAGAGGCAGATGGATCTCTGCAAGTTCAAGGCCAGCGTGGTCTACAGAATGAGTTTCAGGACAGCCAGGGCTATTACACAGAGAAACCCTGTCTCAAAAAACAGAAAAAAAAAAAGAATTGATAAAAGTATTGGATATATTAGCATTACCCACCTGTACTGAAATCTACATTGTAGAAAAAACAGCTATCTGGTGTCATACCTTCAAGTCATAGGAAAAGCTCTGAGTTAAAAGCACGAACATTTTTCCTCTGCCCAGAGAGCTGGACATATATATTGGACAGGGATGTTTTTAGCACGATGAGAAGCACAGTTAAGTCTATACTTAGATGACAACCAAAAGACATCTAAAGTCGTGAGCTTGTGACCGATAATACTAGCCAGAGCTTTGCCAGCTCAGCAGAATTCCACTGGTCAGTATTAAGGCTCTGAGCCTTCAAAATAGAGGGGGAAGAAATCCGAGACATTTCTTACTCTCTTAGATAACGTTCTTGTACCTTTACAGCTTGCATTCGCACACCTTAAAACACCAGCTTCCACATCCTCAGACACTTCCTAAGACCTTCAGAACTTACTTAAGCTTTCACGTTTCAAATTCCGAGCCCTGGCCTTGATGAAACTGCATTAGCGGCTGGCAGCAGCAAAACCAATAAACACAAAACACAGAAAGCCCACAAGCTCAAAGGAGACCAATCAGAAACAAAAATACTGTCTTCATTCATAGATTCAACTGAACCTGATCCATTTCTGTCTCTGCTCCCATGTTTTCCACAAGACGTACAGACACACCAGAAAACACAGACCCACCCAAAACAGACAAAGAAAACTTTCCAAACAACCAGAGCCAGGCGGGTGGGCAACATCTTGCTTTTTCCCCTGGATAGGAGGGAAAGAGTTTTGCAGTTAGACGATGAGGGGAGATAATGTTTGGTTATAGAGGGGTTTTGGGGTGTCCCATACTCAGGGATGTACCTGGAAAGCCTGGCAAGGGAAAGGTTATGTAAAACTGTGTTACTTGGGGGGAGAAGGAGGAGGGGAATGGCTCACAAGCCTGAGGCCAAGTGGATGGGAAAAGTGAAGGAAACACAGGCTCCCATTTCCCAAGCAAGGGGAGGGAACAGGTTGGTACCACTAAGAAGGAATGGGTATACCCTAAAGGCTAGCACTAAAACTTCTGTCTGTGGAGTCAGGGGGTTCCCTCTCTAGGCACCTAAGTTTGGCCCTAATGTCGGGGAAACTCTGGAAGAAGAAGTAGGTTATAAGGCGTTGTTTTCCATCCGGGGTTTCAAGATCCAGATTGGTACATTGTAAGAGGGCCTTGTAAGGTGGTTTAGGAACTGAGATGGGTTTTCATGTTTGTCCTGGATAACCTCTTGGAGTTCATCATAATTTACTACTTTAATGGCAGCCTTATGGAAACCAGTTATAAACTGATCCCTAGCTAGAATGCCCCCCATATTGTAGTTCCATGCAGTGTCCTGGCGAGGAACCAGCTCAGTCCTGACAGGGTAGACAGCATTAGTTTAGTGAATTTTATCTGCATATTTTCCTAATGTTTCCAGACTCACCTGTATTTCTTGGAGAGAAGGTCGTTGATGCGAATCATGTGACTGTCATGAAAGCTGAGGTTGTAAGATTGGGTAATATATTGGAATTCTTTAGTGAAGGCAGAGGAATTAGCTCTATAAGACCCCACTCTCTTTTCTATTTGAGAGAATTTGCTTAGTGAGAAGGGGACATGTACCCTGACCAAGCTGTCCACCCCCCAGCGACTTCTGGGAAAGGGAGAACCTTGGCGGGGTTAAGCCAGGTAGGGGGAGGTAGAGGGAGTGCAGGAGGGCTGAAAGTGAGTGCCATGAGAGTTGATGCAGGAAGCCTGTTGCTAGGGAGGGTTAAAAGGGAAATTGAAGGAGACAGAGGAAGAGAGGCCAATATGGGGGGGGTGCTGATTAGCTGGATCAAAAGTAGTGGAGGAATCATCTGACCCGGGCTTCATGGCAAGGAGTTGGGTGGGGAACAGGGAGAGCAGAGGGAAGGCTTGGAGCAGAGGTAAGAGAAGCTTAGGCATAGGGGATATCTTGCCATTTCCCTGATTGTTTGCAGTGGTTGTAAAGGTCCTGGATAATACTGTGATCTAGGGTGCCATTGGGTGGTCATTTGGACTGGTTATCTAAGGGATATTGAGGTCGAGTTCAATTGCAAAAGTAAATTGGTTGGGGGGCCCTTCAGGTCAGGTACCAGTAGAGGCTGGAGGTTTTCTAAGAAGCACCCCGAAAGAGAATGAGAGGGTACAGATTTCTCTGTTCCCATGAATGAGAAGGATGAGATAGAAGCCGCTTGCTGCAGAAGGCATCCCTCTAAGACTCAGGAGGAACCGAACAAAGACCAAGCTGTTTAGTGGGTCAACGGGAATCAGGGCTAATCACCAGAGGAGACTCAGCATCTGGTACCAGGGTTCAAGGCTTGCCAGAAGGTGATGAAAAACCCAGCTCAGGAACAAGGTCTTGTCTACTGGAAAGGGATGGGGAACAGGGTCAAACAGTATCATAAATGCTACGAGGACACAGAAAAGCTGTGAGATTACAGGAAGCTCTGAGGAGGAGGCAGAAAAGGGAGGGGAGAGAAGAAGGTCACAATAGCCCAGTCAGACCTAAGGAAGCTACGGGATTGCAGCTCTGAGGGTGGAGGTTAATAGGGTTGGTGAAGAGAGCCAGCCATAGTGATAAAGACCGTGGCTGAGGGTACCTCTGCCTCCAAGAGTATGAGAGCGGTGCTGGGTGCTCACCTGTCAATTCCTCAGACGCGGGGAAGCATTTACACTGACTGAAGAGGAAACTTACCGGATGACCACTGGTGGATGGGATCCCAAGTGATCAGTGAGCCAGGAGGTGCGTCTATTGCAGGTAGACTGGAAATGAGGGACAGGGTCCCAGTCCAGCTTAGACACCAGGAGGGAGCACAGGCACTGGGAAAGCCCACCCCAGTCACAACGCCAACATAAGGGGTTTTCTGGCCTAGGGGTAGCCTGGCAACTGGGAGTCAAGCAATACCACAAAGGCACACCAGGCAACAAACCTCACACAAGAGATTTACTGGGGAGAAGAAGAGAATGGCAGCTGCTCTGACCCAGAAGAGAGACAGCAGAGGGCTGAGGTTTTATGGGGTCTTCGGAGCATGCCCAGTGAGCTCGTGGAAAAGTACAGCTAGGCTGAACTTACTGCTTGCTTGGTGGTTAACTCTAAAACATTCTTAGGCTGTTAACCCTGACAGGGCCTGGATTTCCAAGTGTAAGTGTTAGAGCTTGGAGGGGGAAAGTATCAGGGCAATTGGGAGTCAAGGAATATCACAAAGTCAGACTGCACACACAATACGCCTCACACAAGAGATTTGCTGGGAGGAAAAAACCCAGGAGGGTGGCTGCCTATGGTCTGGTAGGACACAGCAGGGAAAGGAGCAGAAGACAGGGTTTATATAGGGTTTCTGGGGGGGGGGGGTGGACGAAGCTTTCCAAAGTGGCCTGGGATTGGAGGATTATGTGGCTCGATCTTGGGGCAGGGGAAGGGATTGATAGAATTTTTTTTTCCTGCAGGGCGTGGCCTGGCCACTCTCCCCTGGAAGGGGGGAGTTTGCTGGAAAAGACCATTAGAACCTGTAGAGAACTGGGGGGGGTGTCGGGCCTTGCCTGGAGTCAGGCCTGGCCATCTGAGTAGTCTTGGGGTAGAGCCTGGCAGCTGGAGGTCTCTAGGGCAGTCTACAAGAGGAGTCTCCCCTTAGCAGGGAAAACCACCCACACTGACTAGCCAACACCAAGTCCTGGAGCTCAGGGTGAAGCCAGAGGAAGGGTGTTTCCCCTTTGCCGTTTTACCTTACACATCCTAGGCATTGATGGCATCAACTCAGAATCAATACGTGGATTCAACACATTATACACACACAGGTCAAGGGTTAAAAAAATGTTCTGAGGGAAAACTGACATCAACCCACCTCCTACCATTAGGCTAACCACCTACTCCTGGAGGATATAGGTTGGGAGGGATCCAAGAAGCTTTCAATCAAATGCCTGCGTGCAAAACTTCCTTTGCTCCTCTGACTGAAAAGCAGCTGCCTCACCCAAAAGCCCACCCATCACTGGTGAAGGCTCACCAAAGCACAACTGTGCAACTTGCAGCAAATCAGAGAAATAGCTCTGCAACCCAGCTGGCCAGTGCCTCCTCACTCAATGTTGTCCTCTGTTTCCATAACCTTGGGTTGAGAGCGAGAGGCCTTGCTGAATCTTGAAAGTTTCAACTTTCCCAGACACATCAGGGTTTGTTTACCTGCTAAGTTGGATGAGCCCCCTCCCCAGCTATGCCCCCCCCTCTGCCTTTGGAAAGAATGTTTCCATTGGCAGGAAACCACTATAAACAGTGTATATGCCTCCATCTCAGAGGTGGGTTTCTGGTTTTGTGTTAAAAAGCCCATGATAAAATATGAGCCATTGAACTCCATCTGGCCAATGAAAGTTGTAGGTCAGTCTGCTATATATATTTCCTACAAATTTTGGAGCTGGTAGAGACTCTATTGGCTGGTTATCTCCAAATGCTCTAGAAGCTTTGCCTATGGTTTGCTGGGTGGCCTTGGCTGGACCATTGCGTCTATCCAAGTTTCAATTCATGAAGTTTTGATTCCTCTGCAAAGCAGAGTATTGTGGCGTTGATGGCCCCCTTGTATAGGAGTGACTGCATCATTTAGAGCTGTTCCCCAACTTAACAGTTTCTCAGCTTTACCATCGCTCAAGAGTAAATAGCGTTCAGTAGGAACCATTCCTGGAGTTTTGGATTTCCACTTCTGTACTAGTGATGTGCATTGAGCATCTCTTGGGATGCTGGGAATGATGAGGAGCAATTGCTCTCAGGTGAGCAGGGCAAGAAAGAGTACCACTACACCACAGCGCACTGCGCTCAGCAGGTTAAGTGCACTGCTCTTACGTCTTATTCAGCTTACACAGTTTACAGGGATGTAACCCCATCTTAAAAGGGAGGAGCGTCTGTATTTGAAGACACTGCAGGAATGAAATGGGAGGCTTTTGAGCAACACACTTTGCAGATGCTCTGGATAGCACATGATCAAATACTAGATGAAACAAGTCGCAGAGGGCTCGTATAAATCCAGCCCTATAACGCCTGAATTTGGGGGCAGAAGGATCAAGAGGACAAGGTCTTCCTTGGCTACATGGCAAGTATAAAGCCAGCCTGAGCAACTTGAGACTATGTGTGGTGATATTTTTTTGTGCTCTAATAAAGCTTGCCCAAAAATCAGAGGGTGGAGTTAGCCACTAGTTAAACCATAGAGGCCTCAAGTTCTGTACAGACAGACAGGAAGTGATATGTCTGGGCAGAGAGAGGAATATAAGGCGGGAGAAGACAGGAGCTTAGCCCTCTTTTGGCTGAGGACTTAGCAAAGTAAGGGTTGTCTGTGGCTTGTGCCTTTGTCTCTCTGATCTTCCAGCATTTACCCCATATCTGACTCTGGGTTTTTATTATCAAGACTAATTAGAATTAGCACTACAACTCTGTCAAATGAAAGGAAGGAAAAGAAAAGGAAATCAGGCATGGAGGCATGAACTTTAATGAGAGCACTCAGGAGGCAAAGGAAGGCAGATCTCGGTGGGTTTAAAGCCAACTTGGTCTACATATCAATTTCCAAGCCAGCCAGGGCTACATAGTCCTCCTCTCAACTATAAGAGGGAAGGAGGGTAGCAGGAAGGAAGGAGAAAAAAATTAAACAAAATAAAAATCACACTAAAATAAATTTTTTTGAGACAGGGTCTCACTATATGGTGATACAGCCCAGACTGGCCTCGAACTCTCAGAGGTCCACTTGCCTCTACCTCCCAAGTGCTAGGATTAAAGGTGTGTGCCACCATACCTAGCCACATGTACCATTTTTAGTAGAAATTACGTGACTATTATGTGCCAATGAAAATTCAATTACATTTCTGTGAGCCTGGCTGACTGGGGGTTGGGAGTGACTGTCAAATTCTCCTACAAGGTGCTGGAACTGTCTTGGATAATGGCCTAAAGATTTTTTAATAAGAAAGATGGACACTCCCTCAAGGAATATGCAAAGATGCCAGTAGGAGACACCTGAGACCATATGAAATCTTTTAAATACACATCTCTGGAAAGAGGGCTGTGACCGAATTTTCAAAACAAAAGATGGGACGGTCGGTCATACACAGAAAGCATAAGGGGTTTAGGTATGAGAATTAAAACTGTCCTGCCGCTCAACTATGGGGCCCTGGCCACAGGAGATTAAAATGGAGACTTATTTACAGCATAGCGAAACAGGCATAGTTTGGCGGAGAGCGGAGCGGAAATATGGCTGGTTCTCAGCAAACACTCAAGCTTAAAAACCTCAATGGAAAGCACTGCCTATAAATGCCAGCTGCCGGCTTGGTGAAATGGCACCGAGCTAGGGTGGTAGGGTGGTTAGCACACATAAATACAAGTATAGTTTATAGCAGCAAACACACACAAAGGGTCTCAGGTTTGGGAAACGTCCATTTATTTGGTCAATGCTGAAGATTTCGTTTCACTTATTTTTGCAGATATCAAAAGGCTGCCTGCCTCTCAGGCTTCTCTGATTCATCCAGGGAAAAACCCGAATGGTCCATTCAAGTTAATGCTTATGGTGACTGGCCCTGTAGCTATGTGCCCTTGACAAGCTTCACAGTATAAAAGAGAGCCACGGTTTCCACTTGGGACCAAGCATTTACACATGCCCAATGTCACCTGATATTGTCCACCACTCCGCCATCATAATGAATTTTCTGGAAACTAATAAAAACTGCATCTTCAGACACTATCTTTGTGCTAACCTCAATACCCGTTGGGAGACGGCAAATTAAAGCAACCCAATTTAAAAAATGATGCCGGGTCTTCATCCACCAAGAAGCAAACATCCGTGCCTCCAAACACTACACAGCAGATTCTCAGTGGGTCTTCGTTTATAAACAGCGGACAGGCAGGAGTATAAATTCTTGGTTCCTGTGGCCACCGCGTGCGACACAGTAATGGGTTTGGTAATATTTTCAGGTCGAGCTGTATCCAAGGTGGGCTTTTTTTGCGTTCACCTTCTCACCCCATAACCGGCAGATGAACGCCCACACCTCTTTCTCCCAGCAAAGGTGGGTCGAGCTAAACGGAGCCTGTGACTGGTGACCACAAGGCCTCCGTGCAGGGCTCTAGGGAAGCGGGGTCCTCGCAGCCAACAGCTCCGCGAGGCGCAGGCCCGGCGGTTCCATCGTGACCATTGCAGAAGGACAATAGCTCATCAAGTCCCACGAAAGCCCCCGGACCCGTCGCGGAGCCTGGGCTGGCGGGGGATGAGGCTGAGCGACTCCTCCTAGAGGTGGTTATGTGGAGAAGGAGCAATCCCTTCTCCCTCCTCCTCCTCCCCCCGCTACTATCCGCGGCCCGGAGAACTGCCGCTTGCCGCCATTGACACGCACAGATACAACCCCAAGAAAGGCAGAGTCCTGCCCGACACCGGCGGCACGCGGGCCGAACCTGCGGCCGGGGATTGGCGCGCGGTAGGCCACCGGGCGCCCGGAGCCCGCGGCGCAGCACCAGGTGAGCCCGCCATGCCCGTGGCATCATTGTTTCGGGGGGCGCCGGGGGTCTGGAAACAAAACCCTCTGCCCGGGCAGTGCAGGGGCCGAAGGGAGCCACGGCGCCTCCCCCTGCAGCCCTGAGGGCGCACCCCGGTCACCGACCCACCTCTGCCACAGAAATTAATAAATCGATTTGTTCAACTTGCTTCCTCGGGAAATAAAAGGGGGGTCTGCTGAAGACGCCGCGCGTTGCCCGCAGCTGGCGAGGGGCCGGGGCACCCTGGGCCAGGCAGAGAGGATGCAGAGATGCGGGGTCCAGCGGCCCGGCTAGCGGTGCCGGGAGCTCAGGGCTTCGAGGATGCGGAGCTCAGGGCGCAGGGGAGGGAGGAGGGAGGCGCCGGGGCGCCGAGGGGACCGGGCGGGGGACTCAGGCTCGCCAGGGCCGAGGGCGCGCAACCAGGGCCTCCGGGGTGCCGGGCTGGGCGCTGGCTGACAATGGAAGAGGACGCGGAGGCGCCGGGGCGGCGCGAGCGAGGAGCCGGGATGCTGCGGGCGCCGCGGCGGAGGAGGACGCGGGGCAGAGCACTCCCCTTGGGTTCCCTTTCCGGGGCGCTCGGTGCTTCCACCGGCAAATGGCGGCCCCTGTGCGGCTCGCCCTGCCGGTCCCAGCTGCTTAATTTGCGCGGGAAAATAACAATAATAATGTTAGTAATATCAAGAAGAGGGAAATCAAAGTCAAGTCAAGAAAAGGCTGAACCCGCTACCGCGGCTTGGAGTCCGCCCTGCCTCCCCGGCTGCCAGAGCGCCATCCAGGTGCACCGCATCCCAGCCCCACCAGCCTCCTAATCGCTCCCCAGAATGTCTTTCCACGCCTTTCCTCATGGGGGCGCCCTCAGCTCCTGCCCTCTTTGTTCCTCTCAACAATGACCAAAGGGGCATCGAACCCCCCCCCCCCCGCAAACGCCAATTGCGCCTCCTTCTCCAGGAGCTAAGCATTGCACATTGTGCCTAGGAGTGAAATGGGCCACCGATGGGCCTGATTTATGCCTGGCCATTGCTGCAGCCTTTGGGCCGTAGTTCTCTTGGGTAAGGGGAGAGTTAAAGGGGCTAGTGGAAAGAAGCTGAAAAACCAAAGTGTGGATTGCTGCCTGTTGGGGGAAGCAATGGGAATCAGCCCAGACTGGAAAGCATTCTCCAGGTGAAGCTGGCAGTCCTAGCTTCAGGGGAATTCACAGCAAGAGGCCACACACCCTAGGAGCCCTAGGGTGATCGATCCAGAGTGGTGAGCAGTATCCTTGATCACGTGTTTATGTTGAAAACAGTTGCACCCTGACTGGGCTGTGCAGTCACTACTTTAAAATGGTTCAGTAGGTAAGGGGGAAAGGAAATGTTATTCAGAGCAAAATGTCTTCGCTTATGTTGTTTCAAAACAAATTAAACCGTGCATAATCCCCAACCAGTCCGCTCTGTCGGCTAGACTGAAAGTTGTCCCATACACCATAGGGAACTCTCATAACTAAATGCTCGGAGCTCCAGGATCAACCGACTGTGCCTTTGGGTTTTCAGAAATGTTGGAATGAAGGAACTGAAATATTGGAATCCCTCTGTGGGAAATTGTATCTTAATAGAATAATTCACATCAGCAAAATCTCTTTCCTGCTTCCAGATTCCCTCCTAAAATACCGTCTTCCTCTCCTCCAGTTTGTCCCACCCTAACACTGGTTCTGCCTCACCTGGTTCCACTCATCCTTAGTCTTCAGATCAGATTTACAGTCTCTGCTATTTCAGAACTCCATAAAGAGAACTTAACCTCTGTGGATCCAGAAGGTCCCAAAGATTCCAACCCTACTCCATCTTCTGCCTTGCTGCCCCGGCTTGTTTGGCGCCTTTGATCTGCTGTGCCCATAGCTGGGACCCCCTGCTGACTATAGCCGAGACAGCCAAACCCTGTTTTCTCTGCCTCCTGCCAGGAAAGCAGGAGGTGAATTCTGTCACAGACAGCTTTAAATGGAAGATATCAATTCCTCCAGAGAGGCCCTTGCAAAGATTGAATTCTCTTAAGAATTTATTATTATTCGTAAGAAATAACCTCAAAGTTAGTTACCTTCTTGGTGAGTGAGTGCTTTTGAAAAGTGTGTGTTGTAGAGATGAGCAAAAGATGGGGATCACTAGGGATGGATCAGCCGGCATTCACTGAACTGAAACTCTTAAACAGGTCCTAGCAGGAAGAGCAACACGGATTTAAGGAAGTCAGGGTCCCACTCTCATTGAGCGTCCTACTGCAGGTCTAGGAGATGCTAAAAATAAAAATGTAGGCAATGCGAGGGAAAAGTGTTATCATTTATGCTCCTGGGAAATCGGGACCTTCTACTGCCTAGAGGTGTGAGTGTCTATAGAGACAATGTGGCACTAATTTTTTAAAAAATTTTAGTGTGTGTGTGTGAATGGGCACACATGTGCCACAGTACCCATATAAAGGTCAGAGGACAATGCCAGGTGTCAGCCCTTGCCTTCCACCCTGTTTGAGACAGGCTCTCTGCTTTTTTACCCACCATGTGGGCCAGGTAATCTAACCCTCGGGCTTCTGGCACTTCTGACTTTGCCTCCAATTTCTCTGAAGAACAACTGGGATTGCAAATACTCTTCCCACTGGTTAGGGCTTTGATGTGGGTTCAGGGATTTGAACTCGGGTCCTCATGTTTTTGTTTCAAGAGCTTTTCCCCAAGGAGCCATCTCCCTAACCTTGAGCTTGGCATTATTAAATATATAATACCTACATGCTACAAAGTAGCAGTTCATTTCTTCTTTTGATATTGTTATATATAGTGTGTGTGTGTGTTTGTGTGTGTGTGTGTGTGTGTGTGTGTATGAGACATGTGTGTGGAGATCAGAGGGCAACGTACTGGAGTTGGTTCTCTTCTTCCATGATGTGGGCCCTGGGGATCAAACTGAAATTTTCAGGCTTGACAGCAAGAACCTTTACCTCTAAGTCATTTCCATAGTACTCCATGTCTTGGTGTATGCAGACATGTGTGCTCCATGTGTGCAAACATTCATGGCAGAGTTGAGGTAGTTTCAACACTTAGAAAACACCTTAACAGCCAGTAGTAAGGAACGCTACATAATCCCTCACACATGTTCATTCTAGAATACTACACAGCAGTTAAAAAGAATAGAGCTAATCTATATATACAGAGAAAATCACCAAGATGCTATTAATAAAGAAAGAAAAGGGCAAATTGAAGACATGCAAAATGAAACTGTAGATTTCTATAAATTAAAATGCCATCTAAATAAGTCTTAAGTGTAAAGAGGATATTTGAAGGACTGTGAAGAGCTTTGGGTCACAGCTCTGGTGGCTGCTGTGAACTTTGACATTGTACACATTGTCCAAGCAATTTGTGGATTGCTTGGACAGGTAGGAGATGCAGCTAGTCATTTAGAAACAATATAAGATAATGTGTATGAAAGCCACAAAATGCTACAGTTTTTCAGGCTGGAAGGGAGGAACAGGACTAGGCTTCCTAAGAAGGTGGTGGGATTGAATGGAAGCAGTTGAGTGACCAGGTAAGAAGTGCTCCCTCATCTCCTCCGTCTCCAACAAGATTTTAGGTGCGGATCCAGCAAGGCTGAGTCCGGGCCTATCCAGCTTCCCCTTGACAGATGAACAACAACAACAAAAACCACAATGCTTTTCTTCAGAATGATTCTCCAAACAGGTTCCTAAGAAATTTAGGAGGAGGGGAGAAATTTTCAAAAAAGGAGAAAGGAGTAGGGGTGTTTTCTTGGTTTCATGACAGGGTCATGTAGCCCAGACTGGTCTTGAACTCTCTATAGAGCCAAGAATGGTCTTGAGCCCCAGATCCTCCTGCCTGTGCCTCCCAGTCTCTGGGTTACATGTGTGCAGCGGCACACCTAGTTTGTGCAGTACTGAGACACAAACCCAGCCTGGAGTTCCCTAGCAGCCCTGAAAGCTGTTGTTTTCAGCAACAGCTAGAAGGCAGGGGTTTCTCTTGGGGATTAAATTGGACAGAAAGATGGGTATTGGAAAAAGTATTTCATTTCACAAAATACAGAGGAAACCCGAAAACACTTTTGTAAAGGAATTAAAAAAATAGTCATACTATGTTTTAGTGTGTGCATGGCGGGGTGGGGAGGGCAGGCAGAAGACAACTTTCGAGCATCCTGAGCGTCCTCCTTCTTAGTGGTTCTGGGGCTAGAACTCAGGTCTTTAGACTTTGCGGCAGTCACCCTTCCCTACCTAGCCATCTTGATGGTTTTAAAAATGCTTTTGAAGCCACACATTTCAGTGGTTTCTTTTGAAGTAGTCACTCACTTAAGGAATACTTACTGAGTGTCACCTTTCTTGCTAGCACTCCACGAGGAGTTGTCAGGGCTACAACCAAGTGAAGCAGAAAGGAACCCGTGAACTGAAGGGTGGGGCATTCCAGGCCAGGCTTTACACAGTATAGCTGTGGCAGGACTTTTCCTGACTCCCGAAAGCTGTCGTCTGACTGCCACACAAAGACTACAGCACACACACACACACACACACACACACACCAACAACAACAACACACATACACACTCATGGATGAATAAATGTAATTTAAATTTTTTTGTAATAGCTTCTTTTGAGGAAACAAATCAAAGAGTTCATGTTGAGGGCCAATGAGTAGACTCAGTGGCAAAGGAGCTTGCTACCAAATCTGATGGCCTGACTGATCCCATGGTGGAAGGGGAGATCCAGGTCCTTTGGACTCCACATGCACGTTGTGGTACATGCATGAATGAATACACACACGCATGCACATGTACACGCAAATATATAGTGTAGTAATTAAAATGCAATAACTTAAAAGTTCATGTCTAATGGCGTATGCACTGCCAGCCAGGTTCTGTTCTGAGCACTTGATATGAATGAACTTATTTAGTTCTGACCATGGTGCCACAGATCGTTGATGTTACTATCCCTGCCCTTCAGAAAAGAAAGCAAAGGCTGAGGATGTGCCAAGGGACTCCAGCCCAGGAAACCTGCCAGCACTCTCTATCCATGTATTAAAAAAGAAAAAGGAAAAAAAAAAGGGCTAGTAGTTCAGTGATTCCGTGCTGATTTATGCAGACTTTTTTGAAGTATGAAAATTTTTATTTATAAAACTTATTTGCATCCCTGCTGGGAAACCCCTCCCATGCTGTGACAAATGAAAGATAAAGAGAATCCAAGGGAGCCACCGAGCACTCGGCTCTAAACTGTCACAGAGTATTAAGTGAGATGAATCTGGTGGTGTCTCTGAAGCCTTCACTGTTCATTTATCTGTCTCGGCATCCATCATACTTTGCCTGATTTATTTGACTGGCACTGCCAATTTGGACCTTGGGTGGAGTAAGTAATTCAAGTCAAAATTCCCATGCTGTGACATGAATAGGTGCTAGACGCACACACAGACCACCAGCCTGGGGACGCCACTTCAGCTAATTCCCCGATGTCACAAGAGTCACTAAACTGTTTTTTTTTTTTAATTTTGGCATTTATTTCTTGTTGGTATTTATGTCTGTGGATGTGCACATGCTGCTGCATACATGTGCCACATGTATGCAGAGGACAGAAGACAGTTTGCAGGAGTCATTCCCCTCCTCCCCCATGTGTATCCCAGGGATCACACTCGGGTTGTCAGACTTGGCAACAAGTACCCTTACCTGCCTAGTCATCTTGCCAGCCTTAGCCATATTTTTTTAACCTAAAATTAAACTACTCAGTTGGCCTCAAGATTTGAGGGTTGTTTCTGAATATAAGACACCATTCTAGGGTCCTAGTTCAGATGCCTAAATATGGTTGTTTCCTTGAGAATTAGGCAAAAACCTAATAAGATCAAATCCGAGTCTTCTGTGCCTCAGGCCCATGCATGCTGGACAACACTATAAGTGGTGTCTGTACAGAATATTGTAACTTATAATTTCCACAACCCTTGCTGCTCAATAAAGCATAAAATTAAATAGTGGTGTGGCCCACAGAGAGGTCAAGGCCAATAGCTTCTGCAATAGATGCTATAAATGTTTAGGTCAGAGGATAATTCAGCACCTTCCCCATCAGCACCGGAAAGTTACAAATTGATTATTCTCACGGAATTTCAATCAAGAGATAATTCATTCATATGTTCCTCTGCGCACCATCAGCTGGATTCTGTGCGTGTGCACATGTGGTATATGTATAATTACATGTTTGTATGTGTGAGTGTATATGTGAGGCCAAAGGTTTATTTGGTGTGTGTGTGTGTGTGTGTGTGTGTGTGTGTGTGTGTGTGTGTGTGTGTGTGTAAATAGAGGCCAATTTGCGGGAGTTGATTCTCTCCTTCCACACCATGTATGCTCCAGAGATGGAACTCAGGTCATCAGGCTTGGCACCAAGTGCCTTGACCAGCCCCAACGCCATGACTCTTTTGTTTTTGTTTTCTGAGACAGGACCTCTCTAGTAGTCCTGCCTGACCTGGCGCTCACTTTGTGGACCAAGCTGTTCTTTTTTTTTTTTAATTTGTTTTAGCTTTTTTTTGTTTTTTTTTTAATATTTATTTATTTATTATGTATACAATATTCTGTCTGTGTGTATGCCTGCAGGCCAGAAGAGGGCACCAGACCTCGTTACAGATGGTTGTGAGCCACCATGTGGTTGCTGGGAATTGAACTCAGGATCTTTGGAAGAGCAGGCAATGCTCTTAACCACTAAGCCATCTCTCCAGCCCCGGCCAGGCTGTTCTTACACTCAGAGAGCTCCGATTGTGTCTGCCTTCCCTGCTGTCAAGGTTAAAGATGTGTAACCATGCCCACCACACCACCTGGTTTTCTTAAGAAAAAGCTAGGCTGGGTGGTCAGTGAGCCCCAGGGATCTTCCTATCTCTACCTTCCCAAGCCACATCGCATCTGACTTTTTACATGGGCTCTGGGAATACACCCTTGCAGATTGAGCCATCGTCTTAAACAGAATGTGTCCTTTAGCTATTGTCTGATTGACAAGGTGTATCATTGTCCTGGTGGGTGGGGGCCAAACCGTTCTGGTGCTCAGTGAAGTCGACTTTTCAGGCCAGTTTTTCTTTTCTGTGACTATCACAAGAAACATAACAGTGATTCAAAAGAAAGCTCCCTGGGTGTGACCAGCTTTTCCTGGTATCAGAAGTTGTATCAGGTGATGCTCGCTCAGGCTCCTGGGCCCAGTGTCTGTGGAACATCTTTTCCTGCTGTCAGCAGTTGTATCAGGTGATGCTCGCTCAGGCTCCTGGGCCCAGTGTCTGTGGGACATCTTTTCTGGGGGAAGCCTCAGAGGTCAGCAGGTGCAACGTTCTCCGTTAGAACTTTGCAGAGTTCCCAAGCACCTCGCTCCCCTTCCAGCTAGGACAGCCCCCCTCCCATATTGTTCTCTTATGAGAGTTCCTGTAAGCTTTTGTTCAAGCCAAAGAAAAGTTTTAAAGAATCTACCTATTTGCCAGAGGAGAGTTTACCTAAAGAATCTATTGATTTGATCCTCAGCTCTACCACCATTGGGTCTCTGTGGGCGGCAGAGGGAATGATGCGGCAAAAACCATGGGAGCTTTGCTGGTGCCAGCATTTGGGGGCTATGAGGGGGGTGCAGGGGCACACACTGTAATCTGCCACCTGCCAACAGCCCAAAATGCTGCAACAGAAAGAAAAGCCCCAGTGCTCGAGAAATGGCTCCGAGGTTAAGAGCACTGGCTGCTCTTCCAGAGGTCCTGAGTTCAGTTCTGAGAGACCACATGGTGTCTCACAACTGTCTGTAGTGAGATCTGGCTCCCTCTTCTGTCATGCAAGCATGCATGCCAGCAAAGCACTGTATACATAGTAAATAAATAAATCCTTTTTTAAAAAAAAAAGGAAGAAAGAAAGGAAGGAAGGGAAGGAAAGAAAGAACAGCCCCAGCCACTTCTGAGGGAAGGGAAAGAGAGTAGGGAGGTGTGGGTGGAAAGGAGTGGGTGAGGGGGTCTCCACAGCTGCTGCCTGTGTTCAGTCAGACTGTTGCCATGAGGGCAGATGTCAGGTGTCTGTGTCTGCCTTGGTGGATCAAGTAGCACGAGCAACCTGGGACCCTCACCCCAATCCCTGAGCAGCTGATCTTGAATCAGACGACACCAGTCCCCTTCTTAGAGAAGCCCAAAGGACACTGCTTGTAAGAAACTCCGTTACTAGTTGAAATGGATCAGATTTTGAGGAAACAAGACAGTTAACCCAGACAAATCCCACCTGTCCATCCCTTAAAGAGCAAGAAGGCAAGCAGTGGCTAGGCTAAACACACTGAGGTTTTTTGTTCGTTTGTTTGGGTGGTTGGTTTTTGTTTCTCATCAATAAATAGATTCAGGGCTAGGGAGGTGTCTCCGTGAGTAAAGGTGCTTACCCTTTGGAAGCTTCATGACCTGAGCTTCAGGAATTCATGTGAAAGTGGAAGGAGAAAACAGGCTCCGTAGAACTTCCCTCTTGCCTTCCTAGGGCATATACCCCCTTGAACACACATTAATAAATAAACGAATCTAAAAGGCAAACTCGCTCATTTTCTGATTGACTTTCATCTGAGGTGCATTTTTAGCTCAGATTCAAATGAAAATTACTAGCCATCTTTCATCCAGCTAATACCATTAAGGGCCAAATGTATTTATATTAAAACAGCATATGGACAGCTGGGAAGAATTAAACACAGCCACAACTTCTGCTTTTCTCTTGTTAAAGAAAACCATAGCTTGGGTTCAACAAAGACAAGATAAACATGTTAAAAGTCATCATGTGCAGCTAGGGAGATGGCTCAGAGAGTGAAGTATTTACCATGCAGGCACAAAACCTGAGCTTAATCCCCAAAACCCACACACACACAAAGTCAGAATTTGAACTGGAGATATGGCTCAGAGGTTAAGAGCACTTGTTGCTCTTCCAGAGGACCCGGGTTTGATTCCCAGCCTCTACAAGACAGCTCACAGCTAGCTGCCTGTGATCTGGCCTCCATGGCCACTGCATGCAGACCAAATGTCCATACATATAAAATAAATACATCTGCCGGGTGGTGGTGGCTCACGCCTTTAATCCCAGCACTCGGAAGGCAGAGGCAGGCAGATCTCTGTGAGTTTGAGGTCAGCCTGGTCTACAAGACCTAGTTCCAGGACAGGCTCCAAAGCCACAGAAAAACCCTGTCTTGAAAAACCAAAAAAAAAAAAAGAGTCGCTGAAGTTAACTTCTGGCTTCCACATGCATTTGTGCACACACACCCACACACTTGCATGCATGCACACACACGTGCCCCCCCACACACAAATTCACCCACAGGAGGCCTCATCTCTCCCGATGTTCTCTGGAATGACCCAGGTGGTCCTAGTTCTCTGCCTCTGAATTACAGAGGGCACACAAGCTTCCCCCTCGATGGCACGAATGGAAATGCATTTTTTAAGAAGGGAGTGATTTGTCTTCCAATAGTATAATTAAAATCAATTGGATTAATGCTTGCTTTTTATGTTTATGGTTGGTTAATTTGGTTAATTTGATCCTCCTGTCATTTTGATAAAACCGCATTTAGTGTTGCTTTTTACATGATAAATTGGTGCTGTACTTTAATGTATGTGACAATGAAATTATTGACTGTTCTCAGTCACTCAAAGATGGCCCTGGAAGAAAATAGCGTGGAAAGTATTACTTGTGCAGTAATGGCTTGCCCTCAGAGCTCCTAAATGGATGTGTAATAGAGCTAGTGATTTAGCTAGTATCACTAAAAATGGGTTTTACAGCTACAAAGTAATGCTAACAAACTGTTATTGTCTTAATACAATACTCAGGATAAGACCCCAAAATATGTTAGAATTCTATTAGGTAGGAGCTGTCAAGAGGCTCTGCTTCCTATTTCATCCCCTCTGAAATGCAGTTCTGCATATAGTTAGTATATTTGTATTGAATTCCTTTATGTCCTATTTTATCTCATTTGATTCTCCCAGAGGACATTTTTGAACTGACAGAAAAAAGCTACTTCATGGTGGCGTCTGCTTCATTTTTTTTCATAAATATTTACAATCTACAATATTCTGGAGCACAATACCACAGAGGAGGGAAATGCCACAGGTACTGAAGGAATTGTAACACCGTCTACTGATCCGTCGGGGACAATGCTGGGAGTTTCATGTTTGAAAATGTCTCAAAAAAACAGTATTTAAAAGGTTTTTAAGAATTCATTTTCATCATTAAAAGGCAGTACGACGTCTTATTTCTTGCTTCCAGATAATAGAGGTGAATGTTTGATTTGTATAGTTCTGAAGCAAAGAATTCCAAAAGAGAATTTGAACAGTACCAGGATTCTAGGTCCTTTGGCAAGATGGTGTAGACACATGAACAGACATCACCTGAGACATGATGGTTGCAGTGACTGTATCCAACCCCCCTTTCTCTCTCCTGCCTTCAGTCTTCTCTAAAGCCCTCAGCTGAGGATACTGAGGATGTAGTTCATTGGTGGAGCAGTTGCCTAGCATTGCCAATTGTCTGGGTTCTGTACACACACACGCACGCGCACACACACACACACACACACACACACATGCACACACACACCCCAAAACCCTATCTCAAAAAGAAGCAAAATAAAGGGTCTGGAGAGATGGCTCAATGGTTAAGAGCACTGGCTGCTCTTCCAAAGGACTTGGGTTCAATTCCCAACACCCACATGGCTGCTTACTAATGCCTGTAACTCCAGTCCCAGGGAATATGACACCCTCTTCTGGCCTTTCTGTGTACTGCATACACATGATGTACAAACATGCATATAGACAAAACACCCATACACATAAAAAATTTTTGTTTGAAAAAGTAACGTAGACGAAATGATAAATGCCTTTTGCAAGAAGTGTAACTTTTGAAAAATGGTCATTTACATGGGGCATTGGCGGTGTCTTCTTCCTCCTCCTCCTCTTCTTCCTCCTTCTCCTCTGTTTATCACATGCCTATTTGTGTGCTGGAAATGACAGAGGTTAAACTTAGGTTGTCAAGCTTTGTGGCACACACTCCCAGCCACTGAGCCATCTCTCAGGCACCTAGTGTTTTTAGAGGCACACTATTAGGTAGCCCAGGCTGGCCCAGAACTCACTATGGGGCCCACAATGATGATAAATTCCTGATCCTCCTGCCTCCACCTCCTAATGCTGGCATTACAGTATTTCTAGTTGGTGAACCCAGCTTGGAAGTGTCATTGTCATTTAAGAACTTCACAGATCTCATAGGCAAATCTACTTTAGAAATGAATGTGTTGGTGAAGAAGCCGAGTTCGGCTGTCTTCCGAGTGAACAGTGATGTCATGTGAAGAGAGTGAGATCATTTTTATTTGTTTGTTTGTTGATTGATTGGTTTTTCGGGACATGGCTTCATTGCATAGCCCTGGCTATACTGGAACTCACTCTGTAGATCAGACTAGCCACGAATTCACAGAGAACCATTCGTCTCTGCCTTCTGAGTGCTGAGACTAAGGGTGTGCACCACCACTACCCTGCTTAATTTTTTTATTTTATGTGATTATAATATAATTACATCATTTCCACCCTTCCCTTTCCTCCCTCTCAACACTCCCAATTACCCCTCACCTTGTTCTCTTTCAAATTCATGGCCTCCTTTTCTTTAACTGGTGTGGATATATGTATGTGTTTGCATATGTATTCCTAAATACATAAATACCACCTACTCAGTCTACATAATGTCTCTTATGTGTATGTTTTCAGGGCCGACCATTTAGTATTGGATAACCAATTGTTGGGCTCTTCCCTGGGGAGCACCGTTTCTTCTGCTCTAAGCATCCCTTAGTTGCCTATGGTTCTTTATGTAGGATTGAGGCCTCATGAGCTTTCCCCTTCTGCTTTGGGATGTCTGTTGGTGTTGTCCTTGTTTAGGTCACGTTGGTTGGTCATGCTGAGGAGACAGGGTCTCACAGCACACTCCCTGATCCTCTGACTCCCACACTCTTTCCACCCCTTCTTCCACAATGATCCCTGAGCCTTAGATGCAGGAATCGTTTGGTTGGTTGGTTGGTTGTTTGGTTGGTTGGTTGGTTGGTTGGGTTTTTGATACAGGGTTACTCTGTGTGTATAGCCTGGGCTGTCCTGGAACTTGATCTGTAGACCAGGCTGGCCTTGAACTCACAGAGATCCGCCTGCCTCTGCCTCCCAAGTGCTGAGATTAAAGGTGTGCACCACCCACCACCCACTGCCTGGCAAGGTGAGGAATTGTAGATAGAGATGTATCCATTGGAACTGAGATCCACAGCCTTCACTTTCATTGGCTTTTGTTTTCTGGAATGATTCTTGTCTGTTGCCAAGAGAGGTCTCCTTGGTGAGATTTTTTTTTGTTTTGAGGATTCTCTACGCTGACTACATAAGCCTTACTGAGGCCCAAGTTACAGTACTGCAGACAATGAGGGCAATCTTAATGCCATAGTAATGTGTATTATATAAGGTGCCTTTAAAACAGAAACCCACGTATAACAAAGCCATGGAGCTGGGGTGCTGTTCAGTGAGCAGGTGCTCGCTTAGCACATCTGGAGCCCTAAGCCTTAGCACACTGAACAAGGCATAACTACAGGTGTTCGTCATCTTACAGATGGGATATGCTCCAATGGCCCTACAGTAAGTTGAAGATAGCCCAAGAAGGTGTTTGTCATCTTACAAATGGCTTATGTTCCAGTAGCCCTCCCTTCCAGTAGTTGAAGATACAAAAAGCCTTGAACTCACCTGCGCTCTCCAGAGCGCCATTTCAGCAGTATAGAATCAGTATGGTGCTGCTTCCTCCTCCCCTGTGACCACAGGGCAAGCTGGGAACTGCAGTTCGCTACAGTCCAGCAACACAAGCGAACATCCAACTGCATCATGGCTTGCCTGTAAGATTAAAGTGCCAAATTGAAAATACAATTTCTACCAAATGCACCTATCTAGCTGTCATACCTCTGTGAAGTCAACCAACAAACAAACAAAGCCTGTCAGGCAAGGCATGTCTATACGTGTTTAAGCTGGTGGGCAATGAAACAGACACAGAAATCCAAGACTTCCATAGCTTCCAGAGGTCTCAGTGAGGCCACTGTTGCAGGAGAAATGCCTGATGGATCTATTTACTAAGTGGTTGAGTCCGAAGACTTTAATAAGCCTGTGTGCTCTAGCCACAATGAGTGACTGATAAGACACGTGCAACTATTGGGTGCTGCACAAGTGCTCGAGAGGTGGAACGGGACTGGACGCTGCCAGCCTCATTGGTTTATGTGTTGACTTTCATCTGGCAGTTGTATTTACAGCAGTGGTTCCTAAATGTCCTAATAACTTTAATACAGTTCCTCACGTTGTGGTGATTCCCCAATCATAAATTGATTTCATTGCTACTTCATAACTGTAATTTTGCTACTACTATCAATCATAATGTAAATGTCTGATGCGTAGGAAATCTGATAGGCAAGCCCTGTTGGGGGTCAAGACCCATAGGTTGAGAACCTCTGGTTTACAGCAACCATCAAGAACCCCACTTGGCCACAATCAATGTCATCAAAAGGAAGACATTCGGGGCCCACGTGAGGACTCAATCAGTAATATCCTTGATGTCTAAGGATGAGGACCTGAGATTCGACTCTAGCACCCACTTAAAAAGCCAGGCATAGGAGTATATGCCGATAATCCCAGCACTGGGGAAGTAGAGACAGGCAGGCCCCTGGGGCTCACCCACCAGCTAGTCCGACTTTATCAGTGAGCTCCAGGTTCAGTGAGAGACCCTGTCTCAAAAAATGCAGTGGAGAGTAATCAAGGAAGATGACCAGTGACCAGTGCTGACCTTCCTCTCCACATGCATATAATACACACACTTGTACACAATCAAACCCTTACACACAAAAGAGAAGGGAGAGAGAGAGAAAGAGAGAGGAAGAGGAAGAGAGGGAGGGAGGGGAGAGAGAGAGAAAGTCTGGAAACCCCAGCTATCATGAGCTGGTAGTGATTGGGCACAACAGAGATCAAACACTCCCCAGCTTTCCCAGAGTGCTGCAGGGCAGGAGTGGCGGCGGGGGGCGGGGGGAGCTCACTGAGGGTTCTTGGCATAGTTACTACCTTTATTCTGGTTCCATGGTAAACATTTACAGACAGGGACATAGAAATTCCACAATATCTGTATAGTTTCCTGCTCAATAACAAATAACCCATAAGACCGTGTCTCATTGATGCCCTGATAACTCAGATTGTACCACAAATGCCAATTCTAGACATATCAAAAGAAGTCTCAAAACAAAGGTTCACTGTAAAGTCCCTGAAATATGGCAGTTATTGGACTATGCGAGCAAGAGTCTATCGCCTGTGTTCGAGGGAGGGCTGCAGTGTATTATCTGTTCTTAATTGTCTACAAAATCTAATTGCCCTTCTGGGCCCCAGACCAAACCCTAGAACAACAGACTCCCAGCTCCCCTTCCCAGCATGCCCCAGTTCAAGCGTCTGAGGAGGTATTTCCTGGTTCCTTATGGGTACACTTAGAACTATCCTGCCAAAGGGCCATTGCGATGAGATCATACGCCCCGGGTCCTTCAGCTATGAACCAACTAGATGAACTGCAGGTCAGGACCTTCTTGAAGTTCATTAAGGGATGCCATGTGCAGCCTGGAATATGGGACCCCCGGGGGGACCCTGGGAGGTCCATATCATTGCACAGTGAGCGCCAGCCAGCCAGTGTTTTCCTCTCAAACATGTAAATAAACAGAATAGATTGTCACCCTTGAGCTCTGCCTGTCGGGAGCCAAATTGAGAGCAGCCGGTAAACAAGGGTAAACATTAACTAGTAGTCAGATGGGCTTGAACCCTCCCACTGAGGGGTCTTTCTTCCTAGACCAGAGATTCTCAACCCTCCTAAAGCTACGACCCTTTAATGCAGTCTTTGTGTTGTGTTGATTCCCCCAACCATAACATTATTTTCATTGCTATGTCATAACTGTAACTTTGCTACTGCTAGGAGTCATAGTGTAAATATCTGTGTTTTTTCCAGTGGTCTTTCGGGGGGGGGGGGCGGTCACAACCTACAGGTTGAGAACGGCTGTTGTATACAGTAAACCCACCCCAGACTCAAGTTCACAAGCTGTGGATACAAAACTCACTCAAAGTTTGAACTCCTCCCTCTTCCAAGACAGAGTGGAGTGAAGAAACCGGGGAAGGAGGAATCTAGAGTGATTTCTTGAGTACAAACAAAGCACAGATGGTGTGCTACACCTAGGTGGTCCTCACTTCACCCATGGGTTCTAGCAATGGGCAGGGTGTCTCAGCCCTGGCAAATTCCAGGGTCCTGCAGGTAAGCACATAGCTGCTTGAAGGCAGCAGGCCTTTCTGAGAAGGTATGTTCACAGCACCAAGAACCTTCTGGTCCCAGAGAAAGCCTATGAGGTGGTTCTGCCCCCCCCTCTCATTTTTGTTTTTCGAGACAGGGTTTCTCTGTGTATCTCTGGCTGTCCTGGAACTCACTCTGTAGACCAGGCTGGTCTCGAACTCACAGAGATCTGCCTTCCTCTGCCTCCCTGGGTGCTGGGATTAAAGGCATGCACCACCACCAGACAGACCTCACCCGACCCTGCTTCCCCAGCTCTGGGCCAGGCTGTCAGCAACAGGAAGCCTGAAGCTGCAGAAGGAAGTCTTGCATTTAGAGCCATTAGAAACCTACAGCCAGTGTCCTTGGGGCATCTCACCTTGATTTTCCTTACCCAGCTAATTTGTCTTTGTGGGTATTTTAAGCACCCCTAAAGTCAGTCGCTGCTATTACCGATCCTAATTTCTAATTTTAGGTAATTTTTGGGCAGGATCTGACTTGTCTCCATTCATCCTGGGGAGTTCCAAGATAGTGTTATCTTGCAAGCCTAACTATTCTGGTTTGTATTAGAAGGGTGTGTGTGTGTGTGTGTGTGTGTGTGTGTGTGTGTGTGTGTGTGGTGTGTTTTGTGTGTGTGGGGGGGTGTTCCTGTCTATTTGGCACATAGCATATCCACAGGATGGTTTACCCTGTGGTGGGCCTTTCAGGTGGTTTCCTTGGCAACCACATTTACTAACTCTTAGGGGCGGGGGGGGGGGGGCTCCTGTAACAGTGACTAAAAGGCGTGTAATTGGCTTAGTGGGCTCACCGTGTGTCTTTGTAAACCTGAACTGACCCTGAACTGATTGGAGGGGTTTAGTTCTGTTTACTGGCTTGTTTGTGTGTTTGTTGTGTGGAGGGCTGGTTTTTTGTTTTTATTTATTTTATTTTATTGAGACAGGGTCTCATGGAGCCCAGGCCAGCTTTGAACTCAATATTATTTATACGCACATGCACACACATACATGAATGAAGCTGGGCTTAAATTCCTAATCCTCCTGCTTTCTCTCCAGAGAGCTGGCAGTACATTATGCACCTCCACCATCAACCTCTCTGAACCCTTTAGAACTGACCTCATCTAGAGGTTAAGCTTCTTGAGCAAAAACAAATTGAAGGTGCATTTTAGAAAACTTAGAATGTGTAAAAGAAAGACCATAAGGCTCGCGAGCCACCTTCCCTGCTGTACAAAGAAGCCCCAGCGGCTGGAGCTGATGGCCCAGGGATGCACAAAGCCTCCTGCTCCCCCTCCGGGCTCTTTCCTCTCCATTGTGAGCCACGTGCATTAAAGCACCACCCGCTGACTTAACACATGCTCAGTGAGATGACAGGGACATTTGACATTGCTGAGAGTCCCTCAGCTCCTAGGACAGTGCTAGTGATAGCGGGTGCTCCCTGCATTTCCCGCCTCCTGACCTCTCCTCAACGTGTTTGATGTTGGGATTTCCAGTCTGCAGTTCTGGCTTCCCCAGGGACAGAGGGAGTTCACAAGATAGGTGTGGGGTGAGCAGCTTCAGACAGCACGAACACACACAGAAATCATGGACATTTTCAACACACGGCATCATCTTATCCCTGTGGCCTGCCTTCAGAGATAATATCCTAGGGCCATTATTGCTTGCATTCCACTGAGGAATAGTGACATCTTTTAGTGGCAAAATGACGCATAAAACAGGAAAGCAGTACTGACAAACATTTAAAGATAATGCAGGTGAATTACATAATAAAATGCCCCAAACCCACTTCATTCACTTCAGGGACGACGTGTGCTAAGAACGGTGCTTGAGTTGAGCATAATGGCACATGCCTATCATCCAAGCCATGCGGAGGCAGAAGCAGGAAGATCGTGAGTTTGAGGTTAGCTTGGACTCTATAGGAAATTCCAGCACAGCTTGTGATATTTATAGGGTGTTTTGCTCGCATGTATGTCTGTGTATCATGGTATCATGTGCATACAGTACCTACAGAGGCTAGAAGAGGATGTTGGATCCTCTGGAATTGGAATTACATACAGTTGTTAGCTACCCTAACAGCTGGAAGTTGAACCTAGGTCCTAGGAGAGAGCAGCTAGTGCTCTTAACCACCGATACATTGTGTAGGTGTGGTGGGTCACACCTATAATCCTAGCATTTGGAAAGCTAAGGCGGAAGGATTACCTCAAGGCCAGCCTGAGCTACATAGTGAGTTCTAGGTCAGCCCAGACTTCATGGAAAGACCTGTTTTACAAAACAGAAGTCTAACTCCATAAGTCTTTCGAATGTTTTTGACGATCTCACACATGTATAGGATGGGTTGTGGTCACATTCGCTCCATTACTGTCAGTCATCCCCCCTCCCATTTCTTAACCCGTTCTCCTTCCCCATTAATTCCCTTCTGCTCTCACATCTTGTGTGCAATATGCAAACTTGTTTGGAGAATGGCAGCTTCTGTGTGTTCGTCATTGTGATGGCTGTCATAGCCAGAGGGCCACGTTTTGTAATGTTCCTCTCCCCTCCAGCTCTTACGTGGGGTTCCCTAGGCCTTGGAGGGGGTGGTATGATGTGAGAAGTCCTTCTGTATATGTGTTGCTTTTATTAGTTAATGAATAAAGAAGCTTCTTTGGCCTGTGATAGGACAGAATAGAGCTAGGCAGGAAAACTAAACTGAATGCTGGGAGAAAGTAGGCGGAGTCAGGGAGAAGCTCTGCACCAGCAGCTCCTGCCTCCAGAGGAGAAGCACGCAAGCCACCAGCTGGAACCTTGCTGATAGGCCATGAGCCTCTTGGTAAAATATAAAAATAATGGAAGTGGGTTAATTTAAGATGTAAGAGTTAGCCAATAAGAAGCTAGAGCTAATAGGCCAGTGTTGTAATTAATATAGTTTCTGAGTGGTTATTTCAGGTCTGGGCGACCGGGAAACAAATGAGCGGCCTCCCCCAAAAATGGTAGAGATATCCCATTTCAAAAAGAAAGAAAAGGGAGGTCCTAGAAAGGTGGCTCAGCAGGTAAGAGCACAGGCTGCTCTTCCAGAGGACTCAGGATTGTTGCACAGCATCCATGTGACAGCTCACAGTTGTCTGTAACTACAGTCCCATGGGATCCAACACTCTCTTCTGGCCTCTGTATACATAAGGCTTAACATGCCTGTACATAAAATAAGCACTGAGAAAAGAAAAAGAAAGGAAGAGAGAGAAAGGAAGGAAGGGAATGTCTCATTTGGGACTGAGCATGCTAATTCCATAGTGTGTAAAACCCCTCGGTCATAACAGACTATAGGACCCTAGGAAACTAAAGCCAGCAAGATGGCACAGGGTGTAAAGGCATGTGCCATTAAACCTGATGACCTGAGTTCAATCCCCACGACTCACATGGTGGCAGAAGAAAATCAGCTTCCTCTATTTGTCCTCTGTGGCGTGATATTCATGTTAGCTCCCCAACCCATACACACACACACACACACACACATACACACACACACACACACACAAATATATACACATATAAATGCACACGTAGGTACACACATACTCTCTTAGTTAGGGTTTCTGTTGCTGCAGTGAAACACCATGACTGAAAGCAAGCTGGGGAGAAAAGGATTTATTTGGCTTACACTTCAACATCCATAGTCTATCCCTGAAGAAAGTCAGGACAGGAACTCATGCAGGCCAGGAACCTGGAGGCAGGAGCTGGTGCAGAGGCCATAAAGGAGTATTGTTGACTGGCTTGCTCCCCGTGGCTTGCTCAGCTTGCTTTCTTACAGAACCCAGCACTGAGGAAATGGGCAGGCGGTTCTCAGTGAGTTCAAGGCCAGCCTGGTCTACATAGTGAATGTCAGCCCAGCCAGGACTACATCGTGAGACTGTCTTTAAAACAAAACAACAAAAGCTAACTATGGAGCCAGGTATAGCAGCACCCACCTGTCTTCTCCACATTTAGGAAGTGGAGGCAATAGAATGAGGAATTCACAGCCAATCTTGAATATTTGAGCATCTGTATTTAATAAAAAAAAAAAACTTAATCATGTCTGCAAAGTCCCTTTTTTATTCTGAGCAGCATCCACAGGTTCTGGGGACAAGGAAATGACATCTTGCCCACAGCACTGCCCATCTGGGCAAAGGAGCATGGCTTCCGCCTCTAATGACAGCTTCGTTTGGCCTCTGCTGCTCAGGGCTGCCCTGTGGGGAGGGATGCTTGTGTGGGGGCTGCAGAGGCCCTGTCCAACTCATGCCTTCAGCTTGTTCTGTTGGAAGCCAGGGTGACATGTCACAATATGTCCTAAGGTCCCACTAATATGCCCCCAATGTTTCCAGCCACCCTCAATCCCTGCCTTCTTTCCTTTCTAGGATTGTGTAAGTGCCAGGAGGCCACTGTGTCAGCAAGCTGAGAGGGAAACTGAGGCAAGATGTCAGGCCGGAGTGGGAAGAAGAAAATGTCCAAGCTGTCCCGGTCAGCCAGGGCTGGTGTCATCTTTCCAGTAGGTCGGTTGATGCGTTACCTGAAAAAAGGGACATTCAAGTACCGGATCAGCGTTGGTGCTCCTGTCTACATGGCCGCCGTCATTGAGTACCTGGCAGGTAATTCCAGCCTGTAGGGGACCTTGCACTCAGGCCCTCACACTATGGAGTCCTTCACATTTGGGTAGGATGCTGTGGATCACCCAGTACCTGGTTCAAAGACACCGAGGGTGATGATGGGACTTTTTCTGGTCTGCCAAGGTCAACTTCTGAAGGCTTTGGGGAAGGAGACAGGGCTTTGGAAAGTCGGTCCATATAGGACAGAGCCCACATTTAAGCTGCTCTTCTATACCTGCCAAGCAAAGTGTGGCTTACGTTAGCAAATGCTATACATGAGTATCTAAGCTCCCAAAGAAAAGTGCAGAGAGGATTCTGGGATAGGGAGGGAGAGGGGGCTCTTCACTTTGCAACAGCTTGCTTGTTAGATCCTGGAGGGGAAGGGTTGCTTGTTTGGTTGGTTAGTTTTCGGCTGATTGGTTTGGTATATTTAAAGTAGAAGAGTTGGGGAGATGGCTCTGGTGGTAATTGCTTGCCATATTCGTGAGTACCTGAGTTTGTTTCCAGAACTCATGTAAGAACTGGCACAGTGCCACACACTTGAAATCCTGACACTGGAGAAGTGTAAACAGGTGTATCCTTGGGGCTTGCTTGCTAGCCAGCCTTGCCAGTCAGTAAGCTCCAGGTCCCAGTGAGAGAACCTGTCTCAAAAATGCTGAACTTTGACCCTGTGCGTGCATGCACGCACGCGCGCACACACACACACACACTCAAGAACACAATCTCAGATCACCATGTTTGTGTAGTGAGTGCTGGACCTATTGAGCCATGTCCCCAGCCCCAAGAAGAGAGGCTTCGGTTTTGAACCCGGGTCTCTCTTGCCCAGGCTGGTCTGTACCTCACTATCTCACCAAGCTGACTTCACATTCCATTCAATTCTCCTGCCTCAGATTCCTCAGTGCTGGCGTCACAGGTATGTGCCACTTCATCTGGGCGGTGACATGCTTGATGCTTCTTACTTAATCCCATTTGACATTTGCATTGTCCTCATGTATTAAACCTAAACAAAAGTTAACAATGGCATGGTTGCTTTTTAAGAAATATATACGTAGCTGGGTGTGGTGGCGCACTCCTCTAATCCTAGCGCTTGGGAGGCAGAAGCAGTCATATCTCTTGCGTTATAGGCCAGCCTGGTCTACAGAGCAGTTCCAGGACAGCCAGGACTGCACAGAGAAACCTTGTCTCAAAAACAAACAAAAGAAATCTATGCAAGTCAGACATACGAAAGTGTGGAAAACTAAGTGGGATTAGTCCCTCTGACAGTTTGTCACTGCCCGCCCCCTCCCACACACCAAGGTTAAGTGTCATGAGAATTCTGCCCAGTTGAAAAGCAACCTCTTGGCCACTCTAACCTTGGCACTCGAAACACTCAAGAGGCAGAGGCAGATGGAGTTCTATGAGTTTTGGGCTAGCCTGGTCTACATAGTGAGTGCTGGGCCAACCAGATCTACATTTAATTTTTAAGGGAAAAGAAAGCCGAGTGTCACCTGAAGCCTCATACCAGATAATCTAATACGGCATTAATTTCAAAATCTCTCTCCCCTCTGCCCAACGGGTGTGTTCATACCTCTAACACTACAGTGCCACAATCTTTAATTCAACAAATGACTAACGGGGCTGAAGAGATAGATGGCTCATGCTACGCGAGCATGAGGACCTGAGTTAGTATCCCAACACCTGTGCAAAAGCCATGCATGGCTTGTCACCCCAGCACTGGGAGGAAGGGAGGCAGGCAGAACCCCAAGGCTCACTGGCCAGTCAGTCTAGCCAAAAGAGCAAGCTCTCATTTTAGTGAGAGACTCTCAAAGTGTATGGTGTAAAAAAAAAAAAAAAAAAAAATAGAGGATGACCCTGATGTCAGCCTCTGGCCTCCACACACGCGCATGTGCACACACACACTCACACTCACTACAGTCACTGTGTCAGTGAACTGAGTCAGCTTGCTAGCCATTGCTGAGTGTTCCGGGAAAGGCACGAGAAAAATGTGCAGCTCGTTAGTGCTTCCCATTCCGGAAGTGCCATGGAAATATTTAACTCTGGAGTTGGTTTTATTCTAATGGTTTTGTTAATCACCTCTGCCTGGCAGATACGGCATACTTGCGCCAAGTTTCAACTGTTGCCGTCGATTGTTTTGGATGATGGCAACCTTGTGGACTACGCTGTTTGAAATTAGGTTGTGAAGGCACGTGAGGAATCCCCTGTTCGTTGCAGGCCTGGGTATTTATGCCGTTATACCAGCAGAATTCTTCAAACTACAGAGGCACCAGGCGGTGGTGGTGCACGCCCTTAATCCCAGCACTCGGGAGGCAGAGGCAGGCGGATCTCTGTGAGTTCGAGACCAGCCTGGTCTACTAGAGCTAGTTCCAGGACAGGCTCCAAAACCACAGAGAAACCCTGTCTCCAAAAACAAAAACAAACAAAAAAACCCACAGAGGCTTGTCTGCACACCTCCACACAGAACCTTTGTGCAAACGCATGCACCCTTTCCTTCCCTCCTCAGTGAGATGCGTTGGCCCATTGCCCCTAGATTTCTAGTAAATAACTTGCTCATTAAAACTCACTCTTTTGGGGCTGGAGAGATGGCTCAGAGGTTAAGAGCACTGCTGCTCTTCCAAAGGTCCTGAGTTCAATTCCCAGCAACCTCATGGTGGCTCACAACCATCTGTAATGGGGTCTGGTGCCCTCTTCTGGCCTGCAGGCATACACACAAACAGAATATTGTATACATAATAAATAAATATTTTTTTTAAAAACTCACTCTTTTATTTTTCATTTTCTCTGTTTGTTTGAGTCTCACTGTGTAACCCAGGCTGGCCTGGAATTTGGGCTCCTTCTGCTTCAGTCACCCAAGGGCTGGGATTTGTAAACAGACACACAAAACTTATTCATACTTTAAAAAAAAAAGATTTGGTTTTCTATTTTTATTCATGTGTGTGTCTGTTACTATATCATACATATGAGTGTATCCCACAGGGAGGCCAGAAGAGGGTGCTAGATCCTGGAGTTACAGGAGATCGTGAGCCACCCTACCTGACAGGGATTCTAGGAACTGAACGCGGGTCCTCTGGAAAAGCAGCCAGGGCTCTTAACTTCTGAGCCATCTTGCCAGCCCCTCAGACACACTTTTTAAAGCAAACGAATCATCTCTCCACAAGTGAAGAGAAAGTCAAATAAATCTCTAATTAAAAATAAAACAAATCATTACACTAACAGTAATACTATAATGATAAAGGTGAAGAAGAAAGAAAAGTCGCAAAATGAGACGGAAAGTCAGGCATGATAGTACACACCTTTAATCCCAGCACTCGGGAGGCAGAGGCAGGCAGATCTCTGTGAGTTCGAGGCCAGCATGGTCTGCAAGAGCTAGTTCCAGGATGGCCAAGTCTACACAGAGAAACCCTCTCTTGAAACACAGAATAAATAAGTAAATAAATATAAAAATAAATTTTTTAAAAGTTCCCCTTGTAATTTCAGCGGAAATCCTAGAGTTAGCTGGCAATGCTGCGAGGGACAACAAGAAGGCCCGAATAGCCCCCAGACACATCCTGCTGGCCGTTGCCAACGATGAGGAGCTCAATCAGGTAGGGCTTCACACAGGCCCAGCTGGGTGCGGGGTGGGTTGCCAGGTACGTTCCTGGGTGGTCCCAGTCAGCCTTCAATCATTCCTGTGATAGTTCCTAGCCCCACCTACGCACTCATGCGTGTGCGCACGCACACACACACACACACACACACACACACACACATACACACACCAGAACGAGATAAAGAAGGACAAATCTTGATGGCTCTGCATTCATAGTCAAGATGAAATCCACTCTCAAACAGACTCTGCCATGACTTCAAGACCTTGTCTCATCGTTAAATACAAGTCGTTGCCTACACATACTATTCCTGACCATTTCTTGACTCCAACCCTGGATTTTCATTGGGATCTGAGTAGGAGACTCATTATTTATGCTTTAGAACTGATTGCCTTCACAGTCAGGTGAATGCCTTCCTCCTCAACAGTAGGCAAGCAGGTGGGTAAATAGCACGAGAATTTTTATTTATGTTCTGAGTTCATTCTTCTTAAACTAAAGAATATTCAGATTTGCCAATCCATCATAGATGGATCATTCCCCCCCCCCCCAATTGCTAGAAAAATGAGAAACAAAGGCATGCTCACAAAAATCCACAAGCTCTTGTTGTCCGAATCAATAGTGCTGTAGTAACTGCCGCCGGTGCTCTCGTCACATATGGTTCAGAAATGAGCTGTGGGTTCACACCACCCTCTGTTTTAAAATATGCAGAACATATGATCATGGGTTGGTTATTCAAAATGTATCTATTGGGAGATGCATGATCAGTCATATGTCACTGATGGGACACAGGTTTAAGAGTGTACAAGACCTGGATCTCATTCTTGCCGTAACCTTTGAACCCGAATTTAACCAGCTGTGCGTCTCACACATGAAGCCCTCTATTCTCTCTTGTCTGTAGTTGGGGTTTTGTTTTTCACTCTCTACTCTTTGGAGGGTCTGCCTGCCACCCAGCTCTCATGTAATCACACAGAGACTTATTCTTTCTTATGAATGCCCAGCCTTAGCTTGGCTTATTTCTAGCCAGCTTTTCTTAACTTAAATTATCCTATATACCTTTCTCTATACTATATACCTTTCTTCTTATTCTGTGACTTGCTGTGTAGCTGGGTAGCTGGCCCCTGATAGCCTCCTCCCCTCCTTTTCTTGATCCCCTCTCTCTCTTTTTCTCCTTCTAGTTATAATCTGCCTGTCAGCTCCACCTATCCTGCTGCCTAGCTATTGGCCATTCAGCTCTTTATTAGACCACTCAGGTGTTTTAGGCAGGCAAAGTAGCACAGCTTCACAGAGCTAAACAAATACTGCATAAAGACTGCAACACATCTTTGCATTATTAAACAAATATTCCACAGCATGAACAAATGTAACCCATCTATAACTAATCTTCCACAAGAGTTGCCATCTGAAATTCCAGAGCCCTGGGCATCGTCCCAGTTCCAGCTTCTCTGATCCTTTCATTTTGCCTTGTTTGCTTTCTGTGCAACAACCACAGACCACCTGAGACCTACTGAGAACTGCTTTGCAAGCACAGGACGAGAAAGCCAGTAGCTGCATGGCTTTATTAGTTAAGCAGAAGCCAGACTCAAGTCTTGTCTGGCCAGTGCTGAGCCCCGCGCCAGCCAGCACAGACCTGACCAGCTCTTTGCATTTCTCTCTCAGCTGTTGAAAGGAGTGACCATCGCCAGTGGGGGTGTCCTGCCGAGAATTCACCCTGAACTGCTGGCCAAAAAACGAGGGACCAAAGGAAAGTCAGAAACAATCCTCTCCCCACCCCCGGAGAAAAGAGGAAGGAAGGCTGCGTCGGGCAAGAAGGGGGGTAAGAAATCCAAGGCCGCCAAGCCACGGACGTCCAAGAAGGTGAGTCACGGAGCATTTCAGGAGCCAGGTATCACCACTAGCGTAGGCGAGCTGCTTCTCCATGGAAATCTAATCCCTACGGGATGAGATTACGAGGTGGGGCCTTTGAGCAGTGGTGACATCCTGGGGACCCATTTTCACGTGCAAGATTAGTATCTGTCTTAGTTTCCTTTCCCACTGCTGAAATAAAAGAAGTTTATTTGGGCTGATAGTTCAAGATATAATCCATTAAGGGGTGGGAAGAGTCAAGGTGGCAGGAGTTTGGAGCTGGACGTGGCAGCGCACACCTTTAATCCCGGCACTGGAAAGGCAGAGGCAGGTGGATCTCTGAGTTCGGAGACAGCCTGGTCAGAGGGAGTTCCAGGACAGCCAGGGCTATGCAGGAGTTTGAAGCCGCTAGTCCACATCCACAGACAGGAAACAGAAACCATAAATGAATACTCAGCTCCCTTTTTCTGTTTGATGCAATCCAGGATCCCTGCAAGGGAATGGTGCTGCCCACAGTGGACAGTATTAATGAAAATTAAAATATCCCTCATAGACATGCAGAGTTCCGTGTCCCAGGTGACTCTAGCTAGATCCTGTCAGGGCGACAGTTCCAATCGTCACAAAACCCTTATAGTGGGGCCCAAAACAGCTTCTTCACCTTCCATCACTTAAGGACCGAGTCACACAGTGAGTGTCTCCTGTGAGGAAGCGAGCCCTTGCCAGATACAGAATCTTCTAGAAAACCTTCATCTGGATCTTCCCAGTCCTCTAGAACCAAGAGGAATGCGTTTCTGTGTTATTTGTTATAGCCGCCTGAACAGGCTAAGCTGTCCTTGCAATGAGAAGGAAATCAGTGTTTGCAAAGGACCAAAGATACTACAGCTCAGTACTGGGATTAAGTCATAAAACTGTGTATGGTGCCAGGTGTGGTGGCATAGGTTTCCAATCCTAGTATTGCAAAGCTAGGGCAGGAGAATTACAAATTTGAGACCAGTAAGTCTCAGAATAGGGGCTAAAAGGGAACAGGGAGGATATGTCTACAGAAGAATAAAGGACCTTTGAGATGGGGCTGGAGAGATGACTCAGTGGTTAAGAGCACTGGCTGCTCTTCTAGAGGACCCAGGTTCAATTATCCACGTGGTAGCTCACAACCATCTGTAACTCTAGTTTGAGGAGATCCCATGCCCTCTTTTGGCCTCCTAAGACACCAGGCATTGCACATGATATACAAACACATATGTGGGCAGACACTTAAACCCCTAAAGTAATAGAATAAAATAAGTTCTAAAAAAATCCTTGGATTCTAGAGTTCACATCTTCATGTTTCCAAACCCAAAGAATGGTCATTTTCAGGCCTTTTTTTTTTTTTAAGCAGAACTGGGAAATTACTCTCCTGCTGAGCCACACTCCCAGCCCTCAGATGCCTTGTTCTCCGTGTGTGTGTATGTGTGTGTGTGTATGTGTGTGTGCGTGCGTGCACACACTCACATGCTTGAGACAGTTTCTCTGTGTAGCCCTAGCTGGAACTCGCTCTGTAGACCAGGTTGTCCTCGAACTCACAGAGATCCACCTGCCTCTGCCTCACGAGTGCTGGGATTAAGGGCGGGCACCACCACTGCCCAGTACCTCAGATCCCTCTTCCTAACTGCATTAGTCAGTTGTTGTTGCTATGACAAAATAGCTGAACCATTCAGCTTCTGGGGAAGAAAGGTTTGCTCTGACTCGTCGTGTCTCAGGCACCAAGTTCATATTCACTTGGCCCCGATACTCCGAACCTAGATCAAGACAGAACATCTTGGCAATGGCATATGGAAGAAGAGAACTGCTCACTGCACGATAGCCAGGATGTTGTAAGAGGAGAAAGCAGGGCCCCAGCATCTCGTTTCAGGGCACCCATTACATGGCCTGACTTCCTTCCACTATGCCCCACCACCTCCCAGTGGTGCCACAGGCTGCCAATCAAACCTTCAACACATGGCCTTCAGAGGACATTTTAGTGCTGAGCTCTGACACTGTTCCCACCAAAATCAGGAGTGACATCATCCTGGGGTGTTGTTATCCACTCTGTGCAAAGCTCGGGTTGGGATTAAGCCACCTTCAGGGTCTCACCATGCCCTGAGTTTGGTCAGTAGATTCCTGGTGATTTGTATAGCCTGCTAAACTAAATGACTTAGCTCCATGATGCTGCCACTTGCAGTAAAGTATTTTCACATGTTGTCCCAATACAGCAAGCACCAGTCACACGTGGCTATTGCAACTTGAATTAAAATTAAACAGGATGAAACTTAGTAGTAGAGCATGCACTCAACATGCAGGCGGCCCTGGATTTTCTCCTAAGTATTGCAAACAAAACAAAACAAAACAGCAACAACAACTCACAAACTTTGGTTCCTCCAATGCACTAGCCACCTGTCACATGCTCAGTAGCCCTGAGCAGCAGAGATGCTAAGCGTCTCCATTGAGGGTGGTTCTGTTCAACAACAGGAGCTTTGCTTGGAAGTTTGTAAAATTTTCACTCTGCAGATCTCCATGATAACAGAAGATCACACAAGAGTTCATGCCACTGCCACATGGCCCCAGGACAATCCTGGGGAAATTTTCACTCTGCAGATCTCCATGATAACAGAAGATCACACAAGAGTTCATGCCACTGCCACATGGCCCCAGGACAATCCTGGGGAGGAGGGAATCCCTGATTAATGCAGCTTCTTGACCCCACTACTTGGCTTAGAATTCAGTGGTTCTCAACCTTCCTAATGCTGTAACCCAGAGCCATAAAAATACTTTTGGTGCTATTTCATAACTGTAATTTGCTACTGTTATAAATCATAATGTAAATAAATATATGACATGCAGAATGTCTGATCTTCAACCCAAAGGGGTCATGACCCACAGGTTGAGAACCACTGACTTAGATGCTTCTCATAAACTGCAGGCATAGAAAGATTAGCATAAGCAGCCAAGAATAATGACTATTTCCAGAGTTGGATGAAGACTACAGGGACCTGTGAGCTCCTATAATAATCATTATGATACTGTGGGGTTTTTGTTTAGTTATGTTTGTTTTGGGTTTGGTTTTGTTTGTTTGAGACAGTCTCTTAGGTAGCCCAAGTTGGACTCACTTGTCTGTGTAGCTGAGAATGACCTTGAACTTCTGATCCTGAGAGCTTGGAAGAGTGTTGGGGCTCAAACCCAGGACTTCCCGCCTGTGCGGCAGGCGCCCCTGCAGCCGAGCTGCACTAGGCTCCCCATACTGCATTACCCTTTTCTTTCCCTTGTGTTGTTGTCTCGTCTCCCTCCATCCAGAGACAATGGAAGAGCTTGGAATGTGGCTCAGAAACACTGTACATGAGGTCCTGAGTTCAATCCATAGGCTCCCCCGCCTCAAAGAAACAACAGGGGGCTAGTGGAAGGGGTGAGCAGAGCATAGTGATATACGTGTCTTCTGTGTGCCAGTGAAAAGATGGAAGAAAGGAAGAGAGGGAGGGAGGAAGGGATGGAAGGTGGGAGACAGGGGAAAGGGGCAGAGAGGGACCAGGAGTATAGCTCAGTGGCAGAGTACACATGATACCTGTAACATGAAAGCCTGGTTGGTTTTTGTCCTCCCACCAGGTCCCACAGTCATTAGGTCCCAAAGAAAATCACATAGAGAGTCTATATTAAATGATAAACTGACTGGCCCATTAGCTCAGGCTTCTTACTAGCTCTTGTAGCTTATATTAACCCATTATTTTTACCTATGTTAGCCACATGGCTCAGTACCTTTTTCAGCAGGGCAGGTCACATCCTGCTTTTTCGGTGATCTGGGCAGGAGTCCTGAGAGAGCTTCCTGTCCCAGAATTCTCCTATTCTCCTTGCTCCACCTCTACTTCCTGTCTGGTTGTCCCACCTATACATCCTGGCTAATGGCCAATCAGCATTTATTTAAATCACGATTGACAGAATATAGACAATTCTCCCACACCAGATACCCACAATCACTGCAAAACAAATCATCCAGAATTTACCTCCTGACCACTCCCCTTCATACCCAAAGTGGATGGCCGCCACGGAAATACCATCCTGCAGTCACCAAGAGGCCTCTCCAGACTGTTTCTCATCTTTCCCTCTGGTTTCTACCCACAGTCCAAAGCAAAGGACAGTGATAAAGAAGGAACATCGAATTCCACTTCAGAAGATGGGCCAGGGGACGGCTTCACCATCCTGTCTTCCAAGAGCCTCGTTCTGGGGCAGAAGGTAACAAACTCCAGACTAGCTGCAGTGAGCCTGTCTGTATACCCACTGTTCATGGGCTGCCATGCCTCCTTCATCCTTCCTCCCTTCCACCCTGCTCTTGAATTATTCATTTTTAAAGTAAAATCCAAGTGGCGTATGCTTTTCTAGAGCAAACTAGGCCTTTGGTGCAGAGAACTTGTGCTGTTCCACCCAAAGTCAACTAGAGTCACCCTAGAGAATCTGGTCAATAGGATGGCATTCCTGGTTCTGCTGGGAAATCCCCAAGCCCCAATTATGTCTGCACCCACCGAAAAAAAAATCCATTGCTAACTCCCAGCCAGGATTGAAGAGGCCTAGCTTCCATGATTAAATGTCATTTGACAGAGGGAGAGAATAGCAATATATGTTTCTTGAACATGCTGGGTGCTAGGATTGAATTATTTGTCAATAATTCAGTCTGCCTGCCTTCCTGAGCTGCAGAAAAAAAAATAAAATAAAAACCTAACAGGATGGATTCCAGCAACATCGCAGCATCTTGCCAGACATGAAAATAATTCATCTCTATGTGCGACAAATTCACTGAGCAGACAGCTTATCTCCCGAGTCAGCCGGGGCTGGAGTAAGACACATGGGGAAGTAGCCGGTGAATGGGCGAGCCGGCTCTCTGGTTGCTGCCTGTTCTCGGCCTGCCGAACAAGTGTATCTCCATCCAGACAGTCAGGGATCACAAGGTCGCTGGGGAGCAGCGACGTGGCGGGTTCCTTATTCGTTTCTGATACAAAGAAAACCGAGATGCAAGGAGGTGGAATGTACGTCCCCTCCGGGGCCCCGAACTTTCCCCCAACTGTATTTAGAGAATCAGAAAGTTCCCACTTTCACGCGAGGAAAACAGTGAGAAACCACACAAGACAGCCCCAAGGATGTGGTACTCGGGCTGAGGATGTAGCTTGGGATCCAGCGCTCACCTGGCACTCACAAGGCCTTGAGTGCATCCGCAGCACAGAAGGACTGGGGAGGGGGCAGTTGTCACAGATGAGGGCAGGGTGGGAACCCAGAGTCTACACCCCCATCCCGCATGACCTCTCCAAATGTTCAGGGGTGAGAAGAGAGCGAGCCTTGGGCTGCTTCCCACACCCAGCCTCTGAGATGATGTGTCCATGGAGACCAAGGCCACCAGGGTTAGGAACGAAAGACACAAAAGTGATGAGGGAAGGAAAGAAGAAGGGAGGGCCCTTTTGTTCCTGCCGGTGGAGGCTGGCTGTTTGCACTCTGCTAGTCTCAAGAGCTCCTGAACTCAAAGGGATCTGCCCAAAAGCAAATACCTGGAAGCCTAGCATGGCAGCTCAGGCCTACAATCCCAGTATTAAGAGGTGGAGCATTGACTTGAACTCAAGACCAGCCTAAGCTACCTAAGGCCCTGTCTCAAAAACAAACAAATACCTGGGAATTTGAGCCCCTGTGCTGACCCTCAGCCTGAATAGTTGAGGAAAATAATGCTGACAGTTAAATTAAAATTATTTTCAGTGGGAGTTGATCTCTGTCTTCTCTTCCTATTGCAGCTATCCCTGACCCAAAGTGACATCAGCCATATTGGCTCTATGAGGGTAGAGGGCATCGTCCACCCAACCACAGCCGAAATCGACCTCAAGGAAGAGATAGGTAAGGCCTGGGGTTTGGAGAGGGGTCATGGCATAGCCCACTGTCCAGTTCTCACAGGCTCAGCCATCCTCTGCCTGAGATCCCATGTGGAAATGTCTCTCTCTCTCTGTGGGATAAAATGGTCTAACTGGAGAGGATCAGGCTTTGCTTGGAATCTACACAAATTTTGTCAAGTTTTTCTTAGGGTGCTATATAGAGACAGACCATTTGTGTACAACTTGACAACATTTTCTCTAAGTGACCGAGCTCAGCAGGTTCGAGTCCTTGCCTAGTGTGCACAAAGTTCTGGGATCAATCCTTAGCACACCATGAACCGGGTGTTCTGTATCACATATGTAGAAGCGGCATTCAGAAGGTGGAGGCAGATGCAGCAGAAATTCCAGATTGTCCTCGACCCCATAGGGAGTTTGAGGCTAGCCTAAGCTACATGAGACCTTGTCTCAAAGCGCCAAGTGAAGACCCCTGTGCAGCCAGCACATTGGTGAGTGGACCCTTCGGGCCCCACCCCTGATCATGATTTCCTGTAAAGGAAAGCGGTCTTCTAATAGCGCAGAAGGGTTTGGTTTGGTTTAGGTTGGGTTGTTTAAATGGCCCCTACATGTTCTTCGTGCCTGGCTCCCTTAGCGCAACTTAGCGTCTGCAAAATCCACCCAAGCCACAGAGTGTGTTTGTTTATTTTCTTGGCTGTGTGGTATTTTACTTAATGAGTATGCCACACCATAGGTTCCATTCTGCAGCTGATGACAGCACCTGGGTCAATTTCACACAGGGCCATCCTGAGCACTGCTGCTATGAACATGGTTGCACAAGCTTTGGATTGAACTTGGCATGCGTTTTAAGTTCACATGTCAAGAATGCTGTTGGTGAAAAGGAAAGGGACAGAGACATGGGAACTAGCGGGTGCACCGCTGCAATTTCTGCCCTCAGAAAGCAGACAGAAGGGTTATGATCTCCCCCCAAGAAAGATAAAGGGCATGTAGAAAGGACTAAGCAAAGCAGAGGCAGGTGGATTTCTGTGAGTTCAAGGCCAACCTGGTCTACAAGAGCTAGTTCCAGGACAGGCTCCAAAGCTACAGAGAAACCCTGTCAAAAAAAAGAACTAAGCAATCATAAGGCTGCATTATTGTGCCAACCCCACGAGGTGAGGAGGAAGTTGTAGGCAGTGAGGTAAAGGAGCTGAGAAGGGGAGCTGACAAACTGTCAAAGGCATGAGAAGTAACAGCACACATGATGGTCACTCTCTGGTCCATTTATTGCCATGTTGCCCATTTTCAAATACAAAACTGTTTTAAACCCTCGATTGAAAGGCTAAATGGGGTAGGAAAAAAGGCCTCAACCCTGGTATCCAGGGCTGGCCCTGAGGCGAGTGGTTTGAAGCCATTGCTAGCAGCTCAACCCTACGTGGTGGCCCCAGACTGCTAGGCTCACTATGTCTCTGGTACAAGAGGCCATTTGCTGAAGGTGTAAGTCACAAAACAATCCCACACCAGTTTGGAATTATGATTAATAAAAGGGTTATTTATTTAAAGGAAAAACTTACAGACCACCGTCCTAGACAGCAGCCCTCTACACGACCAGGAAAGGAGTCTAGTAGCTGTAAGTGGAGTCCAAAGCAAGAGAGAGAGAGAGAGCACACAGCTACCACTGCTTTTTTAAAGCAAAAGAGACCACGCCCAAGTGGGCTGGTATCTTAAAGGCTATTGACTGAAGGACCAGAAGGATCTCCTGCAGCAATTTGCTAAGCTGGAAAGTCGGTGGGGTGGCACTGGGCTATAACAAAACTACAAAAACAGTCTTGTTTCTTCCCCTGCCTGCATGCCACAGACCCTCACATTGCCTCCTTGCTTAAGAAGTCTCTTCCCAGTGTGGAAGAGCTCCCTACAACTGTGGAAGGGCTTCCCTAGTGGCCGAATCTCCAGCTTTGTTTGGGGAAGGCTCTCCCCACTGTGGAAGGGTTCCCCCTAGTGGCCGAGTCTTCAGCTCTGTTTAGCTTGATGTCCTTCCATGCAAACAAAGCAAGTTCCTGCTTCAGATATCCTCATATCATAATTCTGCATCTTTATGTCCAAAACATCAGAAGAGATGCTTCTCTGTTTTGAAGTAAGGTGTAGTGAAGTGCACTGTTGTGGAAGCAAAAAGTCAAGTTTGGACCCCACTGATGAACCCTATGGCTGACCTCTTGGACATCAGAGAGAGTGAGATGGGCTGAGAGGCAGGCAGACAGGCAAGAGAGCCACCTCTGAATCACCTTGGTCTCTCTCCAGGCACTTGCACACTGCTTTCTAGCTGTGTGACTTCGGGTGTGTTTCCTAACCTCCCTGAACCTCAGTTTCCTCATCCGTATTGAGGACACAGTCTGAAGACCAGATGGCACAGGGCTGGATAAAACACCAGCTCACGCCCACTCCCTGACAGACAGATCTTTATTGTTGCTGCGTCACTAGGAGACAAGCCATCACAAGCCCATCCTGTACCACCAGCAGGCCAGCCAGTCATCCTGTCCAGCCCAGGCCCTGAATTTTTTTTTTTAATCTTGTGCTAAGGGATTCAAGTGTAGCTTGGTGGTAGAACCTGTGCTTACTATGCACGAAACCCTAGAGTCAATCCGCAGCACAAAAATTAAAATGTAGGGGCTGGAGAGATGGCTCAGAGGTTAAGAGCATTGCCTGCTCTTCCAAAGGTCCTGAGTTCAATTCCCAGCAACCACATGGTGGCTCACAACCATCTGTAATGAGGTCTGGTGCCCTCCTCTGGCCTGCAGGCATACATGGAAGGAATGCTGGATACATAATAAATAAATAAATATTTTTTTAAAAAAGAAAAGAAAAAAATTAAAATGTAAAGACATTTACTGCCAAGCCTAATGACCCGAATTCGATCCCTGGGAGCCACATGGTAGAAGAAGAAAACTAACTCACCCAAGTTGTCCTTTGACCCATACACACACGTGCACCCATGTGTGTGCACGCATGCACACACACAATGAAAGGGGAGAGCAAGTCTCTTAACCCATGGCCTCTCCCATTCCCATACTTTTTTGCAGTTTATTTGCTGAGAAGCAAGACTAGTTTTCTCCTAGTCTGGATTCTGTTGTCTGAGGTATCACTAAACACATTTCTGCCTGTTTGTCTGTTTAAATCAATGGTAGATCTAGAGACTTCAGGACATTCAGGCTCAAGAAATAGGGTCTTGGGCAGCAGTTCTCAACCTGTGGGTAGAGACTCTTTTGGGGGTAGAATGAGCCTTTCACAGGGGTTACCCAAGACCATCGGAAAACACAGATATTTACATTATGATTTATAACAGTAGCAAAATGACAGTTATGAAACAGCAATGAAATTAATGTTATGGCTGGAGAGATGGCTCAGTGGTTAAAAGCATTGCTGCTCTTCCAAAGGTCCTGAGTTCAATTCCCGGCAACCACATGGTGGCTCACAACCATCTGTAATGAGGTCTGGTGCCCTCTTCTGGCCTACAGACATACACACAGACAGAATATCGTATACATAATAAATAAATATTAAAAAAGAAAAATGTTATGGTTGGGGGGGTCACCATGACATGCGAAACCATATTAAAGGGTTGCAATGTTAGGAAGATTGAGAACTGCTGTATAGGGGCATGACTCTATTGTAGAGTGTTTGCTGGGTTCAGTGACCAGCACTAAAAGGTAACTGGACAAGAGTCCACGGCCAGTGATACACCAGTGTTTCCTTAGATCTCCTCGCTATCATGATGCCCTTTCAACTTTACACACTCGTCAGTGGTTGGGAATTGGTGTAATTCTTACACAGATGTGACCCACCATGGCCTGTTTATTCTGTGCTGGGGATTGAACCCAAAGCTTCCTGCATTCCAGGCAAGCCCCATACAGACTGAGCCACAACCCGCCCCCCTTCACTGTCAGCCTCATTAGCCCTCTAAGCTAGGGAGAAGAGTAGGTTCACCTTGTTCCCCTGACCCCTGACATACAACTCCCCCTGACCCCAAATGCAGAGTGCCACAGTTTGGACTTAAGGCCCAGCTTCAGTCCCCAGCTGTCTCTGGGCCTCTGGGAGCCAGAAATGAGACTCAGAAATGTGTGGTGTCACAAGGACCATTTCCCGGTTGTATCTCTGAGACCTGAGCTACTTAAGGAAGAAGCCCCATCCTTAACCCCAGGAGAGAATGATCAGCTAGATATTCATGTAAATCCATCAATGTGGTCTGGCTCTCCAAGATATGTGAGTGCCTGCCTGAGTGTGGAGTGAAGCCCTGTCACCCACGGAAACCTCTGAACTGAGTTATTATAATGAGAAATACTAACAATAAGTGTTTGGGACTAGGGGAATATTTGCGTTTGCTTAGTGAGATGTCCTGGGGATGGGATGCAAGTCCAAATGCAAGGTTATTCCTGTTCCCTATAGACAGACCCTCTATGTGGTGAGTGCCTGCAGCAAGCAGGCGGCAGCAGCAGCTCATGCCTCCTGGCGTTAAGAGCTCTCATGCAGGCCCTGGGTGTTGGTACCATTAGCCCCGTGTCATCACTCTCCTGTGCACCTAGGATTCCTCAGCCCTTGGCAGTGGGTGGCCTTGTGGCTTCTGGGAAGGCTTAGGGATCAAGATTCCTCAGCACTCACAGAAGGTCAGGGCTGCAGCTCCTGAGCCTGGGGTGTCTAGGACCCTGGGGTTGCCCTGCCCCTTGGTTCCTGCTCTCAAACAGCCCAGCTGTCAATCAGTGCCTAACCACCTTTGCAGCTTAGCCTGCCAACCGCTCAGCTGCTGCCACCACTGCTACTCTGCCTTGGCTGCTGCTTTTCCCATGTTGTCACCAATGCCTGCATTAGGAAAAGTAGGCAAGAAAAGTCCACTTGAGCGAAGCCTTCTATGGACACAGGATGTGCAGACATACATACAGGCAGAACACCCATACACACACAAGATAAATGAATTTTTGAAATGCTTTTTTAGAACTTATTCACAGTAATTAGTGACTTCAACAGATTTTAACAGTGCTTTTGCAATGCACGACACCTTCCCAGTGTTCCCAAGAGAGATACATTCCCCTCATGTGCCTCACACATAGCTGGGAGGTGATTTTACAGAATATTTTTAGTGGTCCTGGGTTTTGACAGTGACCCACCCATCACGTGAGACCAGGTGTTGAATCTAGCGCTAGCCCGTGTTGTGTTGGCATGTGGAAAGATTTGGATTTGGGATTTTCCAGATTGGGGTGTTCCGCCTTTCTGGTTCAGTGGCAGAATATTTGTTCAGCTTGTGGGGGATCTTAGATTCCATGCTTGGCAACACAAGAAAAGAAAAGAGAGACAGCGTGTGTGTGTGTGTGTGTGTGTGTGTGTGTGCGTGTGTGTGTGTGTGTGTGTGTGTGTGTGTGTGTCCTTTAACAAAGATTGTCATCCTTTAGTCTGACCTCTGTGCGGTGCCTCCACTGGCAAGCCAGGGTAACAAATGGGACATGGCATCTCTGGTTTTTAAGATTTTCCTGACATACTAACATGCCCAGCAATATGACTCTGTTGAAAAGTCGTTCACCACAGCCCCCATTGTTCCTTGTAGGTAAAGCCTTGGAAAAGGCTGGGGGTAAAGAGTTCTTGGAAACAGTAAAGGAGCTTCGCAAATCCCAAGGCCCTTTGGAAGTGGCTGAAGGTAAGTGTTAGACTGGCTACATCTCAGCCTGACTCAACCCCATCCTTACAGTCTCCAGCCTCCCACACCCATACATGGTCACATTCATAGTCATGGCTTGGAGGTAGAGACAGAAGGTTCCCTGAGGCTCATTGGTCTGTCAGTCTAGCCTACTTGGTGAGGTCTAGGCCAGTGAGAGTCCATCTCAAAGGAGGTAGACAGTGTCCCTGAGGATGACACCAAGATTTCCCTCTAACTTCTACACACACACTGTAGTAGTTTGAAAGAAAATGGCCCCCAAAGAGAGTGGCACTATTAGGAGGCGTGGCTTTGTTGAAATGGGTGTGGCCTTGTTGGAGGAGGTGTGTCATGTGGAGATGGATTTTGAGGTCTCATATATGCTCAAGCCACACCCAGTATCTTAGTTCACTTCCTGTTGCCTTTTGATCAAAATGGAATCAAGAGGAATTGTTAAAGCTGCTGGAAAGGAGAGATAGGCGGGCCATCTGTAAGGAAATAGCAGTGTAAACTGATGAGATAGCTCAGCCAGTGAAGGGTTTCACCATGGCCTTAAAAACCTGAGTTCAGCCCCTGGGAGCCTCTGAGTGGAAGAACTGACTCCCAGGGGTTGTCCTCTAATGTAAGTGTGCTGTGACCTGCATGCATTAGTGCAGGTCACACACAAAAGAATCCCCCCAAAAAGAGAAAAATCCAAATTTCAAAATAAGGTGGGTAGCAGCTGACCTTGCCTCACAGAAGGGCAGCAAGCTCTGTTCTAGACCTTGGCATTAGTTGGATGGTATTTTAGATATTTTTCTGTTATGGTGAGAAAATAGCACAACCAAGGCAACTTAGAGAAGAAGGAGCTTATTGGAGCAGGCTACAGTTTCAGAGCATGAGTCTGTGACCATCATGACAGGGAACATGGCTGCCGGCATCCTGGCATGCTGCTGGAGCGGGAACTGAGAGTTTACACCTTGATCCACAGGCATGAGCCAGAGCAAGCTAACTGGGAATGGCGTGGACTTTTGAAATTTCAGAGCCTGCCCCCAGTGGCACACCTCCCCCAAGAAGGCTACACCTCCGAATCCTTGCCAAACAGTTCCACCAACTGGAGGCCAGGCATTCAAATGCATGAGCCTATGGGGGGGCATTCTCATTCAAACCACCACAGATAGGATAAGGGGTGGGAGAGATGCCTAGTGAATGCGAGCTACAAGCCAGTGCTTCTGAAGACTGGCAGCCCAGCATGGCCTAAATCCTCACACAGAGAGGCTCATGGGACCGGACCTCAGTAGGTGAAGAACATGCATTTTATTTCTAGAAGAGCTTAGGTCTCCTGAAGGCTGACAGCAGTCATGAGATGTATGCCTTTTCTTTCTTTATTTTTTAAGTTAATGACCATACATCTTTTTTTCTTTTTTTAAAGATTTATTTATTTATTATGTACACAGTATTCTGCCTGCATGTATCCCTGTGGGCCAGAAGAGCGTACCAGATCTCATTACAGATGGTTGTATGTGTCAACCTTTTCAAAGATACTAAAACGAGTGAAAAATGTTTACCTCTTAGAATTGGTAAAAGGACCAATTACAGTCCAGGCCCTTACACGGCTGCCCTTGCCAGACCCTGCTGGGAGCCCATGTGACTCCATGCATGTTCTCCAAGCCAGACCAGTCCATGCTGGGCCTCTGCCACATGCACTGTGCTGTAGATGTCAGTGTGGCCCTGAAAGAAGAGATGTATAGCCAAGCAAGGGGCCCAGGCTCTCACGGTGCATCTCGTACCAGGCTGCCCAGATGCATGGCAGAGGCTCAGAAAAGATGGGCAAAGGAACTGGGAGTGAAGGACACAACCAAGCATGGGGACAGAAAAGTCACTTCAGATGATTGATGGCCACAGGGATTTTCCTCAAACTCCTCAGAAGCCATAGTTCTCACCAGGCCTGTCAATAACAGGGGCCATGTTTAGGGGAATAAAAATTCTTTTAAAAGAGAGAGGGAAGGGATGTGGTAGTTTACAACACCCCACACACACATAAAATCATTGGGAGTAGCTATTAGGATATGTGACTTTGTTGGAGAAGGTATGACCTTGCTGAAGGAAGTGTGTCACTGTAGAGGTGGGCTTTGAGATCTCATATATGCTCAAGCCACACTCAGTGTCTCAGATCACTTCCTGTTGCCTGCTAGATCAAGCTGTAGCTCCTTCTCCACTCTCAGCTCCGTCTCCAGCACCATTTCTACCTGCACACTGCCATGTCCCACCATGATAATAATGGACTGAATCTCTGAAACTGTAAGCCAAATAACTAAATGTTTCCTTTATAAGAATTGCTGTGGTCATGGTGTCTCTTCCCAGCAATAGAAACCCTAAGGGAGGGAGAGAGGAAAGAAGGGAGGGAGGGAGGGAAGGAGGGAAGGAGGGAGGGAGGGAGGGAGGGAAGGAAGGAAGGAAGGAAGGGGCTAGAGAGATGGCTCAGTGGTTAAGAGCACTGACTGCTCTTGCAGAGGATCTGTGTTCAATTCCCAGCACCCACATGTCAACTCACAACTGTCTATAACTTCAGGTCCAGGGGATCTGATGCCATCTTCTGGCCTCTAAAGGCAGTGCAGACATAGATGTAGGCAAAACACCCTTACACATAAAATAAAATAATATTTTAAAGAGAAAGAAAGGAAGGAGGGCCTAGAGAGATGGCTCAGTAGTTAAATGCACTGACTGCTCTTCCAGAAGACCTGGGTTCAGTTCCCAGCACCCACATGGTGGCTCACAGCCATATTTAACTCCAGGCCTGGGGATTTGCCCTTTTCTAGTCTCCTTGGGCACTGTGTACATACAATACACAGACATGCATGCAGGCAAATACCCATACCTATAAAAACATTTTTTAATTAAGCCTTGTCAGGTGGTGGTGGTGCACAAATTTAATCCCAGCACTCGGGTGGCAGAGGCAGGTGGATCTCTGAGTTGTAGGACAGCCTGGTCTACAGAGTGAGTTCCAGGACAGCCTGGGCTACACAGAGAAACCGTGTCTTGAGAAACTTTAAAAAAAAAAAAAAAGCCAGGCACTGTGGCACAAACCTTTAATCTTGGTGTCATGTCAAGTCAACAAAACTAACCAGTATGGCAACCTTGGCAGTCCATTTCCAGAATCCTTAACTGTAGTCACAAAGTACCCCAGGCACTGTGACACCTTTAATCTTGGTGTCATGGCAAGTCAACAAAACTAACCAGTATGGCAACCTTGGCAGTCCATTTCCAGTATCCTTAACTGTAGTCACAAAGTACCCCTTGCCATGTCAGGGAGCCGTTAAGAACCCAGGGATTCGGACATTTGGGAATGGCCGTTACTCAACCTCCCACAGCCCCAGATGTGATTCTGGTATGTTCCTGTCGCTAGGATCCACTGAGTTGGTTCCTGACCCGGGGCCTATGGACAGGTCACCAGCGGTGATAAACTTGTCTCATCAACACCCAGACTGGGGTTTCTGACCAGAGCTCTGCATCCTGCCACACTCTCCTCAAGGTGGCAGGGAGGGGTCCAGCCACCCCCACTTTGACTTCCTCATCCTCCAGGATCTCACAGGATTACCTGTGAGGCCCAGGATCGCCACCCAGCTTTAAGGTGGGACTCAGGAAATAACCTACTGCGTTTCCCTTTCCTGTGTCCCAGCCGCCGTCAGCCAATCCAGTGGACTCGCAGCCAAATTCGTCATCCATTGTCACATCCCCCAGTGGGGCTCCGACAAATGTGAAGAACAGCTGGAAGAGACCATCAAAAACTGCCTGTCCGCCGCTGAGGACAAGAAGCTTAAGTCCGTGGCCTTCCCGCCTTTCCCCAGTGGCAGGTAGGACACAGTTTCTTAGTTGATGTCCCCAGCCTTTCTGTTGGAAACCAGCTACTCACCAACATGGACACATTCCGTCAGCCCATTCTAGAAGACACAGCCAGGGTCTGCCAGCGCAGCCAGCAAGTTCGGTAGACAACAGAGAAAGAAGCCCAATTTCCTACCTTTCAAACAGAGACAAGCCTCTGGCCTGGGCTGGCAAATCTCCATAGCCTGGGGCCAGCTCTCCTGCCTTGTAACTATCAGTGCCCAGAACAGAAAGACACCATGGGTGAAGCCAGGTAGCATTTTAGTTTTGTGTGTGCTTGTGGGTAAACATGTATGTCATATGTGTACATGTGTGTGTGGAGACCAGTGTCGTTCCTGGGTGACTAACACTCTTGTTGCTGTGATAACACATTCTGTCCTGAAGTAACTTAGGGGAGCAAAGCATTTATTTGCCTTACACTTCCGAGTCACAGCCCATCAATCAAAGTCAGGCAGGAACTAAAGGCAAGAGTTTGATAAGGAAACCTTGGGCAAATGCTGCTTGCTGGCTCACTTCCTGGCTTATACTTAGATAGCTCTTTTCATACAACCCAAGATCATCTGCCAAAGGAACGGTGTTGCCCACAGTGGGCTGGGCCCCTCCATATCAATCATCAATCAAGACAATCCCTCCCAGACATGGCCACAGGCCAATCTGATCTGGGAAATTCATCAATTGAGGTTTCTCCCCCCTCGGATGACTAAGATATCCATCTTGTTTTTGTGTTGAGAAAGGGCCTTACTAAATCTCTTGGCTAGCCTGGAACTCACAATGTAAATTAGGCTAGTCTTAAATTCAGAGAGATCTGCCTATCTTTGTCTCCTGAGTGCTGAGTGTATTACCACACCCCACCACCTTGAGTTTTTGTTGCTATTATTTTGGTTTGGAGTTTTTTGTTTTTGTTTTTGTTGTTTGCTTCTTTGTTTGAGATAGCGTCTGGCCCGGAGGTCAGTGGCTCAGCCTTTAGTTCCCGCAGAGGCAGGCAGATCTCTGAGTTTGAAGTCAGCCTAGTCTACAGAGAGTGAGTTCCAGGACAGCCAGGACCACACAGAGAAACCCTGTCTTGAAAAACCAAAACCAAAAAGAAAAAAGGGGGGCGGGGGGGGAGTCTGATTATGTAACTTTGACTGTCCTGGAACTCATTATGTAGATCAGGCTAGCCTTGAACTCACAGAGATCTGCCTGCCTCTGCCTCTCACAGTAAAGGTATGTGCTGCCATGGTGGGCTTACCACCTTTTTTTTAAAATACTCTTTCATTGGTTTTGAGTTAACCAATTAGGTTAGGCTGACTGGCCAGCCAGTCTCAGGGATATATCTGTCTTTGGGGTTACAGACATTATCACCATGCCCAGCCTCGTTATATTTGCTCTGAAAAACTCAGGTCACATGCTTGTGTGGCAAGCCCTTTCCCCACTAAGCCATCCCCGCATCATGCCCCATGTTGTTTCAGACACTCAGACCAACTGAGCCCCAGCCCCAGCAATTATGAAAGGTCCTTGTTGTATAATCTGGTTTGAAGGAGCTAAAAAGTTTGCTTTTTGAAGACATGGTCTTTTTTTTTTTTTTTTTTTTTTTTTTTCGAGACAGGGTTTCTCTGTAGCTTTGGAGTCTGTTCTGGAAACTAGCTCTTGTAGACCAGGCTGGTCTCAAACTCACAGAGATCCACCTGCCTCTGCCTCCCAAGTGCTGGGATTGAAGGCATGCGCCACCACCGCCTGGCAGACATGGTCTTATAAATGTGAAATCAATAGAGTTTATCCTTGAGCCAGCTGACACGGATTCAAATTTGGGACATCCTTTACAAACCAGCTCTGTGACCTTGACTGAAAGTATGTAGCATTCTTTCATTTGTGGTTAGTATGTAGCAGGGACATCTCTACCAACCCGTGTCTTCCCCTGGACTCATGTCAGTGACTTGTGAACTGGCCCTGTGCATGGTGAGTTCCACCCTGTACAAACAAGGGTCCAGGGCTGGAATGAGAAGAAACTGTTATCAGAGCGTGGTGGTACATCCTTTTAGTCCATGCACTCTGGAAGGCAGAAGCAGGCAGATCTCCGAGTTCATGGTCAGCCTGGTCTGCACAGGGAGTTCCAGGCTAGCCAGGGCTACCTAGTAAGACCCTGTCAAAACAAGAACAGAAAGGAACCAACGTCCCTCTCCCCAAGCTAAGAGAGAATTACAGCAGTGGGTACAGGAACCAAAATGACACGGGCCCTTCTTTTGTTTGGTCATAGAAACTGCTTTCCCAAACAGACGGCCGCCCAGGTGACCCTCAAGGCCATCTCAGCCCACTTCGACGACTCGAGTGCGTCCTCGCTGAAGAATGTGTACTTTCTGCTGTTTGACAGCGAGAGCATCGGCATCTACGTACAGGAGATGGCCAAACTGGACACCAAGTAGCTCTCCAGTGGGGAGAGTCAATGTCACGTCTCAAGAGCGGGGGGTTTTATTTTTTAAAAGGATAGAGGATGGGTGACGTGGCAGGGGAGTGGAGGGCGGCTGAGAGGGGAGCAGAGGCAGCGGAACAGGGCCTGACTGCCTGGGGAAGGGGGCCCAGCGCATTTTATATTCTCTTTACAAAAGGCCTCTTCCAAAATTAACCAGGTCTCCACCAAGGGTTTTTTCCATGTGTTTTCTTCCTGTTGTTTTAGAACTTTTTTTAAAAAAAACAAACAAACATAAAAATAGACCTTGTTTAGATTTATAGCATTGACTTTTACTCTCTCTCTCTCTCTCTCTCTCTCTCTCATGCACATACATGCACGCGTGCACGCGCGTGTGCGCACACACACACACAAGTCTTTTCAAAGTTCTTAAGTGTTTGGTTCCTCCTTTTTCCAAGTCAGGAGGGCATGACAGCCACTTGGGTGTATTGGCTGTCTCCCTCAGTGGAGAGAAGTTGGGAAAGATGTCCTAGGGTGCTTTTCTCTTCTGTTATAGGGTCCCCTCCCCGACCCCTAAAATATTTGTAACTACACCTAAAAGGGTTTTGCCTTGGGATTTTTGTTCGGTTTTGTTTTTTTAAAGAAAAAGAAAAATGAAAGAAAAAAAATAAAAGATCCAGTGTCTTTCTTATAACATATCCCTTTATTGCCATATTTCCTCCTCTTGAAAAACTGTCTCCACAGGTAGATTCTTCTAGAGTGTTGTAAAGAAACTGCACAAGCCTGCCACCTAAGCATCCCACTATGCTCTCTAAGGCTCCTGGTCAGCCAGCATCATGACAGGCTTTCTGCAGGTGTTTGGTCCTGCCTTCAGAGAGGGTGAGCCTGCTGGCTAGCATCCACAACAGCAGAGCTGGGGACAAAACTGCCAGTGGGTCATAATTCCCTGGAGAGAGACTTGAGTCTCAGCCCCAGCCTGTGCAACTGAACAGAAGAGACCTTAGCCACAGCCCAAATGGGGATGGACTGGAAGTGCCAGGGAGGCTGGGCAAGGACTCTGCCACCCATAAGCAGAGGCCAAGGCCAAAAGCAAGCAGGAAGAGGCAGAACGGAGAGAGCCAAGCCTGAGTCTACTGCAGTAGCATCCCAGTACCAGTACCAGTAGCCATGCACCAGTAGCTCTTCCCTGCTGGGCGAGCTCACTTGAATAGAGAAGTCATTCATGTACCTGAGCAGTCTGTAGTAGACATGATAGCTAATGAGGACCCAAGTGACAAGCTGGCCAGGAAATCAGCAGCATAGATCCCCACCTCCAGCCCCAGCAGCAGCCTGTGATGGTAACCTGAAGATCACTAGGAATCATCCTCAGCTGTCCCTCTGGTCTCTGAAGATCAAGCATCCAGTACTCTCCCCGAATCATGAGTCACCTTCCTGGGATTCCTACAGCAGTGGCAAGCCAGGCTTCTGTCTTAGCAGCCTTATAAACCTCACCCTGCTAGCATGGTGTTGGAGTGGCTGTCCTCAGAGCCAAGCAACTCCTGGGTGTGTGGGGGGGGGCAGATCAGCTGCTCCCCTTTTGAAAGGACTATCACTGCTGGCCTTATTGATTGTTTTTATCCCCTTGCGGAGCAGTGGGAAGCAGGAGACCCTTGCCTATGTATCCCCTACCACCGGTTGTATTCAACACTGCGTTAATTGCATGTGGACCCAAGGAGTAGCTTGAGCATATAGGCCAGGAAAGGCTAGGAGAAGGTGGTCCATTTATGCTGCCCCGTAGCTATGGAGCCCTCATCCCTGCTGGTTAAAGGTTTCCAGGCTTGGCCTGTTGTGGGGAGAAGCACCACACCCCTCAGAAGGAACTCCAGTAAACTCACTGGTTCCCCAGAGGAAAGTTTGACAGAATTGTGCCTCGGTTTGTCATTGGGACCTTCCTTAGGAGAAGCGGACAAATGTTGCTTATATACCACCACCACCACCACCCCCCCCCCCGGGAAGAGATCTCAGCAACAGATGGACTAGCTAGAGGTGAACTTTGTCTCTCTGTAAATGTGCCTGTGACCTACAGTCAGATGACTATGGAAATAAGGGTTCATGAAGGTTAAAGAGGGTTCCAGGAGCAGCACTTGAGCTCAGGAGTTCAAGGCCAATCTGAATAATGTAGAGACACTGAAGAGAGAGGGAGAGGAAGAGAGAGAGAGAGAGAGAGAGAGAGAGAGAGAGAGAGAGAGAGAGAGAGAGGAAGGGAGGGAGAGTGTCAGGGTGGAGGAGAAAGGGAGAGAAGGGGGAGAAGAGAGAGAAAGAGAGCAGAGTGCAGATACTAAGTGTGGGAGAATAAAATGAAGCCCCTATTAATAACCTACTTAGCCTACTTCCTGTGGAACCTATGAGCTTCCCCACCCCAAGTGAGGAGAGACTCAAGGTACAGGCCATCTCCCCACGCCAACACTCTTTCTTTAGCTGGTCTCATGCTGTGGGCTCTACTTACTATATACTACAGACAGTAGCTAGAGGAGCCAGGTCTGCCCAACAGGAGCTCTGCACACTAAGCCCAAAGCCCTATGCATTCGTGTGCACACATGGACACACAGACAGAAGCCTACAGCACAGAAAGCCGCCTCTGCTTCCCCAAGACCCTTTAGCTAGCCCAGCTGCAAGCAGACCTTCCAAATCCAGAAAGAATCTTCTAGGGCTTTTTTTTTCTTTTTTTAATGTCTCCCCCTTACTCTCTGCCTCTCATTTCGGGCTTTATACAAGTTGTATTTCCAGCCAGCACACGACTGACACCGTGATCCAGACAAAGAGCTTTTGCTCTTGGCACCTGTCAGGAGGGTGTCCTTGGTCAATCAGTCTGTCACCCCTCTGACCGGTACCTCAACTCCCACGCAGCCTCCCTGTCACGGTGGTGACTGACGCATGGTTTTCCAGCTCATGGAGATGAAGAGGTCCCTGCTCTTGGCCAGTCGCACCATGAGGCGGCCAACATAGAAGCCACTGATCTGGCCCACGCCATCATTTCTGCCCATGGACAGGAGGAATGTCAACGCACCTGTGGAGGGGAGTAAACACACAAAGCAAGGTGACACCTGAGAGATGCAGCCACGAATGAAGCTTTCAGAGTCCATGAGCAACAGGGTGTGCCCTTTAAGAAAGCAAGTCAGATGTCTGGTGTATGTGTGTGCGCCTATGTGTGCCTATGTTCATGTCTTGTGTGCCTATGTGTGTGTGTGTGCCTATGTGTGCATGTGTGTGGATACAAGTTGAGACCAGAGGATGACAACCCGGGCTGTCATTCCTCAGGCAACAGTCACTTTTTTGTTTTTTGTTTTTTTTTAAGACTGGATCTTTCACTAACCATGATGCCTAGGTTTTTTGGTTTCTTTGTTTTGTTTTGTTTTTTGTTTGTTTGTTTTTTGTTTTTTTTTTGTTTGTTTGTTTTTAAACATGCGTTCTAGAGCCAGGTGGTGGTGGTGCACGCCTTTGATCCCGGCACTTGGGAGGCAGAGGCAGGCGGATCTCTGTAAGTTTGAGGCCAGCCTGGTCTACAAAGCAAGTGCCAGGACAGGCTCCAAAGCTACACAGAGAAAATCTGTCTCGAAAAATAACAAACAAACAAAAAATGTGGTCTAGGCATCAAACTAGGGTCCTTGAAAGTGCTTCCTAGCCATCTCTCCACCTCTGTTGTTAGCAATGCTGAAGAGGAAACCCAGGGCCTCAGCTCATGCCAGGCAAGAATTCTACCACTGAGCTACAGCCCGATAACACGTTTGCTTTAAAAGAGCCTTTGTGATGGGACCTGCAGTCTAGTGGTCATTCATCTTACAGCCCCCAAAGCCTTCTGCATATCTAACCCCAAACTTAACAACTGGAAAAGGCCCAAGCTTTCCGTACCTGGTTTGTAGGCTTTGAGAGGCCTCTGCTTCATGGAGTTGACAATGTTGGCCACGGCAATGTTGGCATGCAGGCCAGCATGATAGGCCATCTTGGGCTCCTTGATATCAGCACAGTCGCCGATGGCGTAAATGTTGCTGTACCCTTCCACCTGGAGGAACTCATTCACCTTGAGAGCACCATTGCTGGCCAGTCTATTCTCTGCTGGGCAAGATGACACCAAAGCAGCCCCTGAGCAGCCATGTTAAGTAGCCTCCGAACGGTGGGACGAGTCCCAGGCGTGGGTCCAGTCACTTCAGAGATACATGCCAAGAAGTGACACCCCCAGCTGCTGTCATCCTGCCTGAAGTTCCCGCCCAAGTCCCTTCCTGCCAAGGCAAGCCTGAGGCAGAGCAAGAGGCAAGAATGAGAACAGAGGAAAGCCTCCTCGTACAGAACAGAGCTCTTTGCAAGTCCCCTGGCTCTCAGGTCTTTAGCCGCCCTTGGAACATACATCGAAATTTTAAAATAGATGCAGCCCTTTCTGAAACAATAAGCTTCCCTTAAGGGACTTAAAACAACGTATCTTCTAGAATACATTGTAATAATGGGATAGTAAACTGGGTGGTCTATCCATTACCCCTGTGGACCGCCTTCCTTCTAGACTGAAAACTAACTTCCTGCTGGGTCCGGCAGAGACTGGTCAGGGAAAGGGTGCTCAGCAATTGGTGACAGGTGCCTAGGGATGCAGAGCAATCATGAGGCTTGGCCACTGAGTCTCACTCTCATGTAGATGCTTAAACATGCATCGGTCCACTGTCTATCCCTCTGGCATCTGAATATTGAGCTGTAAGAGATGAGGCCATGTTATGTTCCCCACTCCCCCTAAACGGAGGTTTGGAACTGAAGTACCAGATGCTTAGGTCTGGGGTTGGAGAGAGCAGCACACCTATCTACGGATGGGGAGAGCCTGACCTGGGACTTCCTCAGCTTCCTCATGCATGGAAAGAAAGCATCAGGAAGGGAGGCTATTCTCCGCACTCTGAAGCCTGCTTCCATCTCACTCCACTAGGTGGAAGCCCTAAGCTTAGAAGATTCTGGCCTCCAAGATGAGCAGGCAAGGCCTCTCACCTGAACTTAAAGTTCAAGATCTATGGAATAAGAGGAGACAGGGTGCTGGTTCAGGTGGGAAGGGGTGTGGTGTGTCTCCGGATGCTAGAGAGAAAGGAGGTGGCTCAGGGAGGCAGCTACTCCTGGGCCACCCACTCACCAAATGCACTGTGGTAAGCAGAGCTGTTGATCTTGATCCCATTGCACACGATCACCAGGTTGGTGGCCACCTCCGTGCCCTTGTCGGTCTGCACCTTGATGTACTCCCGGAACTCATTGAGAGGCAGTTCCTCCAGGTTGCTCACCCTCTCGCCTGTGAAGGGTTGCGTGACAAGAAGCTGGCACACACCAAGGCAGACCATGGGGAAAGTGATCACTCCCCTCATGACTCTCCCCCCCTCAGTCCGCTCTCCTGCCCCACCCCCATGCAACAGAATGTGGACAGCCATCCCCACGGGATCCATCTGGAGGAAAGTTCCTGGAAGCTGCTGAAGGGAAGTGAAATCAAGCTGTCCAAGTTCTAGGAAATGCTACTCAACAGAGGGCCCCTTCCTGTTCTGAATGGCAGCTTGTTTGTCCTGTCTAAGCGGAAGGCCCCTAGTACAGCACAGACCAGGAAGCAGAGAAAGCGTTCAGTTGGTAGGGTACTTGCAAGATGTGCATAAAGTCCTGTGTTCTATACCCAGCCCCGAAAAACTATGTATAGTGTGTATGCCAGTGCTCTGGAAAAGGAGGCGGGAGGATTACAAATTCAGTCCTCCTTGGTGACACAGTTTAAGGCCAACCTGGTCTACATGAGATACTCTCTCTCCAAAGTTTAAAAAAAAATGAAGGGGCTGGAGAGAGGCCTTAGTGGTTAAGAGTGCTGGCTGCTCCTCCAGAAAACCCAGATTTGATTCCTAGCATCCAACTAGAGGCTAAAAACCATCTGTAACTCCAGTTCAAGGGGATCTAATATCCTCTTCTGGCCTCCATAAGCACTGAGCACATACATGGTACATAGACATGTACACAGGCAAAAATCCGCACACATAAAATTATTTTAAGGTATGGATGGATGGATGAGTGGATGGATGGATGAATGGATGGAGAGGTGGATGAATGAGTGGATGGATGGATGATGAATGGATGAATGGATGGATGGATTATGGGTAGGTGGGTGGATGGATGGATGGAGAGGTGGATGGATGGATGGATGGAAGGATGGATGGATGGGTGATGAATGGATGGATGGATGGATGGATAGATAAATGGGTGGGTAGGTGATGAATGGATGGATGAGTGGGCGGACAGGTGGGTGGGTGGGTGGATGGATGGATGGAGAGGTGGGTGGATGGATGGATGGATAGATAGATAAATGGGTGGGTGGGTGATGAATGGATGGAGGGGTCGGTGGACAGGTAGGCGGGTGGATGGATGGAGAGGTGGTTGGATGGATGGATGGATGGATGGGTACGTGGCAAAAGGCAGAGAAAGTGAGGGAATCTGTTTGAAAGGAAAGTGCTTCCAGTCCTCGGGGACCAGTTACCAAGGGAGGCTGTGACAGCTGAGTGGGACTTCCACAGCAACTGCCTCATACCCTTCTGCACAGAATACAGAGGGGACACCCAGGTGTCATCCCACTCCAAATACTAGGATCTTCTCTCTCTTCCTACTCTTGCCAAAAAAAAAAAAAAAAAAAAGGCACACTCAATGACTCAAATTTCATGCCTGTTCCGTCTTCCACAGAAACATCAAAAATGAAAACATGGGGCAGATCCTTTAGAGGCACTTAAGTCATTCAGTAAATAGCATTCCCTATCTGTCATTGTGCTCAACTACAGTGGGGTCCTGCTAGCCCTGTGACTTTGACTTCCAGCTGGATACAGTGCAGGCAGGCTTCCATGTCTGAGACTTCCTGATGCTCTCTGGATACAACGGAAAGGAGGGGAACCTGAGCGGATGAACCACGGCTACAGCCCCAACCGGCGGCCACAGCTGGGCACAGGCAGTGTATCAGCAGGTGGGGGCTGGACAGGAGGGGTTTGTCACACATACTCAACAGCAGCTGCACACCCTTCCGGAGGAGGATCTCTTTTACTTCCTGCCGCACACAGGGCAGGAGCTCCTTGTCTGCCAACGGTACTTTGGAGTGGATGAGAGTGACCTGGAATAAAGACAAACAAACAAACAAAAGCCACAGGTATTGAGAGGGGAGCCCTGAGTCTCCTCTCCTAGTTCCCATGTAATATTGAGGAAAGGAGCAGCTGCCAGGGCTCCAGCACACCTCTCCGTACTCAGTACTCACCTCTCAGTACTCAGTGCCCCTGAACCAAAGGACACCCCATGTGCTACTGCCCAAACCCACACCTCACCTAAGGCAAACGGACAATGTTCTCAGGATGTGCAATTGTATAATCAGTATATAAGCTACTGGCATTCCGACCCGACCACAGGCTGATAGCAACACTACTCTAGTTCTAAAATGAGCCTCATAGGCATATAAATCTGCTTGCTGTCTCAGCAAGAAGACATGCAGTCAGATTGTGACCACCGTCCAAGTCAGACTTGGAAGTCAAGCTGCCTCTCTAGCCAGATGGCACAGGCCTGCAATCTCAGCTACTGTGGAAGCTGAAGTGGGAGGACCTCAGGTTCCAGGCCAGACTGAATTCCAGACCAGCTGGCTACTGAATCAGACCCTATCTCCAAAAGTAAAAAGAGACGGTGCAGTGGTGGTCTACACCTTTAATCCCAGCACTCAGGAGGCAAAAAGCATGAAGATCTTTGAGTTCAAGGCCAGTCTGGTCTACAGAGTAAGTTTTAGAACAGCCAGGGCTACACAGAGAAACACTGTCTCTAAAATAAAATAAAATAAAAAGTAAAAAGAGGGCTGAAGACATAGCTTACGGGTAGAATGTTTGCTTAGCACATACGAAGTCTTAGAAGAAAAGAGAGAGGAGGAAAAGACAGAAGGAAGGGGAAAACAGAGAAGAGGGGAAGTGGGGGGCTTGACTGGGTTGAAATCCCATCTCTGACACTTGGACCAGACATCTCCTGAACTCACCAGAATTCAATTGTCCCACTCAGGAACTGTGTAATGCTGGGCAAGAAAAGACGTAAAGGAGGGAGGGCTGGCAAAATGGCTCGCCAGGTAAGGCGATTGCCACCAAGCCTGACAACCTGAGTGTGAACCCAGGACCCACATGGTAGAAGGAAAAAACCTGCTCCTATAATTGTTCTATGATCTCCTCATAGAGAGCAGAATGTGGCACGTACATACACACGTGCACACACACACACTAAAGTAAATAAAAATTTTTAATTTTTTTTGAGACAGGGTCTCTCTCCTACAATGATTCTCAGCCTGTGGTCACAACCCCTTGTGGGGGGTTAAACAACCCTTTCACAGGGGTTACCTAAGACCATCAGAAATATCAGATACTGGGGCTGGAGAGATGGCTCAGAGGTTAAGAGCATTGACTGCTCTTCCGGAGGTTATGAGTTCAATTCCCAGCAACCACATGGTGGTTCACAACCATCTACAAAGAGATCCAGTGCCCTCTTGTGGTGTGCAAGCAAATATGCAGGCAGAACACTGTATATATGATAAATAATAATAAATAAATAAATCTAAAAAAAAGAAATATCAGATACTTACATTACGGTTCAGAAGAGTATCAAAATTACAGGTATGAAGTAGCAATGAAAATCATTTTGTGGTTGGGGGTGACCACAACATGAAGATCTGTATTAAAGTGTCACAGAATCAGGAAGGTTGAGAACCAACTGTTCTACATGGTCCTGGCTGTCCTGGGACTCGCTATATAGACCAGGCTAGCCTAGAACTCACAGAGATCCTCTTGCCTGTGCCTCCCACGTGTTGGTATTAAAGTGTGCTACTATGCTTGGCCCTAATAAAAATATGGTAAAGGATCCCTCAGCACAAGCCAATCACACACGTGCTCCTACATGCCTACTAATACAACATAGATCCTACCCTGAGTTAGTTGAAACGTACTACTTCAGACCGTCTTTATCCCAGTGACATGACAAGAATTCTGGTCTGTCCCTGGTTGCTGACACAGAGCTCTGAAGGCCTTCTAGTGCTGGAAGAATCATTTGTTCTGATATTTGGCCCTAATTCCTAACCCGGAGCTTCTGTGACCTTTGTAATTCTGAGTGACAAACTACTGGATGCCTTGGAATTTCTTGGGTGACAGGAGCATCATTCAATCTGATGAGACAATCCCACCAGAATCAAACCATGATGGGAGCTTCCAGCCCCTGCCCCAATCTCCCAGGAGGCCAAGGGAGCTAGGGGTGGAGTTCCACAGACCATCATGCCAATGAGGAAGCCTTCAACCCCCCCCCCTCCCGCAAGACTTGGAGAGCCTCCACAGGAATGAACGAGGCCAGGTAGCATACCCCAACTCCAGGGAGAAAGAAGCCCCTGTGTTTGGGATCTCTTTATCTGGCTGTTCATATATGTCCTTTAAAGGCTTATTTTATTCGTTTTAGTTACGTATATTATGTGTCTGTATGTGGATATATGCACATGAGTACAGCGCCTATCAAGTCCAGGAAGAAGGCACTAGATCCCCTGGAGCTGGAATTACAGGTGGTGTGAGCCCCATGTGTGGGTGCTGAGAGCCAAACCTGGGCCCCCCGCAAAAGCAGTATGAACTCTTAACCATCGAGCCATCTCTCCACCCCCATCTGTGTCCTTTATAACATCTTTTGTGGCAAGCTAGCAGTGGTAAGCGAGCTGTATCTCTGGGGTCTATCTGACACTCTGGCCACTATAAAACCCAATGGGAAGAACTCTCCGCTTATGGCTGGGTCTGAAGTGTTACTTAACCAGGGACCTACGACTCCACTGTCATCTGAGGTGGGAGCAGCATTATGGGGCTGAGCCCTTGGTCTGTGGTGTATGTGCCAATTCCAGGCAGCTCTGGAGCTGAACTATATCACAGGACACCCCACTGGTGCCAGTAAGATCAGTCGGTGTTGGAAGAGACCCACTCTGCTCATCACAGAAGCAGAACAAGCGGGGGGTGGGCTTTCTGTGTAACACTCATGAATCAACATGAATGCTTTAACTACATCTATCAGTCACCATAATTTCCAGCCATTTGTCAGAGGGTAAGCATATAATTAAATTATGCCAGATTGATTTTCCTTGTTGAAACCAACCATCTCTCCCCAGGGAGAGGAGTGCTGTTCACAGGCTCTTTGTGGCTTGAAGAGGCTCACTCTCATGAGCCAAGGCTGACCCACGTGACCACCATGTGGCTGTGCAGGGCAAGGGCTGCCAATCAAACATACCAAAACACTTCACAGCAAAAAGAGGCTATCAAAGAACATCCAGGCCTCATCCCAAAGGCTCTAACTTGGAAAGAGAGACATGGTGGTTGGGTTTATGAGACAACTCGATGGTCCTCCTCTTCCCACATTCAGAGCTCCGTACAGCCAGGAGCCGAAGGAGAAGGCTCTTTTCACTGTGTGGAGCAACTGCACATGGAATTGCTTTTAGGACAAGATGGAAAACACTCTGCTTGTGCATGTGGGGCTCCAGCCTCCCAGGACCTGAGCAAAGTCCCGATGTTGCGGGAGTGGCAAGATGGGTAAAGGTAAAGGTGCTTGCCCCCAAGCATGATGACGAGTTCAAAACCCAGGGGATACAAGGTGGAAGGAGAGAACTGACTCCCACAGGTTATCCTCCAACTCACACCATGGCACTTGTGCATGTACACACACAAAGACATTATATATATATAATATATATTATACATATATATAAATACATATTTATTTAGTGTTATTATAAATTTTCAAAAAAAGATAGCCGAGAAGGCCACCTCACCTCCTTCTTGGGGTATTCAGTTTTTATCTCTGCTGCCATCTCCACTCCTGCGGAGCCACCTCCCACCACCACGATGAACTCTGAGCGCTGGATCTGAAGAAGAAGGCACCATGAAGCACACCCACATGGCTGCACGGTGGTTCAGCCTAGGGACGGGGAGGGAAGCCCTGGCTAAAGAAGGGCAGAGCTCTGTCCATATTTGGGCTCCAGATGGGTCTCCTCCTCCCTTCACAGGATCCCTGGGGGAAGTGGGAGCACGGAGCCCAGTGCACTGTACCCTATAGCAGGTGGAAGGGGTGGCGTGCATATATGAAGAGGTGACCAGAGGGACGAGCCAGGAACATAGCCAGCACAACACACAGAAACTCGGGTCTGAGGCCTCCTCTCTCTAGCAGCTCTCCGCTGCTCACGGGCTGTTTAGGCAGCCATGAGGTCCTCCCAGATAGTCCCCCTGCTCTAGACCCACAGCGCTCCGGCCTGCCCACCCTGCCCCACATCCGTCAGTGTGGCACACCTGCTTCACCATGTCCTCGTAGGCCTGGATGGCTGCCTGCTGGCAGGACACCTCGTTAAATTTGCCAGGGAAGGGCCCGGTGCTGCCTGTGGCCAGGATGAGGTGGGAGAAGGGCAAGGCCTACAGAGGATAAGCAAAAGATGTGTGGGTTAAGTAAGTCAGGCGGGAAGGGCTGGGCCTCTGCCTCCAACAGCAGGACACCAGGGACCATGGAGCATTGCAGAAAAGAGGCTCCTTGGGTTGGGTTTATGAGGCAATGCCCTGGTCCACCTATCCCCATATTCAGAGCTCTGTTCAGCCAAGGGCCCAAGGAGGAGGAGAAGAAAACACCACACTAATCAGAGGCCTATATGGTACCTGGAGCCAAAGATTACCCAAGGAAGCAGGAGAGCCTGGGCTGTAGAGCTAACTGGCATAGGGCCAGGAACAGGAAACTGCCTGGGGAAGGGAGGGCAGTAAGCAAGACTCACACCTCCAGTGTGGAGTTAGTTTGGAATCTTTTGGACTTTTGTTTTTGAGACTGGGTCTCATGCAGCCCAGTTATGTAGCCATGGATGTCCTTGAACTTCTAACCTCCTGCTTCCAGCTCCAATGTAACTGGAATGACATGGCATGTACCACCGTGCTCTGTAGTGGGAATTCATTCAGCCTTTGGGGGTACCGGACTTAGGGGCGTGGTCTTCAGTCTGAGTACATGATCGCTTTTAAGAGATAGGAGTGGGCTCTCTCGCTCTGCTTTTAAGAGATAGGAGTGGGCTCTCTCACCCTCTTGGCTTGTGGTCGGAGTTCCATTCCCAGCTCCCAGGGCCCACAGAGCAGAGGACAGCGGAGGATCTCTACCCTTATTGTGTGAGTGTTCTCCAAATAAACATTTGTTATTCTTTTTTTCTGAGCTCTCGTAGACTTCCTTGTTTACGCCTACAGCACTCGGTGCTGAGGAGCAAACCCAGGGCTTCATGCACGCTAGGCAAGAATTCTACCAACTGAGCCACATCCCCAACTCCTCTCTTGGATATTTTAGAACCCTCCATCTATCATGCCAAAGGGGAGAGAATGACACTTATGTAAAGGCTCATGTAGAAAAGACTCGGGCAACCCCAGCCACCTCTGCTTGCGTCTGCTGTGACCAAGCCTTTGTCACCAAGAACGTCTTGTGAAGCGGAAAGTGGGACCTGGAGCCCACAGATGGCTCCTCTCGGCCTTGAGGGGGCCTACTCCCACCCAAGCACCCACACACACTCACCTCACCGCCCTGCAGCAACACTGTACGGTTCTTCAGGTCTATGCCAATCACTTTGCCCTGTCGGAAATTGTCCTTGAAGGTCACTGAGTAAGAAATGAATGTCTTTTTGGCAAAGCCTGGGAACGGACACAGAAGACGTCACAGGGTCAAACGGAGCTGAAACATTCCCAAGTCACATACCCACAAGGGTGCTCTTGGCCACAGCCAGGCCAGTGGGTATACCCAGGTGTCCACTCTGCCCTGAAGTTCCCGTCTGGTCCTCAGAAGGCCCTAAGCTCTAATAAAGCAGTTCTGTAAAGAACCTGGCACTTCTTTACGGGGAGATGCTTAAGACCAGTGGCTTGAGTTTAGGAATAAATCTAATGCCTGGAGCAACTTGCCCTAAATGGAGAAAAGGCCCCCAGCTCTGACATACCCCATAACAGTGACAAGACTATGCTCTCAAAAGGGCAACTCACCACTCTCCACAGAGGCCCGAAGGGCTGCCACATTGTGGTGGAAGGAGTCCTTCATGTCCACCAGCATGAAGGGGATGTTCAGCGCCTGCAGCTGGCTGGCGGCCGCTATCCCTCCAAAGCCCCCGCCCACGATGACCACGTGCACAGCTCCTGTATCCACCGAGACCTGGGACCCCATCTTGAACTGGGTACTATTGGGCTGGGAGAAAAGACTACATCAGATTCAAGGGAATGACAGAACAGGGGTGTCCATGGCAAGAGACGGACTGACATCAGGAGTCTTCCTCGATGACTCAGCTCTCCTCCTTATTCTCTGAGACAGGGTCTCTCAGTTGAACCCAAAGCTAACCAACCTGGCTAGTCTAGCAAAGACAGGATCTCCTGCTTCTCTGTCTTTCTAGAGAAGGAATTACAGGTAGGCTGCCATGACAACTTGGCATTTATTGGGTACTGAGTATCCAAACTCAGTCACCATACTTCCATGGCAAGCGCACTAAGCACTGTGCCATCTCCCCGGTCCCAAGAGTTTGTCTTTCTTTCACAGAATTCCAACCCCATGGATACTCAATTAAATTAAGTGAAATTCAAAGAAGAAGGGGCAACCTGCTCTCACTCCATTAAAAACACCCCTCCCCAGAGCTGTTCTATAAACCTAAGGTCATGACTATCAAACCATTCTTCCATTTGCTTTTCCTAAATATACGTCACCAAAGATTTCCAAAGAGGGAAGGATGTCTACTCAACATACGTGTACACAGCACGCTGTTGCTATGGATCATGTGATCAGACAGAAAGGCACAGCAGAAACAGAGCTTAGGCCAGCAAGATGGCTCAGCAAGTGTACAAGCCTGATGACCCGAGTTTGATCCCCAGAAACCAGCGGAAGGAGAGAGCTGATTCCCGAAAGTTGTCCTCTGAGGTTCACACATGAGTGGTGGCACACGAGTACCTCCCAACAATATCATACAATACAATAATAATTATTACTTAAATAATGTCCTAACAATATCATATACATATAATAATTATTCATTACTTAAATAAATGTTGTTTAAAAAGAAGAATTTAGAACACTGAAGGCTGGGGTGGGTAAACAAAAGCTGTGTAGGAAGTTGGTCAGGTAGGTGAACGAGAAATGGTAGCCTCGCCTGGAGGGAACCAGACAAAGAAGCCACGTCTGAAGAAAAATCCTTTCATTCCCATGCTAAGCAAACGCTGTAATGAGATCATCCTGGGGGCTTGGGTCACCAGTGTGAACCCCGGGGGGAATGGAGCCCTTGGCAGAGTATGAGGAGTGTCTTGTAACACAGGATGTTGTTATGGTTTGAAGGTGTTCCCTAAAAAGCACACATTGGAGACCTAATCTCCAGGGTGACAGTGTAGAGATGGCCCCCACGGGAGCTGTTTAAGTCATGATAGGTCCACCTACGAATGGAAAAGTCACTGAGGGGCCAGTGAGATGGCTTAGCTGGTAAAGTGCCTGCCACCAAGCCTGCCAACGTGAGTTTAATCCCCAGCTCTCCTATGATGAAAATCAACTTTTGAAAGTCGTCCTCTGACCTCCACACATACACCCTAGTGAGTGCACACACACACACACACACACACACACAGACAAATACATAAAAATTTAACTTTAAGAAGTGGGGCCTGAGGTTTCAAGCACTTGCTCTTTCTTGCCTTCCCATAGAAAGGTGCAGCAGGAAGATCCTTAGCAGAGGTTGGCTCCTTGACTTTGAACTTTCCAGCCTTCAGAGCCATGAGCCAACAAATTTCTGCTCCTTATAAACTATCCAGTCTACAACAGTCTATAGCAACACCACGAACAGACTGAGATCACAGGGGAGGAGTCAGCCTACCATGGGATAGGTCACTCCAAAGCAGCAACACCCCTCACCCTGGGGACATCTAGGGAGTATGACCCAAGACATGGTGGTGAGCGGAAGAGACCTGCCCGGAAAAATCTCAATGACTGTCTGCAGTGAGGAAGAAGGGTGAGGGAAAGCACCAGCTATCTGGTAGACCCTGTGCTGGGAGGGGAGAGCAAGGCCCTGACGGAGGCTGAGAGGAGAGACAAGAGATCGATCGTCTGAGGAGCGTGCCCGCAGTGGGCACAGCCTAAGCTTGAGGCCCACTGCTTGGACTGGGGCGGGCTACCCAGTTCCCAGCACACTGAGAGCAAACCTTGGTTGAGCCTCAGGAGCTAAAATTCTATTCTACAACCTTTGGCCCAGAGCTGGTTGTTGAGGTATCTAAGGCGGAAGGAGGCCATCTAGGTGACTAGACACAGAACTGCTGAGTCCAGAGATAAAAGTAGCTGGAAGGTACCAGGACTCCCCCGGCACCTGCAGGAGGCTATCAGGACTACTGGCACCACATGCATGCTTGATGCCTGGAAGGACAGAAAGGATGTTGGGAACGCTGGAACTGGAGTTATACATGGTGTGAGCTATGGGTGCTAGGAATGAAACTCAAGAACAGTCAGTGCTCTTACCATCAATCTAGCCCCCTCAGTTTACCCTTTTCTAATGGGAAGCACTATACACATAGCCAGCCTTATACACATAGGATTGATTCCAAGACGTGGAACCCCCGGGACTGTTCCCAAATCCTCCCATCCTTGCAGGATAACTCATGATTAGAACTCCCGACACTGTTTTCATTGGTGCTGGGGGGGGGGGCTCTGCATCAGGGGATTGGAGGGAACTTAAAGTTATTTCTTATTGGCTAAATGACCTCTAATATACCAAGGCTTCAGCATCCTACCCATCTGACAGATTAGGAAACTCAGTCCCTGACAGGACTGGGACCAGGACGAATCCCCCAGGAGGCAATGCTCCCTCTCCTCCTCTAACTCCTCAGAGGGTTGCCCCCAGCTAATTCTGAGTATTCAGCAGGCTAACTCTGCCAGCTGAATAGAAGATGAATATCCCCAGGGAACCAAGGCCCAGGAAGACACAGGTACTCAGTCGGAGGCAGGGATGGACACCAGTGGGCTCGCAGGGGCTAGAAACAGGGAAGGTCATAAGGTGGACCGCAGCAAGCTATGTTCCACTTGCCCCCTTCTGGGTGGGCCCAGTCCCGCCCTCGAGGCTGTCAGTCAGTGAGTAAGAGTTCAAGGCACATGTAGCAGAAATGTAGGGAGAGCAGGTGACAGGCCAGCACAGATGTCACTAAGGGCCCATCATGCCAGATGGGTCAACAAACCTGCCCTTGCCTCTCCTGAGAATGCCATCCCTCAGACGGGTGAGTGTCAGGGCCTACTGAGCTGGCCAAAAGTCCCAGATGCCTCAGCTCCTCCCTGATCACCTAGCTGCTGCCCCAAAGGGCAGACTTTTGCTACGCTCAACCAAGTCAGCCCCCAGTAAAGACAAATTTCAGCTCTGGCCTTGAGGATCAGGAATGACAAGAAAAAAAGAGGCCATTTCTCACTTCCTGCTGCTCTCTCTGGAATCTTCCTTCTCTCTCCTCCACTGACCTCTGCCACCCTCACTTGGGGGATTGAAGGCCAGCAACTCTCTAGAACATTCCAGCTCCTTGCCCAATACTTGGACACACCAATTGTCCTAGGCTCTTCTCTGTCCATTCTTGCCTGCCCCTCCCCTCCCGGGAGTGGGTAGGGCAAGGTTCCTCTTCGCTGGGCCGTAACCTACTTGGCCAGCCACCTAAAACCAAGGGCCTAGGCTGCAGTCCTCTACTTCCAGCCACAGACCCTGTGGTTGCTCCAAATACATGCCTGGAATGAATGAATGTTACTTATATATATGAATGTGCTTAATATGGCAGCCGGACTGGGCCAGCTGTAACTACTGGAAGATTCCATTGACCCACAGAAACCTCCATTGGTGGGAGACTCTAGAAGAGACTCCCACACATCCATATAGCCTATTGGTTTTCAAAGAGTGAAGCCGGGTGGTGGTGGCGCACACCTTTAATTCCAGTACTTGGAAGGCAGAGGCAGGCAGATCTCTGTGAGTTCGAGGCCAGCCTGGTCTACAAGAGGTAGTTTTAGGATAGGCTCCAAAGCTACAGAGAAATGCTATTTTGAAAAACAAAAAACAAAAACAAATCAATAACAACAAGAGTGAACAGCATTTTTCCATGAAGGGCTTGTCCATGGGCAAGTCAGGCGACAAGACTATCACCTGTAGATTTTTACCCCATTTGCAAGCAACAAGACACAGCACTTTGGTGTGTGCACGCACACGCAATTGCTGCAAGCTTGGTGTCCCCTGTCACTTTGCATTTCATACGTGTGGGGTTTTCACCCTATTTTGGAAAAAGAAAGCTTAGCCTCTGGAGGATGCTCCACCTTTATCAGATCTGACCCCATTCCCTGAACCATGACATAGTTCCCTGAACCATTAATACTAGGCTAAGAAGAGGTTTCTACTGTCTTAGCTTTCTGTTGTTTGAATTGCTAAACATTCTAAACATGCTGCACATTGCTAAAGCATGTGTTGTTTTGGCAAAAATAATTAAGCTTCAAAAGCGAGACAGGGCTGTGGAGATGTCTCAGTAAAGCGTCTGCCAGGCAAGCATGGGTTCTGAGTTTGTATGCCAAGGACACACTTAACAGCTGGGCATTGTGGTTCAAACCTGCAACTCCAGCACCCCATAAGCAGAGACAAACAGATCCCTGAAGTGATTGGCCAGCAGGCCTAGGCAAATCAATGAGCTTATGGTTCAGAGAGACCTTGTCTCAGGAAAAAAAAAAAAGAAAGAAAGAAAAAAGAGGGACCAGAAATGGAGGCTCATGTCTTAAATCCCAGCACTCTGGAGGCATAGGTAGAGGTAGGCAGATCTCTGTAAGTCCAGCCTGGTCTACTTAGAGAGTTCTAGGCTAGGTAGGGCTACAAAGTGAGACCTTGCCACAAAAAACAAAATAAGTGGGTGCTTATCAAGGAAGGGTACCCAATGCCAGCTTCAGGAATACACACGTACACACACACGTGCACAAGTTGCACAAGGAAGTTAGCTGTGATGGTATATTACACCTGTGATCCCAGATCAACCTAAGTTCAAGGCCAGCCTTAATTAAATAGTGAATTTTAGGGCTATAGAGTAAGACTCTCTATCTCAAAAAGGAAATAGTGAGATAGGTCTATCATTATATGATTTTTAATCAAATATAATTCACATATAAGAGTTACCATCTATCCAAAGCCACAGAGAAACCCTGTCTCGAAAAACAAAAACAAAAAAAAAAACAACAAACAACAAAAAAAAGAGTTACCATCTAAAGTGAAAATTGGCAGGTTTTATTATACTTTCCAGACTGAACAACCACCACAACTATCAATCCAGAAAACTTTCATTAGGGTGTAATGGTACATGTCTGCAAATCCAGCACTCAGGGGACACAGAGGTGGAAGGATGGAGTTTGAGGTCAGTCTGGAATGTGTACGGAGACCCTGTCTTGAAGAATTCCTTTGGCGGCTAACGTACCTGTCTCCATGGATTGCCTACCCTAGATGTTTAACGCAAACGGAACCATACGACACATAACCTCTTGTGTCTGACTCCTTTCCCTGACTTGTATGGTGTCCGTTTCTCCTTCACATGGCCAAATATCATTATCATATGACTACACCACATTCTCATGGGTGATCCAACATTTTAGCCTTCACTTCCTTCCTGTTGTGAACGGCACCGCCGTGGATGGACATCTGTGTACCAGGTTTTATGTGGCCATGTTTGGAAGTTTAGTCTATGGCTATGGGAGAACTGCTGAGTCATGGGGAACTCTAGGTTTAACTTTCTCAAACACTTCCAGCAAGGAAGCAACAAAGAATCCCAACAAAAACTACTGGGTTCAGAAATACTAGCTTAAAGCAGTGGTTCTCAACCTTCCTAATGCTGCGACCCTTTAACACGGTTCCTCATGCTGACCCCCAGCCATAAAATTATTTTCGTTTTTACTTCATAACTGTAATGTTGCTACTGTTATGAATCATAAGTATCTGTGTTTTCCAATGATCTTAGGTGACTCCTGTGAAAGGATTGTTTGAAACTCCTCCCCTCTCAAAAGGTTGAGAACCACTGGCTTAAAATAAGTCTTAAGTGCTGGAGCATAGTTCATTTGGTGGATCACTTGCCTAGCATGCACAAAGTCCTGGGTTTGATTCCTAGCATCACAGAAATCAGGTGACGCTCACTTTTACAAGTGAGAAGCAGGAGGAGAAGCAAGGAGAAGCAGGAGGATCAGAAGTTCAAGGCTGGCCTTTGATACGTAATAAATTTGAGGCTTCCAAGAGCTACATAAGACCCTGTCCCCCTACCCATGCTCCACCCCTTAAAAAAATAATGGTACAGCATTTCCTAAGTAATTTTACCATTGCCTCATCTCCCAAAACATACACACACATGCACTGATGTGGTTCACACTTGAACCTGCCGATCAGCCCTGTTTTCTCTGCCATGCAGCCTGATCCCAGGGTCAGAGTCCTTCAGGAATCTACTACTGAAACACATTTCTGCCATAGCTGTCGAGAGGTCAAACCTCAGACAACACAGAACAGGAGCTGTGTACACCCAGGCCAAAGGGAGGCCATCCCTGTCTTGTGCCACCAAAATAAATAAAATAAATAAATAAAAATCATAAATACACCACACAATCATTTGAATCATCCTGGCTTATAGAAGGACGATTTCAACACTGACACACAGGATAGCCTTGTCTCCACAGTGGCCAAGAGAGGCAGAAGGCTGCTGAAGTGTGACTCAATGGGCTATGACGTTCCTCTTCCACTGGGGAAGAGAGATGATGGCTCCCCTCTTCGGACACCAGGGACCAGGCTGAGAGTGGGCACTCTGGGGAACGCACCCCCAAATGTATCCTTGAAAAACACCCAGTGCTAAAGGACTGACTGAAAGGACCAAGAGAGGAGGGAAGTCGCTTTGGTATCACAGACACTCCTGTACTTAAACCCCGCCCCACGTGACTTGCACATCCACGTCCGCTGTGCACCTTCATCTACCACCAAGCAAGGTTCACTGACTGTACAGTACTCGATAGGCCCAGTTCTATCACTTATGGGCAAATGGTCCTGGACCGGCCTAACATTGACTGGGGGTCAGTGTCCTGGTGAACAGGAGGCAACCTGGGTCGGTCCTGAAGACCTTTAGGTGTGGCTGAGCACTTGGGGTGTGTGGGCAGCAGACACTGGCTCATGCTAGAAGTTGATGGCAGCCTTGGAGTATAGGTGCTGAGTGGGGAGACCTGGAAGCCCCTTCCCAAACAGTCTGTACCTGTTCTCTGGCAGGAGACTCCTAAGACAGCTGAGCCCTCCGGCCCCTCCCCTTAAATTCCTGGGTCAAAAAGATCTAGGAGAGAGAGTGGATTCAGCCATGGCTGATTCTGTTTTGGCAGAACCCCGACTTCGCGGGGGCGGGGGGGGCGGGGTGAAGCAGGCCTCCAATGCACCCGAACTGATGATCACTCAGGCAACCCCACTCACTTTCCCTGAGATCCCTAAGGGTCTCCTCGCTGCGCTGCGATCAGACACAGCAGTCCTTCAGTCTGAGACCCCTCCCAGGATCGCAACAAAGCCTGCCCGTCTGCCCCGCCTGCCCCGCCGCCCCTGAGAGTCCTGCTCCCACAGGGCCCTAAGTTCCCGGAAAGACTTAGCGGGGGATTTAGGGGCGGGGAATCCGGTCCTACGGGTCGGTGCTGGGTGTCCTAGGCAACGGCACCTCCTCGCAAAGTCGTGGTCCTGTCGTTCTTCCACCGTCTCCCCGCCGCACCCAGGAACAAGGGCCCAGGCGGCCTCACCTGCCGCTGTCCGCGTGTCTTCCGGCGCCCGCAGAGGCGCTGGCCAGGGCATGCCGATCGCTGTCCCCGGCCTGCGGCGCCGCCCCGAGTCCCGCCCCTCCCTACTGCCCTGACACTGACCTTGACCGCCTCCAAGCGCCCTTAGGGACTTTGCTCGCCGCAGCCCACAGCCGTCTTAGCCTTTCCGCCTGCCAGCGCCCGACGCCCCAGTTATGCCTGGGTTTCTGGGAGACACCTGTAGGTCTTATACCCCACCACCACCAACAACACACACACACACAGCACTAGCCGTGCCTCCTTCATGTATGTGCATGGGGGCTGAGCGCCTCTTGTGTGTCCAGCCCTGGTTACTGCACTGGGGGCTTTAATACGGAGAGTGGAACACGTGTATCTTTTGGTCAGGTGATGGCCTGGGGAAATACGGGACTAAGCCCAAAACTAGGGACATCGCTCAGTAGGGTAGACTGCCTATCCTGAATGCCCTAGGTTCCTTACCCAGCACTACAAAAGCAGAACGTGGTGGTGACTGCAATCTTAGTAACTGAGTGATAGAGACAGGAGAATTAGAAATTGAGGGTCCTCTTTGGCTACTACAGCCAGTTTGAGACCGGTTTGGGCTTCCTGAGATCCCGTCTGAAAATGAAACCATTAAACCACTGCCCCCACCAAAAAACATCTCCTGTCACCTATTGTGTTGAGAAAACTATGAAGGCTGAAGAAGGTGTTAGACCTCTGTCCCATACTAAAGTCAGCACTGGGCAGAGGAGGGGAGCGAGCATGCGTGCAAAGTGGCAGAAGCGTGACAGAGATATGAAAGTCAGAGCGTTCTAAGCGACAGTCTCCAGGGAAAAATAAAAGATAGGCCATCTGTCTCCATGTAGATAGTGTCCCCTGCCCTGAGAACAGTAGGCAACTGTCTGTGAGATCACTTACATGCCTGAGCTGGCTGTACTAGCTGTGCCCGCAGCCACTGAGGAGGCTGAGACAGGAGGATCACAAGTTCACCATACCCTGGGCTACAGAGTGAGACCCTGTCTCTAAAAGTGTTGTGTGTGTGTGTTTGTGTGGAGAGAGAGAGAAAGAGAGAGAGGAGATACTATTTCTTTTTTCCCTTTGAACACTTATTTTGACGAGGATTTCACACATGAATACTATATTTATATCATTTCCCCTTTAACTCCTCTTATGTCTCCCAAGTCCCTCTCAAATTCATGATCTCTTCTATAATTACTAGCACTGCAAGTGCAGAAGAAACCGAACATTAAATCCATTTAATGTTGCTCTTGTGAACATGTAACCATCTGGGAATATAGAACATTAGCAGGGGGCCTTTCCCTAAAGAAGCCTGATTCATATTCTCTCTGTCTCTGTCTCTCTCTCTCTCTGCAGCCACTGATCAGATCTCTCTACAGGCTCTAAAGTAAAAGCTGTTGGCTCCAAGGGGATTGCATGAAGATGGGGACAGACCACCAAAGTCTATTAAACCAGAAGCAAACTTTATTCCAGGAAAAAAAATAAAAATAAATAAATCTCCATGGGGTACAAAAAGCTTATCAGCTAGCTAAGACCACGGCCAGAGATGGATCTGTAAGGTTGTGGCAATGGGCTGTTTCCAAGCTCCCCCTTTTACCCATTAACAGGGTTTTTCAGTTAAACTAGTGTTTGTATTTAGTTCATTGTTTCTCTCTGGTACTTGCTGATGGTGTTTACGGAAGCTCTACATTCCCCATGATCCTGCCACTTCTGCATAGCAGGAAAGGGTAAAAGTTAACTCAGATCACATCAGTTGCTGGTCAGGAGTGGATGCGGTGGGGCATGGTGGTGGGGGGATAACTATCTAAAAGCTGACCCTCAATTTGCAGGAACAACCCTCAGTTTGCAGAGGGCTGCTTTAGCCTTGTAGTCAGAGCTATGGGTTGTAAAACAAAGTAATCCACTGTTAATAGTTAATCCTTAAGCTGCTGAGAAGGCCGCTGACGATCTGCTCTCCTCCTAGGCTTACAACTTTACATTTCTTTATTTCTACATTCTTATTTCTGGAATCTACGTTCCTATATTCTTATTCTTGGACTCTTCAAGAGCCTGTAGCTCTTACTGTAGAGATGGAGTCTTGTGAGATTCCCACATCCACACTGCCATGTTGGCCAGTGTGGGCATCACACAGCCTTTGTTTCATGGTAGCACTGTGTCTAGAAGACACTATCTCACAGCAAGCATCTTGGTCCTCTGGCTCTCAGAATCATCCCCTTCCTTCTTCTTCATGTTCCCTGAGCCTTCTGTGCGGAGATTGTGCTGTAGGTGTGTCAGCTGGTGCCAGGAACTCCATGGTTAGTTTTTCTTTGCCTTTTGGCCAGTTGTGGATTCCTGTAATAGCCTAATAGCCTCCAGATTGCTGGGGGGAAAGAGGTTTCTTTGATGGGAAACTATATTTTGATGGTGAAAGCTATATATCTCTGTGGATATAAGCATAACTATTTAGGAGAAGACAGAAGTGGTGGTGAGCCCACAAGTATTATACAGTCAATGTCCAGCTGACAGATCTACTGGACTCTCCACAGGAAGTATATACGCACACTCCACCTGGAGAACCCGTTTTTGCACACTTGTCCTTTGGATAAGCCACTGCCAATTCTGTAGAAATGTTGTGAAATCTCCCCTACCAGGGAAATGAAAAAAAAAAAAAAAAGAAAAGAAATCTTGTGACATCATGGCATCTCTCCCTTCTATAGTATCCCAGCAGTGTATAAACCTGACTTTTCCTGTAGAGTGACCAGATACCTTCCCCCACACCGTGAAGCCATGGTGTGAAAAGGATTCAGTCAAGTCCCTGGTCTTATAGCCAAAATCTATATAAAAGTAGTCCCCCCCCATAAAGCTGGGTAGTGGTGGTGCACGCCTTTAATCCCAGCACTTGAGAGGCAGACGCAGGCGGATCTCTTTGAGTTTGAGACCAGCCTGGTCTACAAGAGCGAGTTCCAAGACAGGCTCCAAAGCTACAAAAAAAAACCTTGTCTTGGAAAACCACAAAAAAAGTCCCCCACAAGAGGGTAGAAGGGGAGGGGAGAGGAAGAGGTGAGCAGAGAAAAATATATAGCTCTATTAAAACAATTTTTAAAAAATGTCCCACACACACTTTCTTTATTGACAGTACTCTCTGATAAGAAAGGAGCCTAGGGACTGGGAGACAGCTCAGTGGGTAAAGTACTTGTCAAGCAAATGCAAGAACGCGAGTTCAAATCCCCAGAACCATATAAAGCCAAATGTGGTGACATGTGGTCTGTCATCCTGATGCTCCTATGGCGAGATGAAAGGAGAGACAAGAACTCCCATGATGTATGCCAGCCTGGCATACATCGAACAACAGAGAATTGCTCTTGTCTCGATCAGGGTGGAAGGTGAGGACGACGGGGGGGGGGGGCTGTCTCCTGACTGCCACACATACGCCTTAGCGTGCACGCACCCACACTCTCACATGCCAGTGTGCACACATCTACACCAAGAGTTCCAGAGAATGGTGAGGACGGAAATGACAGGCAGTGGAGAAGAGAATGACAAAGATGGCGGAAGAGCTGAGGATAAGAAATTACCGTCCCTGTTGACTGGAAGAGTTCCAAAGACCAGCGGAGCCCCAGGAGCCAAGGGTGTCAGATACCTTGTACCCAAGAGCCAAAAAAAAAAAAAAAAAAAAAAAAGAAAGAAAGGAGCCTCATACAGGAGGTAACATGTCTGCTCTAACAGCAGACTCAGGAAGGTGTGATCTCCTGGTCTGCTCTGACTTAACAGGCTACTAATATACTATATTACCCTTTACCTTGATTTCAACTAACACAGGATCATAGCCCAGGAAATTAACTGTTTATACAAGAAAAAAGCCTGGGTCGCTAAAACTAGCTTTAGAGAGAAAAATTCTCACCTGGGCACCCTGCTGGAGTCAAAAGCAAAGTCCCCAGAAGAGATTCCTTTTAATTCAGCCAGCTAGAAGCTAATGCAAATCAAGCCCACAGGTTAGCATAGCTACCAACACTGTGTTCCCAGCCTCAGGGGAACTTCACAGCCACACCTGCTCTGAGACGGAAGGTGCCTCCTTCCCAGGTTCACTGGTTCCTGTGACTATGTAAAAATGCATGCTTGATACTATTGTTACCACCTAGGGATTGTTAACCTGTCTGCATGCCTATATAAGCGGAAAAGCTTTGTGGCTATCAACCCTTTTTATCCCTATATGCCTTATGTCCTTATGCTTCTTCTTTTTCTCCTTTCGTCTTTCCCCAGGGAATAAACATGCAGGAAAAACGTGTCTGAGTCAGTCAGTTCGTTCTCCCCTTCAGACCCCATTCACAAGCCAGTTTTCACTTGTAGTAGAAGTCTTTTTCTGGGCTCTGAGGGAGTGCTGAGACTGGTACTCAGCAGCTCTCGATAAGAAATGATACCGGTTTAGGAAAATGGTGGTAGTGGGTTCTCCTCTAGAGTCCATGCCACAGTTGTTTGACTGTACCAGAGGAGAGTTCCCGCCCACTGAGTAGACCTTTAGTGTAATCAGAAAGCTGGCGGTTACCCTGCTGATAACAGTGCCACTGTTACACCACTGGGGATGTCTTGCTATGCCGGTTGCTGCTGGGATCTGTAGGCTTTACCGATGGACAGGACGACTGATTACTTTTCTCCTGTGACATCTTGCCTGGCACCTTCCAGGACTACGAGAGCTGGTCCTCAGAGAGGCTTCGAGGTCAGTTCCTGCTGATTCCTCCAAGCCCTATGCCCAAAGTGTGTACTATCTTCAGCAACAGGATCATACCTTCAAGTTCTGGAAGGCCACCAAGGACAACTTCAAAAGCCTATATTGCTTTGGGAGTCAAGAGAGATCTTTCTTGGCTTACATCTTTCATCCCAGCACTCAGGAGGCAGAGGGAGGTGGATCTCTGTCAGTTCAAGGCCACCCTGGTCTATATAAGTGAGTTCCAGGACAGTCAGAGCTACATAGTGAGACTCTGTATCAAGACAGAGTGGGGGGGAGGGGACAGATGGAGGAGGGGCAAGAAAAAAAAATTCCTATGAAGCATTTCCAACATTGTGCCTGGCACCCAGATGTTTGTGATATAACAAATTAAAGATATTTTATACTAGCTTGCCCAAGACTACCGTGTGTGTGTGTGTGTGTGTGTGTGTGTGTGTGTGTGTGTGTGTGTGTGTTAAAACAGGATTTCAGGAGAGATGGTTCAGTGGTGTTGAAAACCAGCTTTGACAAAACTCTTACATTCCAGACTAGGAGCGTGAGGATTAGAATTATTAGGCAAAAGGAACAGAGATTATAGGAGAAATAAATAGAACAGCATCGGGAGGGACATTCAGTGAATACTGAATTCGCCTCATTTATTCTTCCACACGTTTATATATTTTACTCCAAAAGGGGGGTGGGCAAAAGACTTCGTTAGCATGACACAAGGAATAGACTTGAATTCTCTGACCTTTGGTCCAGGTGGAGCAGATCTACTTCAAGACTCAAAATCCTTATTAACCACACCCTAGGCCAGAATCTCGTTTGTAGCCACACCTGTTATTAACAACTTTGAGAGAGCAAAAATAAGGTCAAACTCTCTGACTTTCAGACAAGGTGGAATAGGCTCATATTTTTTGGGTCTCCATAAGTGGTTAAGAGCATTGGCTGCTACTCTTCCTGAGAATCCAAGCAAGTTCAATTCCCAGCACCAACATGACAGCTCACAAGGCTCTGTAATTCCAGAAGAGGGGATCTGATGCCCTCTTCTGGCCTCTGAGAGCACTGGGCACATGGACACATGACATGAGACATGCACACTAGCAGACACACACACATTTACATAATTTTTAATTAAAAAAAAGAACTTTCATATCCAATGCTCTTGATGTGGGAACATGTAACCACTCTTATCTAGAAGACACTGGTGCTTGGAATCACCTCCAGCTGAAAGGGAACTTAGTGTCCTCCTAAAAAATGCCTTGATCTTATCTGTCCACAAGCTCCGGTTGCACCTTCTAGTTCTCTATACATGGGGCATAGATTGTAGTTAGAGATGTAGGAGTCTATACCTTCTTCTTCAAGACTCCAGGGCCTCAAAAGAGAAACCATTGCCTAGGTATGGGTGCAGAGAGCCTTTGGGCCATGGCTGCCTTAACCCTACCTCACAGGGAAGTCTAGGGAAACTGCTGGGTGAATTATGGGATCAGTCAGGCCTAAGAGATGGTGCATGCTTGTAAAGCCAGCACTCAGGAGGTAGAAACAGCATGATCAGAAGTGTAAGGTTATTATTGGCTACATAGTGAGTTCAAGGCCAGCCTGGGATACATGAGACTTTTTTTTTTTTTGAGATGGGGTCTTTCTACATAGCTCTGGCTATTCTGGAACTCACTAGGTACACCAAGCTAGCCTTGAACTCATAAGATCCACCTGCCTCCGCCTTCCAAGTGCTGGTATTAAAGATATTCACCACCACATCCTACTAGAGACAATTTTTTGTTGTTGTTATAATTAAGATATGGCTGGGTGATGGTGGCCCATGACTTTAATCCCAGCACTTGAGAGGCAGAGGCAGGAGGATTTCTGAGTTTGAGACCAGCCTGATCTACAGAGCAAGTTCCAGGACAGCCAGGGTTACACAGAGAAACCCTGTCTCAAAATATATATGGGCTGGAGAGTTGGCTCAGCAGTTAAAAGCACTGGCTATTCTTCCAGAGGACCTAGGTTCAATTCCCGTCACCTACAAGGTGGCTCACAATCATCTGTAACTCTAGTCCTAAGGTAGCTGACAGCCTCTTCAGATCCCTCTTCTGGCCTCCTTGGGCACCAGGCCTATCCTTGGTGAACAAACAAGTAGGCATAACACCCATACACATAAATAAAAATAACTTCAAATGTTTTAAATTAAGATATGATCCATATGCCACGATATTGATGGTGTTAAGATTTTGCAACCAGTACCTCTCCCTAATTCCAGAACATTCCCATCATCCTACAAGAAGACTCTTATTCACTGCTCACTCTTCATACCTCCTCTTCTGGCCCTGAGTCTGGGACAACCAAGACAATTGAAACAATCCTACCAGGAATCTTAAAACAGTATTAGCTCATGTCTTGGAAGCCAGGAGGTCTCCCAGCAGGAAAGGAAATGTCTCCAAAGAACCACTGAGCAGGCAGAGTCTCCACTGTGGTCTCTAAGAAGTATGAGAAACTTACTGGACACATGCATGTAACATGGGATAGAGACAGATGGAGATACTGAGCCTGTTCAGCTGGAACTTGGTAAAGTCAAAGAAGGCTTCCTGGGGGAGCCAGGCATGGGCATAGACAGAAGAAGAATCCAACTGGCAGGCTACAAGGAGAGGGTGTAGTCAGACTTTCTTTGAACTGCAGCCCCCAAATAATGACACAGAGACTTCTTATTAATTATGAAAGCTTGGCCTTAGCTTAGGCTTGTTCCCAACTAGCTTTTAAAACTTAAATTAACCCATTTATATTAATCTCCGTTCTGCCATGTGGTTTGTTACCTGTCCTCTATACTGTAAGTTCAACTGGCTCCATGTCTCATGGGCAAATCCTGCATCTCTTCTTTCAAGAGTTCCTATCTCTTCTGGGAAGTCCTGCCTAATCTCTCCTGCCTAGCTACTGGCCGTTCAGCTCTTTATTAAACTAATCTGAAGGTGCCTTGTCAGAGACACATCGTCACAATTAACCACAAGATTAGCCCACAACAGGAGAATTCAAAATCCTGGGAGGGAGAGCAAGTTGGAGGGGAGGCATGGCAGGTATCATGGTTTAAAGCCATGTGTTTGGGTGTCAGGTTGACAAGGGCTGGGTTTGTGATGCTTAATGGCTAATCGTGACTATCAACTTGATGGGATTAATAGATATCCAGGAAATTAGCAGAGCTCTCTGGATGTGACTCTGTGGGGCGCTCTGAAGAGATGCGAGCAGGTCCAACCTTCGGACACTGCAACATCTTGTTAACATCTTAATAAACATGTTTGAGATCATGCAGTCATTACCAAAAAAACAAAACAAAAACAAACAAAAAGCCCCCTAAACCAAAACAACAACAAAAGCTTGTGAGCTAGGGAGATGGTTTAGCGCTTAAAAGTCCTTGCCCCACAAACAGGACCTGAATTTGGATCCCCAGCACTCACATAAACGGCAAGTATGGTAGCAAGCCTAAAATCCAGCACTGGGGAGGTGGGGCACGACCTGGCAGCATATCCTGCCCTGGCTCCTTTCTCTGCTGCCTGCATGCAATGGCAAGTACTGCTCTGTCCCACTGTGCCCTCCACTCCATAGAGGGATGCACCTAAAATCGAGCCAAAATAAACCCCTTTTCACTTTGCTTATGTTAGGCATTCTGTCATGGTGATGAGAAAATTAACACAGCATATCAAGAAACGGCTTTGCCCACCTCTCAGTACTGTCTCAAAACATGAAAGCCACAATATTTTTTTTTCTGGTTTTTCAAAACAGGGTTTCTCTGTGTAGCTTTGGAGCCTGTCCTGGAACTAGCTCTTGTAGACCAGGCTGCCCTCGAACACACAGAGATCCACCTGCCTCTGCCTCCTGAATGCTGGGATTAAAGGTGTGTGCCACCATCACCCAGTCAAGATACTCTTTTTAAAAACTTTTATTCTTGCTGTGCATATGTGCGCATGGGGCATAGGCACATGTGGGGGTCAGAGGACAATTCTGTGGCACTGGTTCTCGCCTTCAGTCTTTGCATGGCTTCTAGGGACTGGACTCAGGTCACCAGGCTTTAGGGACAAGAGCCTTTATTGCCTGAGCCATCTTGCCAGTCCCTCAAAGATTTCCTATTGGTAGCCCAACGGCTTGTTGCCAAGCAGAATACTTGGTCCAGGACAGGATCTCTATAGGCCTCTTCGTGTCACACCTCAGTGCCCACCCAGCAGCGTCCAGAGACTTTGCCACTGGGTCAGGGTTCACCATTGACAAAGGACTCTGTCTTTGAACTTCTGGGTGACTAAAGCAGCAGGATTGGTGATCAGAATGTGGAAATATCCTGTTTTACAGGTCATTTTGTGTATGTGTGTGTGCACCTGCACACGTTTGTGTCTGTTTTCAACAGAGACACGGTCTGACTATGTAACCCTAACTGGTCTGGTCTGGAACTTGCTATGTAAACTAGGCTGGCCTCAAACAGAGATCTTCTGCCTCCGCCTCCCAAGTTGTGAATTTTAGGCAAGTGTTCTGCCAACTGAGCCACATTTGCAGCCCCCAGTCACTTTTTGTTTATTTATGTTGCTTTGGTTTTTGCTGGGTTTTGTTTATTTGTGTGTGTGTGTTACAGGGGATCCAAACCCGAGGTCCGACACACCAGGGAAGTGATCCACCACCAGGCCACACCCTCAGCCCTCCCAGTCCCTCCACACCTAGGGCCCATTGTGGACCTCTGCACACTGAGGGCATTCTGCATACACCTGCTGCCGGGCAAGGCCAGCACTTTCCAGGACCCTTTCCACACCCCGGGTGGCATGGATGAATGCGGTTTGGGGCCAGGCTGGCAGACTAAGCACAGAGCAGTGAAACCCCTGGGAAGCACAGCACAGGAGCGTGTTTCTTTGCCAGGTGCTGGCCTGTTCCCCACTAGGCTTTTAAGGAAAAGCAGCCAGTATACAGAAGTAAGACCATTCAAAGTGTTTATTCCTCAGCCCCCATCACACACATCACCTGCAAGACCCCGAGTCCCAGGCTCTGGACTAGAAAATGAAGGCACTGCGTCAGAGTAAAGGCCTAGGTGGCTTTCGGGGATTTGCCTACATATTGGTGTGGCAATGGGAAGGCACTCCTGTTATTGGCCACTGGGACTCTGGGCTTCCAAGCAGAGGCCTCTACCTGCTGAGTACAGAGTATCAGGTGGCCAGGGGTTGTCAGATGCCAAACAGGGGAGTGGAGGGGGGAGTGGGCTTCGACTGCCCTTTCAGCAGCTTCTGCCCAATGGACTACAATCCCCAGAAGGCACAATGACAATGCCGAGCCTAGCTCTGGGAAACAGAGACGGGCTCAAGAAAGCACCCCCAAGTCAATCAGAAAGCCACCGAGTTGCACAGCACTTTGTTCCCAGACAGTCAGTGGAGATGAGGGGGTGGCTTGGGGTGTGCCCTTGGCAGGTGACTGAGATGTCAAAGTGGCCACATCCATCCACTTCTCACAGCCATAAAGTGGTCTACCTTGTCCTAGAAGAGGGACGGTCTTAGAGCTTGCTCCGAGGGGCTTCAGGCAGGGGCCGCTGCAGCCGCCACACCACCCTGACTGGTTCAGTGGCATGGTCCAGCTCTCGGAGTCCACTCAGGTCGCCAGTTTGACTGTACTGCTTCAGGGCTGGCTGGAGCACTGTTACGGGAATGCTGAAGTTCAGGTGTGGGTAGGTGGCACCCGTGTTATTGTCCCGAGTGTTGCTGGCAACGATGCCTGTTGGGGTGAGAGCAATGGGGACATGAAGCAGCAGATGGGGTGTCCATGGCACAGGGAGGACCTTCTCCCTGAGGAAACCTTGGGGACCCTCTGGGCATTTGGACCCCTCCCCCCAGTGACAGGTGCTGAGCTTCCTGCTATGGCTTCTGCTCCTCATACCTCACCCACCACTAGCCACGCTCTCTCTTTCACACCATCCATATAAAATAGCCTAACTCACATCTTTGGTCATCTTTCTCTCCTGCCCCAAAGGGCAGGATTCAGTGTGTGTTCCCATAGCCTGTGCAGAGGCCCTGAAAACAACTACCAAATGAACCAAAGGCAACAAGTGAGCCAGACTCACACTGCTCTGGCCTGCTTTGCTGGCTAGCTTTATGTCAACTTGACACAAACTAGTTATTTTGGAAAAGCGAACCTCAGTTGAGAAAATGCCCCTAACACATTGGCCTGCAGTGGATTTTCTTGACTGATGCGGGAAGGCCAGCTCACTGTGGTTGGGGCATCCCCGGCCGGTGATACCAGGGGCCCTAAGAGAACAAGCTGAGCAAGCCATGGAGAGCAAGCCAGGAAGCAGCATGCACTTCTCCATGGTCTCTGCATTGGCTCCTGCCTCCAGGATCCTGTCCTGTTGGAGTTCTTGTCCTGTGATCTTGTCCTTGGGACTGTGATGCATAGCAAGTGTAAGCAAGGTAAGCCCTCCCCTCCCACGTTGTTTTCTTTTTAAAGATTTATTTATTATGTATACAGTATTCTGTCTGCATGTATGCCTGTAGGCCAGAAGAGGGTACCAGGTCTCATGGATGGTTGTGAGCCACCAACCATATGGTTGCTGAGAACTGAACTCAGGACCTCTGGAAGAACAGCTAGTGCTCCTAACCTCTGAGCCATCTCTCCAGCCCCTCCCACATTGGTTTTGATCATGATGTTTACCACAGCCCCAGAAACTCTGAGCAAGAAGCTTCAGGAGCTTTTGGGGTCTTTTTTTAAAAGAGCATTTTAAGGGTTAAAGAGACTTCTCAGTGGGTAAAAGCATTTGTTCCTCTTGCAGAGGACCCAGGTTTGAGTACCAGCACCCACAATGGCAGTTCACAACCACCTGTAATTCCAGTACCAAGGGATCTGAAAGCCTCTTCCAATCTTCATGAGCACTAGGCATGTTCAGGGTACACAGATATACATGTAGGAAAGATATTCATACACATAAAATAATAGACAAATCTAAAAAAATATTTAAAAGAAATCACTTTATAATTACAGAAGGCTCAACTAAATACTGGAGCTCCTGTGTATTAATATCTAAATACAGATGCACTGTGTACTTTCATGCAGCTGCTCTCCTCTACATTAACATCGTCTGTCATCAAAAAGTAAAAAGTTACAACCAAGCTGGCCTTGAACTCACTAAGGTCCTTCTACCGCTGCCTCCTGAACGCTGAGATTAAGGCTATGCACCACCACATCTAACCTTCAATGGACAGTTGTTTCTAGTCCTCATGCCTCCGGTGCTGGGAGTATACCGCCATGCCCATTATCAGCCAGGCACTATAAAGCAAAAATCAGGGAGCTGAGCTGGCTCAGTGGGTCAAGGTGCCCGCCCTACAAGCCTGATGATCTGAGTCTGACACCTGGAGCCGTTGATAGATGGAGAAATTCTACTCCTGAGAACTCCCTGGACCTCCTCACTTGTACCATAGCACACATGCATCTGATACACACACACACACACAACAGTAATAAATAACTTTAAGATCACTGTAAAAGGGCTGGAGAGATGGCTCCGCAGTTAAGAGCACTTGTTCTTGCAGAGGACCTGGTTGGATGCCCAGCACCCACATGGGGGGCACTAACTCTAGTTCGAGGATCTTGTGCTCTCTTCTGGCCTCCACAGACACCAGCATGCACATGGTGCACACACATACATGCAAGTAAGGCATTCATACACAAAATAATACTCATTTTTTACTTTTTTTTTCCTTTTTTAAGACTGGATTTCTCTGTGTAGCTCTGGCTGTCACAGAACTTGCTCTGTAGACCAGGCTGGCCTCAAACTCAGAGATTTATCTACTCTGCCTCCCAAGTGCTGAGATTAAAGGCATGTACCACCACCACCCAGCTTAAATTAAAAAAAAAAATTAAGCTAAAAAAAAATGGTTGGCTGTGATGGCTCATGGCTGCAACTCCAGCATTCAAAGGGCTAAGTCAGAAGGACGGCTCTGAGTTTGAGATCTACCTAGGCTACACAGCGAGTTAAGGCCAGCTTGAGTGAAGAATGAGACTGGTCTTGAAAAGAAAAAAGAACTTGCGCACAAGTGTTGAGACATCTGCTAGAGTCGTGGCTCACGAGGAGGTAGTTTTAAACTCTAATCGTATGCTAGAATTTAAAATAAGAGCATTCATACAGACTGCCAAGAGTAAGGTTTGTCACTGGAGGAGACAGGAGCTAGAATAAGGTAAAAGCAGCAGCGACTAGCACACGCAGGTCAAATGGTGCTACACACACAACCTGGGAGGCGCCACACGGGGGCTCTTTGCTGTGCTACCGAAACAGACTCCAGTTTGGTGGGTTTGTGTTGTCCTCTTTTTAAACTGTGGCTGCCTTTTAGTCCACGGCTGTCTGAATCGGCCAACTGCGACTCCGCTGCAAAGGGCAGTGGTTAGTGCACAGGAGCCGCAGCCTATGGGAATCCTGCTCCTCGGAGAAGCTGAATGGCATGTAGCTCACCTCAAGTCCCTCCTCAAGCCCTGCGCTTCTCTTTTGCCCCGCCTTAAAAACCCTTTTCCACCTGGCTCTTCCCTACCACTTCTGGTAAGCTAATTGCTGGCTCAACCTCCTGACTGCAGGTTTATTTTATCTAATCAAACACATCTTTGTCCTAAAACAAATGTTCCAGAGCATAAACAAAGTAATACGCTTTAGGGACTGGAGAGATGGCTCAGTGGTTAAGAGCATTGATTGTTCTTCCAGAGGACATGAGTTCAATTCCCAGCAACCACATAGTGGCTCGCAACCATCTGTAATGAGATCTGGCGCCCTCTTCTGGCCTGCAGGCATACAAGGAGGCAGAATGTGGTATACATAATAAATAAATAAAATCTTTTAAAAAAAGTAATATGCTTTAGAATAAAAGTCTACAACAGTTTTGTCCCTTCATTGGTGTGTTTGGAGCTACAAACCAAATGCTCGACCAACTCTGACTTAAAAACATCCTGACTTCATCAAAGCTTAAAAACTGGTGCCACCTGTAATCCCAGTACTTAGGAGGAAGAAGAGAATTAGGAGTTCAAGGTCATCCTTGGCTAGATAAACATTACTTTCAAGGCCATCCCAGGCAACAGGAGACCCTGTCTCAAAGCAAAACAAGGACTGGACAACCTCACACATGGTAAAAAGGTTCCTCTCTTTTTGAGACATCCTGGGTCATCACTTGGCTTTGAAGTCAATCTATTAAGTAGTGTCTGTCCATCTGCCCTGCCTTGCCCTCTACCCTACAGTCTTCATGATCTCATTCACTATTTCACAAGCCCAGCTCTGCAGACTTTTGAGTTTGTGACCACCTCCCCGTCCCCCCCCCCATGACTAACCCAGCTCCTAAATTTCATAGACTAAATGGAATTTAGGGACTTACCTAAGGTCACAGCAGTGGCCAGGACCAGGAGAGGGCCACGGGCCTAGCTAGCTCTGCCCCCCTCCCAGCTCAGCAGCAGATTAGCTGAAAACATGGGCTAACTCTGGAAACAAGGTCCACCATCATCCCAGAAGGACCTCCCAAGATGGATGGATGCAGGGTATCACTGGCAGGATCAAGGCTCTGGCAACAAGGATATTGGGAGTGAAAGAAACTAGTTACCCAAGAGGTCCCCTGAGCGCGTGGAGAAGAGGGGTCCTCCACTGGAGCCACCGTGCACGGCACACGTGGTCTGTAGCATCACGGGGGTGTCATCCACATGCACCACGGCCGATAGGATGCCCGAGGTTACCGAGGGCCCACAGGCCTGGCCAAAGACACCAAAGCCCACCACACTGACAGGCTCACCTGCCAGAGAGGGAAGGAGAGAAGCTGGGGACCTCCATTCTATGACACTCACTTCCCACCCTCGCCAAAGGTCTAGTCCTCTCCCCTTTGAGTGCCTGTTCATCCCCTCCCACACTCCTGGGCACCTTCCCCATGAACCTTGCAGGGAGATGCCGAATTCTTTGTGTTCCCAGTTGCATGTGTCCACCCACTATTCTGGGGGCATCGGGCAGACCTCCAGTCCTAACTCCCTCACCAAACGGGGTAGTCACTTTTGAGGCTGTTGTCACCTAGCTCATATGTGTAATTAACATTTATCTCTCTCTGGGACCAAATCTCTTAGTGAAGACATGGTAATGGAAGCCATAAGGTAGCCCCATCTTCTTTCCCAAGTGCTGTGAAGAACAAGGCACAGGCTTGTGCCTCACAGGCATGTGTCACCCAGTCCTCACCATGCCAGGAGCAGCAGCCCCATTTGACAAAGGCACAAACTGAGACAGGGTGCGGTTGAGTATCTAAGGACACCAGCGGCAGAGCTGCTAGCCCAGAGGACCTACCTCTCTTGTCACCATATGAAATGGAATAATTGGGACTGGAGATGTAACTCGGTTGGTGGAATACTTGCCTAGCATGCGCAAACCCTGGGTTGGATCCCTAGAACCCCATAAGCAAAGTGTGACAGCACACACTTGTAATTATAGTACTTAGGAGGAAAAGGCAGGAGGATCAGAAGTTCATGGTTATCCTTGACCATATGGGATGTGTATGGACAGCTGGATTACCTAAGACCCTGTCTCAAAATATAAAAAATAAAGGAAGGACGACATACATCTATACTTATGTAGTAGGGTCAGACTTTCACCCAAATCATGCCACTGGAGCTCCCAAGGCCCAGCACCCCATATCACACTGCTGCAGGCCCTCAATGGGGTATCCATTTAGCTCAGCACTTGGAGTGTCTTGATACACAGGAAGTCTACAGTAAGAACCCCAAAACTCCACTGAAGCTCCCAACTCCTTTGCTCAGCAGGAATGGGAAAAGGAGCTGGCTACCGGGTCTGGCATGGTTAGTGTCAACACTGACCCCCTGGAGTCCGGCCTGGTCCCCCATCACATTGGACTCTGTCCTTTACCTTCATGGAAATGCTCAGTGGGGACAGGCGTGGGAACACCATTCAGGTCCTCGTCCAGGCTCACCACTGCTATGTCGTATGGAGAGGTCTCCTGAGTGGCAAACACCACTCGTCCCCAGATTGCCACATTCCTGGGGACACAGGAAACAAGTGACAAGCTAGCCTTCTGATGCCTTAGCACTGGGGAGAGAGCAATATGAGAGACAATAAAAGTCAAGGGATGGGCTGGTTTCAGTGGCACACACCTTTAATCCTAGCACTTGGGAGGCAGAGGCAGGCAGATCTCCATTGAGTTTCAGGCTAGCCAGAACTACATAACGGGATTCTGTCTTATTTTAAAAAAAGTTATGAATTGAAATCAGAGCATAATGAAGATTGATGACAGCCCTGAAACCTTAGCAGATGTGCTTTACAAACTGTAGTGCACTTCTATACACTGCTTATGCCTTGCCATAACAAGCACTGGATACCTAGGGAGTGCTGTGACCAGGCCTTGTGACGCTTGTGCCTCTTGTCTTCTTAAACCTACAAACAAGGCACTGGCATTATTCCCTTTAAATGGTACAACTGAGGCTCAGAGAGGATAAGCAACCTTCCAAAAGGTCACAGAGCAAATAAGAAGCCAGGGCAAACCTACCAGGATTCTGTACTCATTGATGGGCGGGAATGGGGGCGGGGGCTGTCTTTTGTTTGTTTGTTTTTTTGTTTGTTGAGACAAGGTCTCTTTGCCTAGCCCTAGCTGTCCTGGAACTCACCGTGTATACCAGACACCAGGGTACCTTAGTTCAACCTACCCTGATGCTTTCAGAAAAATCTAGCAAGTTCCTTAAGGTCAGCAGTCAAGGGGAGAGGAATCTGGGGACACAGCACTAGCCATCCTCAGTTTTCACTATGAAATCATGGCTGTTCGGTTTGCTGCCTGTGGGGACTCTGGCAAAGCATACAGGGCTAACCTCAGAAGTTCAGAAAGGCCTGGGCTGTTAGGTGAGGGCCAGGCTTAAAGCCAAGGTGCTACTCCGTCCTCAGTTCCACACCTGGGACTACAGAGGAAATAGGACCATAGAAAAGCATGCCAGCAGGCCAAGACCACTGTCTCACTGCCAGTGAAATGAGGGGTAAAGGTGTTTCTACAAAGGGAGTAAGGTGACAGTGTAAAGTCCCCACACAGCTGCTCTCTGGGGTCACTCAGACTGTTCAGAACACAGTCATCTGCTCGGGCCCAAGCCCGTTTTAATTAGAATAGCCCTCATCTTCAGGTGGCAGGGCAGCCCTGATGGCTCTAAGGGAGACCTCACTGGGTAGGGCCATCTCATCACCTCAGGGCCTTCATTTACCACTTACACTGTAGTCTTATGGGGTTTAAAAGTCCTTATGGTATGCGTTCCCTGGTCAAAGAGCTTTAATGGGGCCTAAACTGCAAAGCTAAGAGACAGAGGAGCTGCCCCGTTTCAGGCTAGTTGAGGGGCTCAAAGACACTCAGCTTGTGCCTAGCAGATTGCTCGAGTTCCACGGGGCCCACTATGAGACCCAGATCCCCTCACATTGTCAAAAATGAACCGAGGTCTCTAACAGTCTCTACAGGACTAAGATTGTCCCACATGGCCTCCACACTGGTACCTGGTAAGGGGAGGCAGCCCTGGGTCTTACTTGGGGATGGCCGAGTGCACCAGGACCTTGGTTGCTTCCCGGGGAGCCACGTGCCGGCAAGTCACCACTAGGCGAGGCGCCACGGCCACTCCGGAACCCCACACAGTACCACACTCCACCAGCACGGCCGCAGCTGCCCACGGGGGTCCGAAGTGTCTCAGGAGCGAGCCTCGCGGGGCGCCCACCTCGGGGGGCAGCAGCGGCGACAGGGAGGCGGAGCCCGGATGCAGGCGAGCGAGAGCGGAGCGAGCGACCTGAAGCAGCGGGGCGGCGGCGCAAAGCAACGTGAGGCCCACCCACTCGCGGGCCTTCCAGCAGAGTGGCGCGGCCACCAGAGCCACCAGCGCGCCCGCGGGCCGCGCCGCGAACACTCCGCCGCCTTCCGTGCCCGGCAGGCAGCGCGCATCGGTGAGCAATAGCGGCCCCGCAGCGTTGCTGAGCACGCCGCGGCTCAGCGTGTTCAGAAAGATATCCGGGCAGAAGGCGCCGAACGGAGAGCCGCAAGCCAGCAGCGGGGCGCCCTTGGCCACGGTCCCCAGCGGCGCCACGGCCAAGGCCGGCCCCCGCCTCTCCTCCATCGCCGCGCCCGGTCGCACCCGCAGCAGCGCGAACCAGCCGAGCGCACGCAGCTGGTCCTCCTCCTCCTCCTCCGACACCGCGTCGTCGGGCGCCGAGCTCACGAAGTGCCATTGTTCGGCCGCTTCGGCCCCGAAGAGTCGTGCGAAGTGGGAGCGGAAGGCAGGGCAGCTGAGCAGCAGTAGTAGCTGCGCGGGCCGCGGAGGCTGGAGAGGCCGTGCCCGGGCCCGGCCGGTGGCGCCGGGCTCAAGGCCCATGCTTGCACACTGAGGCGTACACAGCCCCGGGAGCTCCTGTTCTACGCGACCGGCGGTGCTGGCAGCCGTGGATCTCCACTGCACGTGCAGGCGCAGGTCATCGCTGCAACTGTCACCTGGTAGGAAGGTGGCACCCGTCTGGGTCAGCGCCGCGCTGCCCGTCCGCAGGAAGGGGGTGAAGATGCCCCCGTGACACAGCACAAGGCCTGGGTTGCGGCTCAGGATCACCCCGCTGCAACTCCACGAGCCTACGTCGGACTGCCCGGCCCGCGAGGCGCTCACCACGCAGCCCGCCTGCTCCGCCACCTTCATGGAGGGTCCCCACTGCCGCCCCATGGCTTCCCCAAGACGTCGCACAACGGCTGTCACCTCAGGGCGACCGGCGCAAGCACTGACTCTGGTCTCCTCATCGAGCCCGATTGGCTAAGCCCCAAACGACCGCTCCTATTGGCTGGGCATGACGCCGAGTACCGATTGGCTACTGATGCTTATCCTTTCCCCGCCCTCTGGTTTATTCAACCAACCTGGGACCCTTGGGGAAAGGGGTTCTTAGGAGGAACGTCCTCGGCAAAGACGTGTAGCATCACAGGGAGACCAACGAGGGTGTCACTCCCTGGTCGAATTTCGTACTTGTACGTTATATTAGTGGTCCCCACAGCCTCTGCACAGCTGGAACAATATGGGACAACGGAACCCTTGGTGGATTATCTACTTTGAATTTTAAAGTAAATCCTAAACAACCCACCAGGGGGCACACGACTCACAAAATTGCTCCTAGGACAGCTATCAAAATTCCCACACCAATCTAGCTTTGCTTTTGAGACAGGGTCCAACTATTTAACCCACACTGGCATCGAACCTTGGCGATCCTTCTGCCTCAGCCTTTTTTAGTCCTGGGATTAAAGCTGTACGCTTCCACAAATAGAGCAAGCACATTTCACGTGACGTTTCTAACCGCCACTCAGGATATACGTTAAACCAGGGGGATACTTTGTCTTTTAAAGTCCAGAATGAAAATGGTTCAGGTTTTGTGGGCTATGCAGTATTCACCTCCAAATACTCAGCACACAACCCAAACAGCCTCATAAATTATAATTTCATACATGGTTAGTATCACAAAATTCTGCTCCTCCACTATTTATAAGTGTGAAAATCAAGACTGGAGAGAGGGCTCAGCAGTTAAGAGCCATCCATTACTATGCTTACCGTAGACCCTACTTTGGTTCCCAGTACCCACATGGCAGCTTACAATTGCTTCTAATTACAGTTCCCGGGTATCCAATGCCTAATTCTGGTGCCTGCTCTGTCTCCTGCTACACTCATGCTGTGCATAGACTCAGGCAGGCAAACACACATACATGTAAATACAATAAAAAAAGGTCACCACTTTCCAAATCATGTCTGAGGACAGGCAAGAACAGGTATGGAGAGACTTCACGAGCCCTTAGAGCAGTGCCACAGCTTGAGAAGGATGCTTGGGTCAGTAAAGTATGTGTTCATGTCTAGTAAGACTTCTAGCATAACTGTGGGCATTAATGAAAACACAGCCGTCTGTTGCTTTGTTGTGTAACTTCTCTGAACAAAATTGACAGTGCTGTTGCTTCCCCGGTGAGCACACCTAATGATTCCAATGCTGCTGGGGACACAACCTATCTGACATAGGAAAACAGCTGAGCAGGGCAGAACTGCAATTAAAAAAGCCACCCCAGGGTAAGCAGTCCTGGTTTGCTGACACAGGTGACCACAAGATCTACTTTCCCCAACTTCCTGGCATTTAAGACTTTCACTCTAGAACCCAAAAGTTTCCCCTGGATGCCCCTCAAGCCTCCAACACCCTCTGTTCCTTATGAAGCTTTTCTGTTTAAGGCAGACCATAGTACAGAAGTCAGCCAGCAGCTGACCTCAGTACTAGACTCTGCCCCAGCAAACATACCCTTTGCCCACAGAACCATAGTCTCTTTCCACTGTAATGGTGACCACAGGACACATCCAGCATCATCCTTCCTTTGCCTTAAAGAACCTGCTGTGGCCAGGTGGTGATGGCGCACACCTTTTAATCCCAGCACTCTGGAGGCAGAGGCAGGTGGATCTCTGTGAGTTTGAGGCCAGCCTGGTCTACAGAATGAGTTCTAAGACAGCCAGAACTATTATACAGAGGCACTCTGTCTCGAAAAACAAAGCAAAACAACAACAACAAAAAAAAAACCTGTTGTGGCTTTTATTATTATTATTGGTACTTTCTTTTCTTTTTTTTGGAGACAGGGTTTCTCTATAGCTTTGGAGCCTGTCTTGGAACTTGCTCTGTATACCAGGCCGTCTCTGCCTCCTGAGTGCTGGGATTAAAGGTGTTCGCCACCACTGCCTGGCTCCTCTGGTGCTTTCTACAAGCAATTGTAAAGGCAGAATCACAGACTTCTGTTTTGCCAAGTGTGGCTCTGTGATGATTCACTCCAGTGCTGATGAATAAGCTGTTAGTATGTTCAAGCAAAGATGGCCAACTTCAGGTCCACAGCATATCCAAGGTACTCAAACAGTACTATATTTGCTATTAGTGCCCAACCTTTTTTTCTCTATATATTTAAGCAAGAACTTTTGTTTTTCCTCCCAACACAGGTAAAACTGCATGCTCATTCTGAACAAATCAATGAAAAAAAGAGGCAAGTTCATTTTAGCTTTTTATTAAAATGCTTAGGATACAGACTGACCTTCTTTTGTAAATGACAGTTTTACTTTTGCTGAAATAGGACACATGTACACTCTGATATACAGAATGGAGAGTCTCAGTTCATCGGAGGCCCTGGACAAGGAAGGCCCTGACCCTTGGGTGGAGTTGTGCTCACTGCAGCAGCTTCTTCTGGCCACCTTATTTAAGATGGCGTCTGTGGGGCAGGAAACAGACTGGTGCCACTTTTCAGTAATCTCTTTCTCCAGTGGCCAGAATAAACCACTTTCACAAAGAGCCACCCTGGGCAGAGTCCAGTCTTCTAGCTTGCTATAGGACAAATGAGGAAGACAAATAAGAAAACCAACACTGAGGCAATCACTGCCATGTGCCTGGACAGAGACCATATGGGCAGTCTTTAGCCAAAGGTAGTGAAAAGCACACCAGGTACCTACCTTAGTTCCCTTGCTGTCAGCTAGATTCCTTCATTAAGGTTTAACAACCCTTTTCACACTGACAGTTCTCATTCCACCTATTCGTGGGTGAGCAATGCATGTACTTTACAGACAAGATACCTCACCAAGCCTCTACACTGGGAACCTGGCAGCGTAAGAGAACACTGCCCTACAAGCTCAGTGCTCAAAGCTAACACGTGAGAACTCACTCCCTGGAGTGTGCTACCCATCTTCCCTATCTTCTTGCGGACACAAGCCTGTCACAATGCCAAATCGTAATTTTCACCTAAGAACCTACCTCTCACCTTGCAGTAAGGGAAGCAAGAAGCAAGACACCCTTCCTTCTGCAGACCATCTCCTCGCCTTTCAACTACTACAAGGGGAGAATATCAAGTTAACATCATGAAAACCCAAGACAATGAAATGCCATAAAAATCACGTTCATAATCCTCAGAGGGCTGCTGCTTCCCACCAGTGCTCACTGCTGCCAGGGGCTGCCCCAGAGCCAGACAGGAAAGCCATTTCATGTTTTCTCTGCTTCCTACTGGAGTGGAAAACAGCCACTGAAGTCTTCCCTAGGTTCACTTGTTGCTACCAGAGCAGATGGAGAGGTCCTCTACCAACAGAATTCGGAGCCTTAAGCTCTTGACTGTGACCTGTGTCCCCTCCTGTTCAGAACATGCCCGACCCTCTAGAATTACTCAAACGCTTCTGAGACACTCTTAGCACGGGTCTACATGAGAGATGTTGTTAACTCTTCCATGAGGCAAAAGTCACTTTTTATATCTACAGTGAAAAAAGCAAGGTGCTACACAGAGATGAGATTCCACAACAGTATAAAAGCAAAGCCTGCTGATCGCAAACTGCAAGTAAAGCTGACAATGTAACAATGACACTTTCCCACTCCACGTGAGGGACTCCTCTGACCACAGTGGAGACCGCCCCCGGTAAGGCCAAGGCACCATCCTCTCCTGGCACTTGTGCTCAGGTGCCACCTCCAACAAGGCAGTTACACAGCGGAGCTCTGGCCTCCAGCGCGCTATCTGTTCATAATTTTATGAAGTATCTAAATTTCATTTACTAGTTTAAAAAAAAAGAATAGAAAATCTGGACCAAGTAAATTGTGAACTCAAAAAGTTAGAGAAGGGATACCAATTACATTAACAACACTTTCTTTAAAAAATAGAATCACTTTCTTTTGAAATCAACCAGTGGTGAGACGTGTTTTTCTTTCCAGGTGTCCCATGAGGGAACCCAGCTTTCCCTGGCAAATCCTGCCAGCCCAAGTCCCTGCACACTGACCTGCATCAGCAGACAGGCAGTGTTACTTCCCACGAGTGGAGAAGAGCACATGTCACCACTGGGCGATGAGCGTAGACAAGAGATGCATGGCTTCTCAACGCCAGACATGGTTGGAGAGCTTTCCTTGTTCTATTAGGAAAGTCCATGAGGAAGCTGTGAATAGGATCAGTCCAGAAGAAAAACTCTTTATTTTCACTGTCCAAACATCAGTCAATATACTGGGAGAGCCAGCGGAAGCCCTCACCGTAGCCTTGCCTCTTGAGCACACTGCACATGAATACTTCCATGGGGCGGGCGTTCAGCTCTTTCAGAGACACATTTCCCTAAGGGAGGAAAAACCCAGAAAGCCCTGTTAGGACCTCCACATGCAAAAGCACAAATACACATATAGACAGTAACTACAAAATGTATCTGGCCATACAGATTACTTCTGCGGCCTCCAGTTTCAAAATAAAGATTAACAGCTTCTACATACTGCCTCATCCTGAAAACATGCTCTGAATGCCCAACATTCATCTGGGCAGTTATGACAAGGAACTGTAAAGAGAACTTCCGGGACCCATGGACCCAGCATGTCCTATGACAGACAAAATGAGTTTGGACATTTTAGTATATTCATTAACATAAGCATTCAGGAAGAAACAATGTCGGGCTGCATGGCAGACACTGCTGTGTATGTAGCACCCTCACACCCACACTAATAAATACATGCAATAAAGGCAGGTTTTCATAGTGTAGCCAGAGCTACCCTCAATGTGCACCACCACACCTGGCCTGGAAGCATTTCTAGAAATAAACAGATAATGAATCAAGACTATGGATATGGAGCTAAGCCAGGCATGGTGGCACACATCTTTAATCCCAGCACTCTGGAGGCAGTGGCAGGTGGATCTCTGTGAGTCAGAATCCAGTCTACAATCCCAGGTCATCCAAGGCTACACAGAAAGACTCTGTCTCAATATATAAATAAATGGGAATGTAAAAAAAAAAAAGTTATCATAGACAACAATTAAAATTTAAAAGCAGAAGACAGAGGACAGAGGAATTTTGTGCCTGATGCACAAGGGTGAGATCCCCAGCACCCACATAGTTAAGCATAGTGGGACACATCTGTGACCCCCGTGCTGAGAGAGTACAAAACCAGGCTGATTCCTGAAGCTTGTTGGCCAGACAACCTAACCCAATAGATAAGTGTCAAATTCTTTCATTGAAAATGACAGCCGGGGTCACAGGAGAGGGGAGAAGGGGAGAGGGGAGAAAAGCGGGAGTTGAGAAAAATGTATAGCTCATAAAAACAATAAAATAAATGACAGTTAAAAAAAAAAAGGAAAAAAATGGCAGCCAAAGTTCACTCAGGTTTCTACATACATGAACAAGTATGTACACATACAGAAGAACTGGGTTTATATTTCTTTATTTTCTCTCTCATCACAGTCTGCTTTCTAGACCAGAGCCTCTCTTCGCACTATAGGGCACACTAATATAGGACATTCCAGTTCTATTTCTGGTTTTATTATCCATTTGCTATATGAACCTGAACAAACTACTATTTCTTCATTGGCAAAATGGGATAATAGTTTCATATCTATCAGCAAGAAGCATTGAGGATAATGAAGTGCTTTGATCTTAATACTTGGAAAACATAAATAATACTTTTTTAATATTTGTTTTCATTTTTAATTATGCATATGCAATGTGCAGGTAAATACAGTGCCCATGGAGGCCATTAAGTGATGTCAGATTCCCTGGAGCTAGAGTTACAAGTGGTTGTGAGTTGCCCAACATGGGTACTGAGAAATAAACTTGGGTTCTCTGTATAAGTAGGACATAATTGCTGAGCCATCTCTTCAGCCCCAAAGAATTCATTAACAGACTGAAATCAAGTGTGCTGGCACATGCCTTTATTTCCAGCACTGGGGAGGCAGAGACAGGCAGATCTCTAAGAGTTCAAGGCTAGCTTGGTCTACATAGACTTTGTTTCAAAATAGTAATAATAATTAATATTTTTAGGCTAGAAAGATGGCTCAGAGGTTAAGAGCACTGACTGCTCTTCCAGTCAATTCCCAGCAACTACATGGCGGCTCACAACCATCTGTAATGAGATCTGGCGCCCTTGTCTGGCCTGCAGGCATACGTGTCAGAACACTGTATACTTAATAAATAAAGCCTTAAAAAGTTTTGAAAAAAATTAATATTTTTAAACCCCAAAATAAACGTTAGCTGTCAGAGCCTGTGCCTCATGCCCATATCCAGCTGGTTTTGTTAAGAGCAGGCTCCGATAATTAGCTCCTAATAGTGACTAACAACCATCTCTAACACCAGTTCCAGGTATCCAACACCTTCTTCTCATATCTGTGAGCACTGCATATTTGTGGTACACAGGCATATATGCAGGCAAAACACCCATATGCATAAAATATTAAAAGACAACTTTTAATAATTTAATAATTTCTTCAATTATTAGGTACTAGAAAACAGGTAAAGGAGGTAGGAGTATGGCTGAGTGGTACAGTACTTACTTAGCATGTACAAGGCCCTGGGTTCAAGGCCCTTTTTCTATCACTGGGAAGGAGGGAAGGAAAAAGGAGAGGGAAGAGAGAGGATGATGGCTAAAGGATATGCCCTGATAAAACATTCACACTGAAGAGACCCTGCCTCAAAAAACAAAAAAGGAAAAGCACTCATGTTTAAGTACCGTGGGTATCCTCTTCACACCTCCTTTAAGACTTTTTCTTACCTTTCCTGTGGTCTGTCCATAGAGCCCAAATATTTCACGAAGTTTTTCTTCACTGATAGCATCTGTCCTGTCAATTTTGTTTCCCAAGATAAGAATTGGCACATTGGATATTGTTTCGTCAGTCATTAAAGCCTAAAGACAGGATTAAAAAGCAAACAAACCAGAGTGAACACTTAGAAAATGAAGACTCATCATATAATGAAATAGCCAACCTCTATTGGTTTGATAAGGCATCATGTAGTCCTCTTTGCATCTGACGAATGGCTCATGTTGGCATTAGGTGCCAAGAGGATCACAAGTGAGATGCCCTGAGTTCATGTTTGTTAACAAACCTAAGACAAAAACCAGAACGTACTGAGTGTCATAATGAACTGGGACAGAAAGTCAACACTAGCATAACAATTCATGCTTGAACAAAATCTTAGCCAAGATGTGGAATTGAAACCAGGCTCCACAGGAAGGGCAGAAGGTGGTGAAAGAAGGAAGGGCACAAACAATAGCTCTGCAGCAGTGTGAGAATTCAAGAAGCCACACTGAGCACCGCTTAACTGGATTAAGACATTTACATAGATGTGTGGCAACAGAGCAAATGTGATGGCAACTGACAACCCAGGTCACTGAATGTTAAATCACAATGGATCCTAAAGAATGTGAACCTAAAGTCGGCAAATCTACACTTTCAAGACAGTAAAATGATAAACACTGTCCATTTGCAGTGCTCACCTAAGAGATGATCTGTAAGACAGAAGTAATTAATGGATTGTACAAGAAGGATTCTGGGAAGAATTGAAGTAAGGGTCTGAAACAATATATCAGACAAAAGAGGAGACAATGCTGGCATGGATTTGAAGACTGAGCACCTGATTCTCACTACAGGAAAGCAGAGTTGGGAGAACGTGTGTGCTTTTTACCCTGAAAGTGATTAAAACCATTAAAGGAAACAAGCAGGGGAATGAGTGGCAAGCTCCCTCTGGCATGCCACTGTATGCAGGGTGTTTCCAGAGCACGTCCAGGACACTGGAGAGGAGCAATCAGCAGCTTCACTTTGGAAGGGCCATCTAGTAGGCAGCACTATGTGAGGCTGGAGCTCAGCAGGTGTGGATGAAGGCACCACCACGCAGATGATGACGGAAGAAGCATTAGAACTAGCCTATTTAGGACCAAGCAGAAGAACAATGCAAGAGCTAACACTAGCTGGACATGTGGAGCATTGTAACAATCCCAGCATTTGGGAGCCTGCAGAAGAGGCCAGGCTGGTCTAATCAGCAAGACTGTCTCCAAAAAAGAACACCAAATTAATAAAGCAAAAATTAAATCAAGAGTATAAAGTAAAAAAAAAAAAGAGAGAGAGTATAAAGTAGGGGTTGGAGAGATGGTTCAGTGGGTAAGAACACTCTCTGCTCTTCCAGAGGATCTAGGTTCAAGCAAATAGCAGTGCACACCTGTCTATAACTCCAGTTCTAGAGTTTCTGACACCCTTACAAAGACATATATACAGGCAGAACACTAGTGAGCATGGGGTAAATAAATAAAAGGCCAGGCAGGGGTGGTGCCCACCTTTAATCACTGCACTTGGGAGGCAGAGGCAGTGGGTCTCTGTGAGTTCGAGGCCAGCTTGAGCTACAGAGTGAGTTAAAGGCCAGCCTGGACTGTGACACAGAGAAACCCTGTCTCGAAAAGCCAAAGAAGAAGGAAAAAAAAAGAAAAAAGAAAAAAGGAAAGAGATGGAGAGATGGCACTGGAGAGACGGCTAAGTGATTAAGAGCACTGCTTTTGTAGGACTTTGGTTTGGTTCTCAGCCCTCAGCTCACATTCTTCTATAACTCCAGTTCCATGGGATAGGACACCTTCTTCTGGCCTTCATAAGCACCAGGAATGCATGTGGTGCACATACATACATACATGCAAATACACATACAAAATAATTTTAAAAATAAAAAAGACAAGATACAGGTAAAGGAATAGGCATTACAAAGAACATTACAGAAAGTCTGACAAAGGAGAAAACCCAAAGTGAGTAAAAAACTTAAGAGTGCTACCGGACCACAAAAGTCCATCACATGACTCTGAAGAAGTAGATTAAAAATGTAAAAATTCAGGGCTGGAGAGATGGCTCACTGGTTAAGAGTACTGGCTGTTCTTCCAGATCCTAAGTTCAACTCCCAGCACCCACATGGAGGCTCACAACCATCTATAACTGATCTGATACTCTCTTCGGGAGCACAGATGTACAAGCAAACAAGACACCCAAAGACATAATACATAAATAAATCTTTTTTTTAAAGTATAAAAACTCTCTCTGAGTTGCACTATACTAAGACTACATAAAGAACAACCATAACAAGGGAATACTACTAACTGGGCTGGGACAACAGGCAGAAATGAGGAGTGTTGTGAGCAGTCTGAGCCATCAGGCAGCCTTATCATATGAACTATAAAACACTATTCAAGTTCAAGCTGAGGTTCCTCAGTACATTGAAAAACTAAATCTCACTGGGTTAGAGAGATGGATCAACAGTTTGTTAAGAGCACTGGCTGCTCTTCCAGAGAACCATCCCAGCACCCACAGGATGGCTCATAATTGTTTATTATCGGTTAGCTCCATTTCTAGGGAATCTAGTGGCCTCCTTTGGCCTCTGCAGGCACCAGGCAAGCACACAACACTCATACATAGATTCAGACAAGCACTCACACACATAAAATAAATACATCTTAAAAAAGAAAAACCCCATGTCTCAGATTTTAAAATCCTTTCTTCTAGGACTCTGACCACATGAAGTACTGGCACTAACAGAACTGTAGTTCTCAAAACAAAGGGCAAGACAGGAAAAGATATATATAAAATATAAACCTACAGTAAGCTCAATTTTGGATTCCACGAGGCGAGAATGATCCGCACAGTCCACCAGAAAAACTATCCCATTAATCGCTGGCAGATAATTTTTCCAAACCCGACGTGCTAAAAGACAAAATTTGTAGATCAACAAAACAGTTGACAAGTGAATAACTTAATGGTCCATAGAATGAGATTTGCTGAGCTTACCAAGTCCTGGCCAATAGTAGTTAAAACAGAGGATATATACTGATGGCCTATGAGCAAATCCTGAGTTTTCTTTCTTTTCTCTTTTTTCTTTTTTTTCCGAGACAGGGTTTCTCTGTAACTTTGGAGCCTGTCCTGGAACTAGCTCTTGTAGACCAGGCTGGCCTCAAACTCACAGAGATCTGCCTGCCTTTGCCTCCCGAGTTCTGGGATTAAGGGCGTGCGCCACCACTGCCCAGCCGGCAAATCCTGAGTTTTGAAATCTAGGAGGTTCTGCCTTCCTTGTCAAAAGGTAAACCTAGCAACTCCATACCCATCTGTAACTTAATAGCTGTCTCCTTCGTTAAAGTTTGCCAAAATCTCCACCAGTCCCAATGCTGTAAATGAGGAAATAATAAACTGACCAGTGTGGGCCCTGGAGCTACCTTTGTTTGCAACCTCCAAGTTAAAACATGCTAATATGATTTAATTGTTCATATAATTTTGGTCCCATGATAATTCCTAATAGCTAATTAGTATGTGTGCTGACAGACTTGAAAGGTGGACCTGGTAGGGTACTTGAAACACAGGCCAGGTACTCAGTTTCCAATAATTAAGCAATCCTTTCTGTTTATCATTGTTCTGAGATATGCCCCCACAACACTGTGCAGCCTGGGCTGGCCTTGAACTCTCCATCTTTCTACCTCAGTTCCCCATTTCTGAAATTACAGATCTGTGCCAACATGCCAGCAATAAATAATTTATTTATGTGATTATTTTTTGTGAGAAGACATGGTAAAGTAGTGCTTTAACGTACTACAATTTCAGGGCATTGAGGGTGAGGATTGGTGAACTACATTCTCAAAACTTAAGGGATTTGCTTTTTGAGACAGGATCTTCCCACATGGTCCAGGCGAATACTCACATCCCTAGTGCTGGGGTACTGGGATTGCAGACATGTGCCACCACACCGAGACTGTATTATAATTTCCAGTGCTCACATGGATGACAAAGGAGGCAGATCTGCATGGTCACCTGGCTGCCTCTAAAGTGGGGTGGGACAGAGACTGCAGCTTTCAATCTCACTTCCGTGTCACACACTGACAGTTTATCACATGCCTGTGCGGCTTTTATAAATTAAAATTTAAAAAGTCGCGCAAATAAAAATCATCAAGACACACAATACTGTAGTTAACTCCTCTCCAACAGCAGTCATACACACACCTGTGTGTGTTAGCAGCTGGGAGCCTGATGTAGGAAGATCAATAAGAGTTCAGGGCCAGAAGCCAGTGAGAGGGCTCAGCAGGGAAGAGCACTTACCACTAAGCCTGATAACCTGAGTCTAATTCTAGAACCCACACAGTGGAAGGAAAGACAAGTTGCTCTCTAAAAGCCACAGGTATGCCGAAGCATGAAAACACATACATACACACACAATAAATATTAAAAAAAAAAAAAAAAGTTAAAAACAAAGTCAGTTCAGGGCTTGGAGACAAGGTTCAGTCCTTAAGAGCATTTGCTGTTCCTCTAGAGGACCCATATTTGGTTCCCAGCACGATTGGCAGCTCACAACCATTTGCAACTACAACTCCAAGGGGTCTGACACTCTCTCCAGTCTCTGAGGGCATCTGAACATATATGGCATTCATTCACATACACTCATATAAACATAATAAAAAGAAATCTTTAGCTGGGTGTAATAGTACATTTCTTTAATCCCAGCACTTGGACTACAGAGGCAATTGTATCCCCCTGAGCTCAAGGACAGTCTGTCTACATATTAAGTTCCAGATTAAAAATTATATATATAATTTATATATATATATAAAAAAAATTTAAACTAACAAAATGTTTTCAAAGAGTTACTTGTCTTTCTGAGGAGTGGATGGGGAGCAGTGGGGGGGGGGAGTGGGAACGGGATAGCAGTGCTGGCGCACGCCTTTAATCCCAGCACTCAGGAGGCAGAGGCAAGCAGATCTCTGTGAGTTCGAGACCAGCCTGGTCTACAAGAGCTAGTTCCAGAACAGGCTCCAAAGCTACAGAGAAACCCTGTCTTGAAAAGAGAAAAAAAAAAAGAAATTCTTAATTTAAACCGGGCGGTGGTGGCACACGCCTTTAATCCCAGCACTCAGGAGGCAGAGGCAGGCGGATCTCTGTGAGTTCAAGGACAGCCCAGTCTCCAAAGCTAGTTCCAGAACAGGCTCCAAAGCTACAGCGAAACTCTGTCTCAAAAAATAACCAAAAAAACAAACAAAAAATTCTTAATTTTGAAAAAAATTTACTTATAAACTCTGTAACAGATAAGTAACTCTCATAGGATCTCTCCTATTGACACAAGGTTTCTCTGTGTAGTCCTGGTTGCACTGGAACTCTCACTCTGTAGACCAGGCTGGCCTCAAACATTGAGACCAGTGAGTCTCTGCCTCTCAAGTGCTCCCTCACAGGATTGCAATTAGTTTCTTTTCCCACTCTTCTCAGAATATTCTCAGGTCTTAAACAGCTCACCCCTGCTCCTAGAGTTTTGCCAAATACAAACTGAAGGTCCATCAGACAAAAATACCCATCCTGTAGATCTCTAAAATACACAGAAGGGAGACTGGGGGTGTGGCTCAATGGTAAACCACTTATTTAACATGCACTAGGCCCTGAGTCTGATCCCCAGCATAGCAGAAAACAAGTCAGCAGGGGCTAGACATGACTCAGTGGTTAAGAGTGTATACTGTTAGACCCAAGTTCAGTTCCCAGCACCAAGGTCTGTAACTCCAGCTTCAGGAGGATTCAATGCCTCTGGCCTCTGCCAGTACCTACACTCACAAAACTTTTATAAATAAAAGTAAACTTTTTAAAAAATTGACAAGGCTGGAAAAATGGTTCAGCAATTAAGAGCACTGACTGCTCTTCCAGAGGACTTAGGTTCTAGCCTCAGCACCCACCTAACAGATTACGAATGTCTCTAACTCTAGTTCTGGGGGATCCAATACCCTCTTCTAGGTTCTGTGGGCACCAGGCATACATAGCACATACGGACAGCACAAAGACATATACGCAGGCAAAGCACCCAGATAAATAAAGTAATTTTGAAAATTTTATAGGTGTAAATTAAAAGCAAATAAACAAATATCCATAGAACGCACTTTTTGGGAGACCGAGACACAAGCCGAATAAGGCAAAATGGACCTAGAGCTGAGCAAAAAGTATTAGAAAATGTCCCAACTCTCCCAAATGAGCAGAGCACACAAAATACCAGTTCAAAGGGGTCACAAATACCCAGTGTTCTTTTGGGAATTTTTGAGAAATTTAAAATTACTTGTTAAGTAATAATCTCTTACATATTCACATCCTACTGAATAAAGCATACAAAACAGACTTGGTAACTAAACAGAAATATGATATTTTAAGGCCAGCCTGGTCTATGCAAAGTTCCAGGCCAGCCAAAACTATATATTGAGAGCCTATCTTAAAAACAATACCACTAAACAAAAGACTACTCAACATGCCATTGAGTAGACAAAACTTTCACAAATGATTCGTAAAATAAATAGCACTATGTACTAAAAGAGACTAGCAACTCTGGACCAAATCTATAAACAAACAGAATTTCCTGTATATTCAAACTTTTTTTTAAACACAATTAAAATTAGAAAAACTCAGGCATGGTGGTGCATGCCTGTGGGAGGTGAAAGCAGAGCATGAAGGAACTCATGGCTAGCCTGGGCAACATACATGAAACCTGTCTCTAAAAGAAAAGTAGATGAAATAACTTCACTGAAGTAGTAAAACTTCTAATCCTAAATACAAATAATTTACAAGGTAAAATGAGGCCTGGTGAGACAGTTCAATGGATAAAAGTCCTTGCCTCACAGGGGTCAGGACCCGAGCTTGATTCCCAACAAGGTAGAAGAAAGAATCAAGTCCACAAAGTTGTCTCCCAACCTCCACACTAGCACCATGACATGCACATCCAATACACTATGCATGTGCACACACAATTTTTAATTTTAAAAATGGTTAAGTGGTACACTTCTGTGAAAACGTGTCTCACAAAATACCCTCACTCAGTCTCTTACCTTGTTCATGTCCACCAAGATCAAAAGTGGTAAAAGTCATTCCAGCAATTGTCAGCTCTTCTGAAGCTAAAAGTGCCAAAAACAAAACAAGAAGACAAAAGAAATAAACTTCCAGCCAAAAGTCCAAGTGCTAGTACTAAAAACCAATACTAATGCAAATGTAATTACATTTTCATTTTGTTAAGAAAAGGGTACAGGAATGGAAATAGTCTTAAGCTAAAAAGCTTCTGTTTTCCTTTTCTCCAAAAGTTTTCTGCTTAAAATCAGATATGGAATCTGTGTCTCATTACAGAACTGGTCAGCAAAGTCAATGACAAGGTTCCAGAGATGCAGAGTAAGTGACCTAGTGTATCAAGAGTAACTTTAAAAACTTCTGGCTTCGGGCCTCACTTCAGTTAGTAACAAAATTACATTAATTGGAGACTCAACCTCCACACATGACACGGACCATCAAAAGGTCACCTGGAATTTGAAACTTACTGGGATGTAGTGTTGGTACGTGCTGGCCTAGTCTGTCATCTTTCAGCATGTGAAGAAGAGTGGTTTTGCCTGCATTGTCCAAACCCAAGAATACAAGTTTTCCAGATTTCTTGTAGAGTCCTACAACAGAAAAGAACGCCTTAATGTTCTCCCACCAAAGGTTCTTGAGGTATAAATTGAGGCAATGTAGTTGCAACCTGTAACTTAGTTCATGAAAATGGCTTTACCTAGGAACTGGAGCACACTGCTGAAGCCATTGTAGATCCACTCAAAGATGAAAGACATTATTGATGTTTATAACCTGTGTGAAACATAAAATAAATTAACTTTCTATGTGCCTTATTCTCTGGCCATGGTACATGTTCATAGACCCAGTTTTCTAGACTAGGAAAGCTGGAGACATGGCTCAGCAGTTAAGAATGCTTGCTGCTCTTCTAAAAGACCCAGATCTGACTTGCAGCACCCACATGACTGTTCATGACTGTCTGTTCCAGGGGATCCAATACTCTCTCCTAGCCGCCATGCATGCATGCAAGCAAGCAAAACCCTCAAACATATAAAATAAAAATAAATTTTGTGCCAGGTAGTGGTGGAGCAAGACTTTAATCCCAGAACTTTGGAGACAGAGGCAGGCAGATTTCTGAGTTTGAGGCCAACCTGGTCTACAAAGTGAGTTGCAAGACAGCCAGGGCTACACAGAGAAACCCTGTCTTGAAAAACAAAAATAAATCAATCTTGCAAAGACCAACTTAATCTCCTTCCCCCTTGAAATGTAGTTTTTTTTGTTTGTTTGTTTTGTCGAGACAGGGTTTCTCTGTGGCTTTGGAGCCTGTTCTGGAACTAGCTCTTGTAGACCAGGCTGGTCTCGAACTCAGATCCGCCTGCCTCTGTCTCCCGAGTGTTGGGATTAAAGGCGTGCACCACCACCGCCCGAGGAAACATAGATTTTACACTCTGAAGGGAAGCTAGGATTTTATCTGCAAATTTAGATACTCAGAGAACTAAGAGTCACACATGCATGGCCTTCCATTACTGTGAGATGTACTTGCTCCAGGCAGCTGCCCATTCATACCCTTAGATAACCACTGGTGCCAACTAGTTGGCAACATTCTTTGGAATTCTGTGTCTTTAATAATCAAACCAAGCTGGGCTTTAATCCCAGCACTTGGGAGACAGAGGCAGGAAAATCTTTGGCCAGCCCTGCCCATACTCATTTGTAATATAGCAAGAGGCTCCAAAGCAAGTAAATATCTTATTTGTGCTTTTGAGACAGAGTCTCAACTATATAGCACTGGACTGCTGGCACAAGTCATGTCAATTAACACAGGCACCAACACTACTTTTCTATTTCCTATAGACTTAGGCCACTGACAGGTATATAAATATAAGCTCTAACTGTAGTTAAGAGGAAAGGATTTAGAAATACTGAGAAATCGTAAAGATTCTCAGAGATCCATTTCCTGGTCACACTGAACGTTTACATCAGTGCCTTAGTTTAGCGCGGAAAGGAAAAACCACACTTTTTCAGCAGGACAAATTTTATACAAGATGCCGCCAACTGCAATAAGACAAAACTGTCATGAACAGTAACAGAAGGATTGGTTACCCACAAAATATGTGTCTATACATTGGTATACATGTATATGTTCTTTTATCTTTTAAGTGATAAGATCTTGCTGAGTTGCCCAGGCTGGCTTCAAACACTAGGGCTTCAGCATCCTGAACAGCTACCATGTGAAGCCTCACCTATATTCTTCAAATATGTAGATGAAAAGCAAACTATCTAGTTATTGGGGTTAAGCCTATGGCCTGACCTTAGAACCTACTTCATGTTTACTCCATTCAGCTTTCAGAAAACAAGAACAATGTTTGGTTGGATAGAAAACTGTGACACACAGAACACATTTAATATGTTTAGTAATAGCCAGGAAGGGTATACACACCTGTGATCTCACCATTCAAGAAGCTCAAGAAGATCACAAGTTCAAGGCCAGCCAGCTTAAGCTATACATCAAAACCCTGCTTTCTCCTGCCCCCGCTCCCCCCCCCAAAAAAAAGGAAAGGGAAGGGGAACAAAAAACCCTGGAGCCAGGCATTGTGGCCTATGCCTGCAATCCCAGCACTTAGAAGGCAGAAGCAGAGTATTAGGAGTTCAAAGACCGCCGGGCAGTGGTGACACACGCCTTTAATCCCAGCACTCAGGAGGCAGAGGCAGGCAGATCTCTGTGAGTTCGAGGCCAGCCTGGTCTACAAGAGCTAATTCCAGGACAGGCTCCAAAGCTACAGAGAAACCCTGTCTCGAAAAACAAAAAAAAAAGGGGGGGAGTTCAAAGTCAGCCTCAGCTATATAGTGACTTGAAATCAGCTTGAATCATGAGAGTTTACACCGCCATAGCCATCTTGGGACTACTTCTAAAAAAGTAGTAAAAAATTTAAAAGTACCTATACTATTGGCAGCAAACCAGTACACATGAATTTAGTCACAGCACTTAGGAGGCTGAGGCAGGAAAATGAGATTGAGTTTGTAGTAGCTTTGCCTATATATATAGTAAGTTCCAGGCCAGCCTGGGCTACACAGTCAAACTACTTCAAAAAACAAAGAAAAGGAAAGCAAGTATTTTAAACCTGCTTAATTTTATGCATCACTTCAGATTTTTTTAAAGTGGTAACTGAATTATTTTGATTTTTCTAACTTATTTTCTATGCAGTCCTTGTTTTTAAAAGCCCTATAAATTCTTTCCACTAAAATGATACAGAAAAAGTATCAGAATGCTAAAATGTAGTAACTACTACCAGATCCCAGGAGTTGGGTTGCACTGCTGCCCGAAGTTGAGTAAATGGCCTTGCTGACTCCTCTGTCTTTGATATCTCAGGATTTGAACCAATTCTCGTGTCAGCAACCTTAGAATTTATACAGTCCCTGCACTTATCTCTCACTGCATCCTTTCCCCAACTCTCTCAAGCAGGGATCTCTGGCCTCATTTAACAAGGATGTGGACTCTTAGGCTACCTGCCTTGTTCGAGGCTGTGTAGCTGAAAGTGTCAACTCCAAGGACTTAAAACTCTCACCTAAAACTGAAGCTTTTCCAGCTAACGTAAAATTCCAATCACAAAACTTCCAAAAAGGAAACTTACTTCCCTAACTTACCACTACACAGATGATGATCTTCCTAAGAACACACCTTTGAGATGGTATTTTTACTAAAGAACATTCTCTTTTCCTATTCTTCATCTACTCGACCATCTATGGAATGTTAAGAACAACATTAAAACCAACAACACTATTCCTGAACCTAAAGTAAAAGCTTGAAAATATCAAGACTGGTGGAAACAAACAAAAGAGAAGTCCCCAAATGACGACTGGCCAATAAAAACGTACTCATTATTTGTATGTATTCCCTCCAGATGAACCTGGGGTAGAAAGCAGCTGGCTACAACCTAAGGAATTCTACGTTGCGGCGAGGTAAATGTCAAAGATCAGCCTTCTGCCAATTCCTCCTAAACCTCCGTCTCAACCTGAGCAGATGGTGCCAGATACTGGGAAACACCAGAACAGGAGAATACTGAGAAAGGGTATTTGTTACCATCCTCGCCTGGGCAAAAATGATGGTATCGTTCATCACGATACACGCCCGAGAGGGAATTTTCCCATGCACAGGAAAAAAGGAGAGGGTGTTGGTGGAAGGAGCGAACACTGGATTCCAGACAGGGCGTCGGATGCCCCGAGGCTGAACGTAGGGCTCATGGCCCCCGGGTCTGCAGAACCCAAGGCTGAACTCCCAGGGCCCCAGCTAGCCTCACCGAGGACCGAGGCTCCTCCGCCACCGAGGCCACGAAGCCGTTCCAAAAACCCGAAAGCCGCCACGCCACCCCACAGCTGCGGCCCGTCCCCGCCCAGAGCCGGCCCGCGGAACCGCCTGCGTGTCACTTCCCCCCCACTCAGCCCCTCCACCGCGGCCCCCGCCCCGCCCTTCGCTGCCGCCCGCCCCGAGCCCCGTGCCCCACTGCCGCCTCTTCTGCTTGGACCCCGACTCACGGCACGAGGGGCTCCTCCCGCGGTGGCTGGCGGCGCGACCCTCCCTCAGAGCACACAGACCAGCAGTACCCGGGACCGCCAGCTACGCGCCGGATGTACGTCACGCCCCTCCCACGGGACTTCCGTGGCACGCACTGGCCTCGCCCCCTCCTCGCGTCACGGCGTTCGGCCCGTGGGTACCGCCCTACCAGCCACTCAGGCCGCGGAGGGGCGGACCCAAGAAGTGACGTACGCACGGGCTGTGGCCCCGCCCTCTCCCTGAAGGCGCTCGAGTAGCACGAGACGTGGCAATGCCTGTCAGGCGGTCAGGGCTTCTGTCCCCAAGTGCAGTAGCTCCTCCAGCCTGGGGCTTCCAATCCCAGTGCGTCTCCAGACGCACGGGGACGCCAGAAGTGGGGGCTGCTTGCTATAGGTAGACTGTAGTACAGTAGAATTGACCTTGGTGACCTCAGCCTAGGTGGCTGCCAGCAAGACATTGTTTTAAGTTGTTTTCCCTGCCTTGGGAAAGCTTTTTATTTTTATTTATTTATTTTTTATTGAGCAGTTCCAGGCAGTACACTGGGTGCCTGGGTTGCTTCATCTAATTTAACCCTTGTTACTGTTCTATGAAGTACGTACTGATAGTCACAATGAGCAAAATATTTAAGTAGGGTCCGCAAAATGGCTCATCAGGTAAAGGGGCGGGTTTGCTGTCTCAAAGAAACGGAGCTGTCCGGGCGTTGTGCTATACACCTTTAATCCCAGCCCTTGTGAGGCTGAGACTTACAGATTTATGAGTTCCAGGCCAGCCAGAGGTACATGGTGATACACCCTGTCTCAATAGTAATAATAAAGGAACAGAACTGAAAGAATGAATATAGATATGTAATTTTTAAAAAATTATTTATATGTATGGGATTTATTTGCAAGAATGTATCACATGCATGCCTGGTGCCTGCAGAGACCAGAAGAGGGTGTTAGATCCCATGGAACAGGAGTGACCATATGGGTGCTGGGAATTGAACCCAGGTACTCTGGAAGGTCATCCAGTGCTCTCAACTGCTCAGCCATCTCTCCATCCCCCAAATACATAAATAGTTAAAAGAGGATGGATTAGGGGAGCTTACAGACAGTGATCTGAGCAGTCCAACAACAGTTGTCTCCCAAGGGAAAGGCCAAGAATTGAGGAATTGTTCAGTCCACCCGACTGAATGTCTCAGCAGTCCCAATCTGACGCTGGGGATCTAGGAACTGCTAGAGAGCCAAAAGCCTTCAGTCTGAGTTGGAATCTCAGAGATGTAGGTTCTAATGTCAACGAAGGAATGCCTCAGCACCAACAGATCAGCTTGCCAGTGAGAGTGAGGGTAAACAGGAAAAAGCAAAAGCTTCTTTCATCTAAGTCCTTTTATGTGGGCAGCCTTTAGAAAGTGTACCCCAGATTTCGGGTGGGGCTTCCCATTTCATGTGATCCAATCAAGAAAAATCCCTCACAAGTGTATCCAGCTGCTTGGGTCTTAGTTAATTCCAGATGTAGTCAAGTCAACAACCAAGATGAGCAATCACAGTACCCAAAGCTGCAAGACTGACAACCTGAGTTCAATCCCAGAACCCGGGTTATGGGGTCTCTGCAAACACCAGGACTGGCAAAGTAACCCCTGTGATGTAGGAAGGAAAAGGCTCGACACAACTTAGCCAGTGTTGGTTCAAACTTCTAGAGTCTGACGTCAGGCAGTTCATTTTTTAGGCATATTTAAGTACAGTACAATGTTGGGAAAATTTCCTAGTAACAATTACCTCAATGCCATGTGCACACTAAAGTGTGAATCGTGACTACATCAAAACTCTTTTGCAAAGTATATGTTGACTTCTTCCATAAAGATGGGTTCTACAGCTTAAGGGTCTAAAGGAGGATCTGGTGTGGTCTCAGTCATATAGATGGCATAGAGGTCGTCAGCAAGCAATAAAGTACATATGACATCTCCCCTAAGGATGGGTTCAATCCCCAACACCTACATGGCAGCTCACAACTGTTAATTCCAATCCCAAGGGATTCAGCATTCTTTTCTGACCTCCAAGGTCACTTCAAACACACAATTCACATATACATAAGCAAAATGCCATAGACAAATAATTAAAGCAATTTTAAAAATTAAAAACACTACAGCAAGGTGTAGTGGAAGGCACAGGCAAGAGAACCACAGGAACTGAGGTCAGCCTGGCTTCTTAGTGATGAAGAGACACAGCCCAGTCCTGCTCCAGTAGCCTGACAGATTCCTTTCCCCACTCCACTCAAACAAAACCAGATACTTTGTTACCGTGCAGAAAAGAATTTCAGAAGAATCAGAGCGAAGCAAAGTTAGTCAGTTAATTAAACAGACCAAAGAGAGGGTACATGCTTTAGAACGGTGGTTCTCAACCTTCCTAATGCTGCAACCCTTTAATACAATTCTTCTTGTGATGACCCCAACCAGAAAATTATTTTCCTTGCCATGTCATAACTGTAATTTGCTCCTGTTATGAATTGTAATGTAAATATCAGTGTTTTAGGATGGTCTTTGGTGACTTCTGTGAAAGGGTCGTTTGACCACAAAGGGTTGCAACCCATAGATGAAGAACTACTTCTTTACTGAAGTTTGAGAAGACAGGTGGGGGGTATTGGTTTAGAAAAAGAGAGCACAGAACCCAAGACATGGGCATGGGCTGCTCAAGAGGGTGGCACTCAGGTGTCTAGTGTGTTCTCGTGTAATTTTGTGGCTTGCTAAATTACATTGCTCAAAGTCACACTGTTTAAACCTTTATAACAAGGCTTAAAGATTAAGCAACACTGGGACTGGAGGGATGGCTAAGTGATTAAGAAGGCTTACTGCTCTCACTAAGGACTGAGTTCGATTCCAAGCACCCACATAGGATAGCTCACAACATCCTGTAACTTCCCAGTACTGCATTCATGCCATATACTTGCACAGATACACACAATTAAAAGTTAAAAAAAAAAAAAGTTTTGGGGTTGGAGAGACGGTTTTGCTCTTTTGGAGGACCCCAGTTTGGTTCCAGACTGAGTGGCTCACAACTGCCCCAGAGGATCTGATGCCCTCTTCTGCCCTGCATTGGCACCTGTATTCATGTGCACACACACATACACAAATACATATACACATAGTTAAAAATAAATCTTTTGGGGGCTAGAGAGATGGTTCAGTGGTTAAGAGTACTGGCTGCTCTTCTAGAGGACCTGGGTTCAATTCCCAGGACCCATATGGCCGCTCACAACTGTCAGTAACTCCAGTTCCAGCAGATCTGACCTCCTCTTCTGGCCTCTAAAGACACCAGGCCCACACATACACACACACACATACTATGAAGCCCTGGTTAGCCTGGAACCTGATATATAGACCAGGCTGACCTTGAACTCAAATATCTATCTACCTCTGTCTCCCAAGGATTGAGATTGAAGTTGTATGGCACCATGCCCATCTAGGATGTTTTCTTTTTTTCAAAATTTACTTATTATGCATGTTCCGCTGGCATATATATGCCAGAATAGATCATTATAGATGGTTGTGAGCTACCATATGGTTGCTGGGAACTGAACTCAGGACCTCTGAGAGATGGTATCATCTCTCCAGCCCTAGAAGGTTATTTTTTTCTAAAGATTTCATTTTTTATTTTCTAGCTGTGTGTGTGCATTTGAATGCAGTCCCTACAGAACCCGACAGGCCAGAAGAGGCCATCATCTTCGAGAGCTGGAGTTACAGGTGGTTGTAATCCATCTGATGTAGGTGCTGGGAAGAGGACTCAGGTCCTCTGAAAGATCAGCAAGCATCCATAAATGCTGAGCCATTTCTTCAGGCCCTAGAATCATTTTTGAGACAGGGTCCCATCATTTTACTCAAGTTGTCCTTGAACTCGCTCTTAATCCATGCAAGCCTTGGTCTCATAGTCTCTTGGAATTGCTAAAACCATAAGCTCGCAGCACTAAGCCTAGAGAGATCTTGAGGATTCTAGTTTAGCAATTTCTGGATAGATTCCCACAAGGGCACTATTGGGAGATGGTGGAGTAGGAATTGGTAATCAACCACTAGGATGGAAGATATACCTTCTACCCCGCCCCATCTTGCCCCTACTTCCTGACTGCCATAGGGTTCCACTCAATCAGTATTAGGTCTTATCATTCCTCACCTCAGGCCCAAAGCAAAGGATCCAGCTAAGCTTGGCCTGAAACCTGTGAGGCCAAAATAAACCTTTCTTCCTTTAGATTTTTCTCTCAGGTATTTGCCACAATAACATAAAACTAACAGAAACATTTTATTAAAGAGGAGACACAGGTGAGAAATAAGCACATGAGATGCTTAACATCGTAAGCCGTGACAAAAAGACAAACTAAAGTAACAAGGAGACATCACTGTGCATCATCTAATGCAGACAGGAGCGTCCCTAGGGCTTTGCTGGCCAACTAGTCTAGCCCTATCAGCAAGCTCCAGGCTCAATGAGATTGCCTCAAGAGACGGTCGAATGGAAACAGCTTGGCTCAGCAGTCAGGAGTGTGTACTGACTGCTCTTGCAAAGGACTGGAGCTCAGTTTCCAGCATCCACAGCAGGCAGCTCACAACGGCCTGCTCCAGGAGTTACTAAGCCTCTAGCCGCCAATAACACCTGCACATACACAGGATAATAAAGTTCGAATTGAATAAATATGAATGTTTACTGTAAGTCATGACCTGACATTTTTATAGATGAGGAAAACAGGTTTACAGAACTGATAAGATGGGCCTAGATTCAAGCTCAGATCTTCCTAGCTCCAAAGGCCATGAACTCATCAAAAATTGTTCTGGCTGGTAACTTCAGTGCAATACAAATGACTGAAAAGTTCAGTTTATTGATTAAAGAGGTAAATGCTACGTTTACTTCAACTTTTGTTAAAGGTTTGGCTTTCTGCTGACACAGCAGTAATTTACAAGCTTTTCTTTAGAATGTGATCCCAGGAACCAGACACAGAAAAGGACACCTATATGCACAAGAGATCCCATTCTCGCATGCCTAAAAACAGCTTATTTTTCTAAATAAGCACTTTCAATGTTGCCTGGGTTGGCCCAGAATTTGCAAAGTAGACCAGGCTAGCCTTGAACTCAAGAGATATGCCTATCTCTGCCTCTTGGGTTTGAGGATTAAAAGTGTGTACCACTAGCCGGGTGGTGGTGGCGCACACCTTTAATTCCAGCACTCGGGAGGCAGAAGCAGGCGGATCTCTGTGAGTTTGAGGCCAGCATGGTCTATAAGAGCTAGTTCCAGGACAGGCTCCAAAGCCACAGAGAAACCCTGTCTCGGGAAAAAAAAAAAGTGTGCACCATTGTGCAGTTTTTAATCTAGTAATATAAAAGGGAATTTAGAACTACTGCTAGGAAACTAACACTTTGCAGTACCACAGCAGCTTGGTACAGTTGACACTGGAATAAGAAATATCCTAAACCAAGTTTCAGCAAAATAACTTTATTTCCTATCACAGTAAACATATACATCCAATATGTGGTACTTCCATGCCAACGGCTTTGAGAGTTAACATGTGTAAAAGCTGTCTTGGTTGAGATGTGAAGTGTCTGGATGGCTAACCTTCTGAACATATTGGACTGGCCACAGCAGAATCTGCTTCATTAGGTAAGATACAGAAATTTAAAGCCTTGAAACGTTACTACACTTTTGCATTTAATGCTTCCAGGATGCAGCAGGATCGGTTTGGATTCCAGGGCATCTCATCAGTTTTTCTGGTGATGGAACCATTTATCCACTGTAGCCAGAAAAAAGAAATGCAAATTAGTCTCTGCTAAGAACGCAAATTATCAACATATAAGAAAGAGTAAGCTGGGGATGCGGCTCAGGAGAAGAATGCTGACCTGCCACAGAATACTACAGGCCTTTGCACAGCTGCTCCCACACATGACCTCTAGAACATGCATGCAAAGCTACAGTCGAAAAGCTAGTGCTTAGCACAGGTTTACAGTGGGGCCTTCTCACTAATCCTCTTTTTTTTTTTTTCTGCTTTTTTCAAGACAGAGTTTCTCTTGTAGCTTTGGAGCCTGTCCTGGAACTCGGTACACCAGGCTAGCCTTGAACTCATGAAAATCCACCTGTCTCTGCCCCGCTCCACCCCCCCCCCCACCGTGCTGTGATTAAAGGCATGCACCACCACTGCCCAGCTCCTCATTCATTCTTTTCCCTTCCTTCTTTCTCTCCCTGTCTCTCTGTTTTGAGATCAGGTCTCATATAGTCTCAACTAATCTGAAACTCATTATGGAGCCCAAGTTGTCCCCGAACACTTAGGTACTAGGGTATACACCACTAGGGCAGCTTAATTTTTTTTAAAGCAGCAGACTTAAAAAAGAAGAAATTTAGATTCCTTTTCCTTTCCTTTCCTTTTTTTTTTTTTTCAGACAGGGTCCTTCTGCGCAACCCAAGCTGGCCTTCAGCCTGTGAACATCCTGCCTCAGCTTCCAGCGTGCTGGGATTACAGGTATGCAGTACCTCACCTATCACAGAGATTTCCAAGATTGAAAGAGGGTTTAGAGCTCTTCCCCAAGTGAAGCAGGCATGCCTGCATATAACGTAGGATATAGCCTATGCTGGGCCCTCCCACAGTGGCCAGAGAAGATACAAATACCCAAACAGGAAGAGGGAAGAAAAAGGGAAAGGTGGCATGCAGTGTCCCATCCTTCACACATACACTGCAGAGCTTTAGCGTACTGTCCCAAGTGAAGTAAAGACAGGTGCAAAAAGACAAACAGCTTGACTGAACTGCAGAGTGGAGAAGGGCTGCTGGAGGCTGACGGCAGGGAGGCCTCCAGAGAAGGGGAGACAGGAGCTAACAAACAGTCCAGTCACAGCAATCAGCTTTGTTTAAGGGAATGGGGACTGTACTAATAATGTACTGCCTATTAATACCTTCTTCCTGCTGATGGGGGACGAACACAGATCTTCTAGCATGTTAGCACACTCTATATCTATCTATCTATATAATCTATATAGTATATATCTCTACTCTCCTGGGTCCCATTATATATTTCAAAGCGCTACAACTGTAATTTTAAATGTTTGCCCACAAATAAGTATGTAAGGTGATAGATTTGCTAACTTGATTTAAGCTTTCCATATTATAAACATACAGCAAAACTTATACCCATAACTATATGTAACTATTTTCCAAGTAAAAAAATACATATGTAATACATAATTTCATACGGACACATAACTAATATAACTGTAGTGGACTCAGGTCTTACCATCTGTTGGCAGTGAGCAGGCAGATTCACACGGTGGTGGCAACTAAAATAAAACATTAAAATATTAAAATGTAGTCTAACCCCAAGAGGGAAAGTTAAAAGCATACTGGTAAAATTGAAAAATAGTCAGGAGACTACCATTTTTTTATTTACGGGAACAACACAGTGTGATCTGCTAAGACAGGGTTCTTAACCTGTGGGTTGTGACCCCTCCGGGGTCACATGTCAGATATTTGTATTGTGATTCATAACCATAGCAAAATTAGTTATGAAGTAGAAACTAATTAGCCATTTCTCCAGACCCCACATACAAGTCTCTTAATAACACACACAAAAGAATGTTCCTGAGCCGCCTCACCCAGTTTGTTTTTCCTGTTCATCTCATTTTGTCAGGATTCCTGTGTAAATGAAGATGAATCTAAATTCCCTGGGTTCATCACCAAGTCATTTTCCTTTGTAATGACCCATTGATGAGACCATGGGAAGTAGTCAGACCTCATTTGCTTTTGCTTGCTGCCTGATGGCATAAATGAATTTTTTCTTTAAAAAAAAAATGATTTATTTTACTTTGTATCTATAAATGTTTTGCCTATGTGTACATCTATGCACCGTGTGTACGCAAGGGCCCGGGTTGGATCCCCGTGGAGCTGGAGTTACAGGTGGTTGTTAGGCACTATGAAGTGCTGGGAAAAGAACCTGGGGACTCTGCAAAAGCAGCAACTGGTCTGAAGCCATCTTGTCCAGCCCCATAAATGAAAATAATTTTCAAATGATCTAGTTCAATCATTTGCTAAATCCAAATCAGATTATTTTATTGTTGGTCTTGTTGTTGTATTTTTGATACAGGATTTTTCTGTGAAACAAGCCTGGCTGCGCTGAAACTCACTCTGTAAACCAGGCTGGCTTCGAACTCACTGATATCTGCCTGCCTCTGCCTTTTGAGTGCTGGGATTAAAGCATGTGCCATCACTGCCAATCCCAGCACTCAGTAAGCAGAGGTAGGCAGAGAGCCCTATGATGTCGAGGCTAGCTAGGACTACACAGGGAGACTATCTCAAAAAACAAAACAAACAAATCCCATAAAAGCCAGTGCTGCTGTCCTAGACTGTACTTCTTGTGAGAAGGTTTTGTACTATACATCGCTCCTGCAAGGACTCCTGAAGTGTGCTTACTCTCACGGTCTTGGCTACAAACAAGTTAACTAACTTCCCATTTGGTTTCTTGTGGAAGACGGTTTGACAGGCTTATAGAGTACCCAGTACATTCAGCAATCACTCTGGTCTTTACAGGTTACCCACTTTGTATCTGTACAACTTAGGGTTGACCATGACCATTCTTCAGCTTTTCCCCTCTCAAATGTCTATTTTTCGTCGGTGTTCAGAGTTCTGACCTTAAGATGTCACACAGTAATATGCACACAAAAGACATTCAAATACTTGTTGCAACAAGTATTTCTTCCCTTGGAGCGCCCTATCGCTCAGCCGCTGAGTCATCTTTCAAAAGCAAACGTTACGTACAGCATCCACAATGGCTTTGGCAGCATCAGGATCACACTTGAAGGGGCTCTCCGACACGGTGGTGTTCATGCTAGTGAGTAAAGTGAACATAGTAAGAGGATAAAAGAACACAGTCTCCTCATCCATTCAAAAACACTAAGTTGACAATAATACACGAGATGGCTATAGGGGGAGGAGGGAGCACAAGGTCTCATAATGTAGCCAGGCTAGCCTGGAACTCAGAGAATACTGGGATTAAAGGCGGGTATCATCATGCCTAGACCAGATAGCATTTAAATTTGGTTTCATTGAAAGCTTTCTTGCTTATCCTAAACATCCTAATTATTTATTTGGTCAAGGTCCACATGATCTTGTGGCTGATTTAGTTCACATCTCTTAATAATTTAGACTTAAGAATCGGAGACCAAATCTGCTGTAGTACTCACTAAATAGCTGAGAAATGCAAATTAAAATCTGAAACATTTCTTCCCCAATTCTGTTTTTTTAAAAAAAAAAAGTAAGCTAACAAAAAACCCTACTCCCATCAGTGTTGGTAAAACATGTAAAATACAGTTACTCCTGATAGAAAAAGTACACGCCTTAACTCCCAGCACTCAGGAAGCAGAAGCAGGCAGAGCTCGAACTAAACCATTCTTTGGGACTATAAGGCTAAAAACAAAAACAAACAAACAAACAAAAAAAAACAAACCACCGGGCTGTGGTGGCACGTACCTTTAATCCCAGCTCTAGGGAGGCAGAGACAGGAGGATCTCTGTGAGTTCGAGACCAGCCTGGTCTACAAGAGCTAGTTCCAGGACAGGCACCAAAACCTACAGAGAAACCCTGTCTCGAAAATTTAAAAAAAAAAAAAAAAAAAAAAAAAAAAAAAAAAAAAAAAAAAAAAAAAAAAAAAAAAAAAGCCAAAAAAACAAAGGAGTATCCACTAAATGGATTAGATAATCAAGAAATGGGCAAATGCTTAAGATGTAGTTTTAAGATTAAAAAAAGCATGAAACAAATTATGCATCCTATAGTCCTAATCACTTAGAATATCCTGCACACATAGAGGACGACAAAGCCTACAAACAGGTGCTTTTAGGAAAGATTATAATTTTATTTTTTTTAATCATTTTTATGCAGCTGGGATCTTGCATGTATTAGGAAAGCATTCAACTAATGCTAACTCCCAACCCTTCAAAACTTGTATTTTATTATTTACTTTGAGAACAGGGGACACTTGTAGCACACAGAGGCCTCAATTAGGCTAAGGATGACCTTGGACTTGAGATACTTTTGATTACAAGCAGGAGCTAGCACACCTGGCTTATGCAACACTGGGATGGCATCCAGGGCTTTGTACCCATGCCAGGCAAGCACCAACTGAGCTATATCTCAGCCTTAGAGCTAATTTTAAAATTAGGATTAAGATTGCATAACAGTAGGGCAGTAGTAGCGCAAGCCTTTAATCTCAGTGCTCAGGAGGAAGAGGCAGAATCTCAGGCAAGATCTCTGAGTTTGAGGCCAGCCTGGTCTACAGAGCCAGTTCCAGGACAGCCAGGGCTACACAGAGAAACTATCTTAAATAACAAAAACAAAAACAAAAATCCAAACATTTATTTATTTTGTGTATATGTATAAGTAATGCACCGTATTAGAGGACAAATTATGAGAGTCAGACTTGGCAGAAAGTGCTCTTATGTAGAAGCCCACAGAAGTGGGTTGGTCCACCTTGACTGGGGGTCAGAGTTCAGGCCTGTCCTAGCTCCTTTAAGGCTATTGACAAGAGGTTTGACTTAAGGTGTGGCTACTAACAAAGATAGCTTGACCTAGGGTGTGGTTACTTGGTGTTTTTGGTATTAAAATGGCCCACCTTGAATAAAGGTCAGAGAGTTCAGGTGTATTCCTGCTCCTTCAAGGCTAAGACAGAAGGTTTGACCCAGGGAGTGGCTGCCTACAGGATGCTTGGCCTAAGGAGTGGTCACTGCATATCCCTGCCTAAAGAACAGAATACTGGAAATAGTTGCTTGATGCTTCAGGTATTGAAGTGTAATTGCCCTGTTTGTTCTTTGTGTCATGTTAAAACAGTCTTTTGCCTTCTTACCCTCCCCCCCTTTTTGATTGGGGTATATAAGCATATGGAAAATAACTGTCGGCGAATTCAGTACCCACTGGATTGCCCTCGCGGTTCTATTCTGAGTCTCCGTCTTTTTCTTTCGTACCTCCGTTCTGCCTGCCTGGCATTTCTAATCCACACAACCCTAACCGGGAACATGTGAACCCCATTGAGGCTAGACCCCAACACCTTTACCCGATGAGCTACCTTAAGGCTATATTTTGTTTTGTTTGTTTGTTTTCTTTTCTTTGAGTATCGGGATTTAAGGTATTTAAGATAAGGCACCAACCCTTATTCTGGAGTGACTTTGGTTAAGTTCAACTTCCTCTATCTGTTTTATGCTTGGCAAGTATTAATTGCTCAATTAACATTAACTATTATTACTAGTGGGAGTAAATTCAAGGAGCACGGCAGATGCTGGCATAGAAAAGGCTGCTTTCTTGGTGGCAGTTAGTACAAGCCAATAACTATTGATCCCCAAAGAGCTCAGGGACTCATCAGATTACAGGTCCCCAGAGAGCTAACTGAAACATGACTGGAATGAACGAAGCCACAGCCACTGACAAACAGTCATGGAGAGGACACTAGTCACCCCATCCTGCACGTGTGTGGGTTCCACTGTTTTTCTGAGACAGCTTTTGTTTCTCTGGGACTCTGACTTCAAAAGTCTGCATGAAGCAGTGCTGATGGCGCTCCAGGCAATCTGAAGAAGTTATCCCAGGCCACACATTTACATACTCATATCAGAGAGTACAACACAGGCACTCAGCACTACCTACTACACTCTGAGCACCCTATATTCCCAAGTTCTAACCTCAGGATCACCCATATAGATCTAGTTTGTATTTGTTTAGAGGATTATTTTAAAAAGACTTATTTTCAATATTTTTAATTGTGTGCACATATGTGTTAGTATGTATGTATATGCACATAAGTGCAGGTGCCGGAGGATGCCAGAGGTGTATGATGCCCTGGTACTGGACTTGGACAACTGTAAGCCACTTGAGGTCCTAGGAACCAAACTTGAAGAACACTACTGACCCCCTTCCAACTCGCTTAGAAAGATCTTATGGGAAGTTTTAAGTTGTTGATGCATTAACTTTAGAAAAAACTAGCAAAATCAATCTTTTCTTAAAAAAAATTTTAGTTATTTATTTGTTGACACAGGGTCTCAGGCCTTGGTTGGCCGGAACTTGCTACATAGACCAACTACTTTGAACTCACAGAGATCTGCCTGCCTCTGCCTCTGAGTGCTGGGAATAAAGTCACGCACTACCACATCCAGCATTTTAAAAAATTTTAAACTTATTGTGTGTGTGTGTATATGTGAAAATGCACACAGTACGGCACACACATTGGAGGCTAGAGGAAAACTTTGTGGAGTTCTCAGGGCTTGAACTCTGATCCTCAGGCTTGTGTGGCAAGCACTTTACCCCACTGAACCATCTAGCCAGACCTAGTTCTTTTTTCTAAGTAAAGGTCAGAGTAGTATCTTGCTAAGGCAGGCAAGGATGGGAATAATTTAGTAACCTGGGAACCTACTCAATTTGGGATATATATGCTAATAATGTATTGGCAACCTAGCTACTTTTTATGTTCAAACATGCATATAGCCCTCTCTGAATAAGGTACCTAACTATAGTCTAACTTTCTCTGCCCCTAACAAACATTAAATACAGACAGTCTGTATTCAAGTGTATTCCCAATGTATCCAGAATGGAAGCATAATTTGGCCTGAACTGGTTTTGAGTACATGGGTAGGAAGGCAAAACTGTGTCCTCTAATAACTTTTTAGAAAGAATCCCCTATTTAGCATCTTAAGAAGACCATGCACACAATTAGGCATGCATATGATTATAAGAAGGGACATGTCCAATAGGGAAAGTAAATGTACGACCTTATCTATCAAACAATATATCCCTTTCTAATCTGTATCATAGCTCCATTTTGAACAGACTTACTTTGTCATTACTTTCGTTCTTTGAATAAGCAAAGATTCTGGAAACACCTATCTAGATCCTGACCACTAGAAACATTACAATCTCTAAAACATTTAATGTAAGGTGGCCTACTGTGTGTTAAAGACATAGAAAAAGAGTTAACACTTACCAACTGATTCCTTTCCCGTCTGTTTTCTTAGTCACTAATGCTTTCCAATAATCATGAGTGCTTTTAATAATGTCAATTGCAAAATTCTGTAATTTGAAGACAGGCATTAATTGAGATGCGAAACCGGAGGTCTTTTCCCATCACTTACATTTTCTCAAAATTTGATACTATCTCTTGAGTCAGGAAGTGACTTTTGTTTAAAAAAAAAAAAAAGGAAGAAGGTGCTTAAATAAAAGGCCAAGACTATCTTGCATCTGTAGAATTGTCTTATATGATTGATTTTTGGGGGGGTGGTACTAGGGATCGAGTCCAGGGTCTTATGTATACTTGGCAAGCATCTACTACAGAAGTATACTCCTGGTCCCCCTCTTTCATGAATCTTTAGATGGGAACAACATACTTTTAATTATAAGTCTCAATATAAATGGTCTAAAACTATAGTTTTGAAAGATACATTACCTTGTCTTTAAATTCTGCATTGAACGCAAACTCATTTTCTGGTTTTCCATCAGGAACTTTATACCTTCTAAACCAGTCAACAGTGGCTTCTAAGTAGCCAGGTTTCAGCCGTTCAACATCAGAAATATCTAAGGAGAGAAAATAAACATATTGCATGATGCATAAGAAATTATTTAGGCATTCAACAAAAATATCAAGTGCTTACATTGAGAGAGACATGGGAAGATTATGAAAAAGGCCAAGATAATATCAGAGCTGAGAAAAGAAAATCATCCAGTGTCCGTGAATAGCTTTGACACTGAGAGCTGAAGAGAGAGGATCAAGCATGACAAACGACTAGTAGAGCCAAGAAGAGAAATGAATAGGGTTATATAATCAAACCAGTTTGGCAGGTAGCCTAATTCCTATAAGGAGGTATGAGATACTAAAAAAGGCAAGTTGAGGCTGTATGTCAGAGGCTCACATGCCAATTACACACCAAAAGACTCAACTGATACTTCTGGATTACTACGTTCTAATGAATTACAGCCAGGGCTACACAGAGAAACCCTATCTTGAAAAATCAAAATAGATAAATAAGCCAGGAGTGATGGCATGTGACTTTAATCCCAACACTCAGGAGTCAGAGGCAGGTGGATTTCTAGTTCAAAGCCAGCCTGGTTGGTCCACAGAGAAAGTTCCAGGATACCCAGGGATACAGAGATTCTGCCTTGTAAAACAACAACAACAACAAAAATAAACAACTAATCGACTTATTTTGTGGCACTGGGTTCAAACCTAGTGCTTTGTATAATCTAAGCGAGCATTCCACCATTGAGTGACATTTTGAATTCAAGTGGACTGCTTGATAGTATAGGCATTTTAAGTCACAAAATTTCTGCTCCATGCAAGTAAGAGAAGCACTAAGAAGTCAAAATGGGCATGGTGGCATGCAGCTGTAATTCCAACATTCAAGGATGCTGAAGTAGTCAGATGTAGAATTCAAAGCTAGCCCAGGCTACACAGTGAGACTATCCCCCAACACAAAGAAAACGAAGCAATACAAAACAATATGTTTTTAAAGCTGGGCATAATGGTGTTCACCTGTAATCATATCATTTGGGAGGCCGGAGGCAGGAGAATCTAAAGTTCAAAGCCTTCCTGGGTTACAAGAGACTATGTTTCAAGAAAAAAAAGATAGTAACCGGGCAGCGGTGGTGCACACTTTTTTTAACCCCAACACTCGGGAGGCAGAGACAGGTGGATCTTTGTTAGTTCAAGGCCAGCCTGATCTACAAGCGAGTTCCAGTACAAGCCCCAAAGCTACAGAGGAACCCTGTCTCGGGAAGAAAAGAAGGAAAGAAATGAAAACAAAGTAAGAAGGAAAGCTTTAGTCCAGTTTGTCCAATTTTTGATCTACCTAAAGAATACCCAGCCTAGCATGGTGGCACGTGCTTTTAATCCTGGCATGGAGGAGGCAGAGGCAGGTGAATCTCTGTGAGTTCAAGATCAAACTGGTCTACATATCAAGTTCCAGACCAGCCAGAGCTCCACAATTAGACCCTGTCTCAAAAACAAACAAAGTATGGGAAGCTTGTGAACTGGGAAATTACCGTCATAGGACGAGGATGCAGCTAAGTTGGTAGAGTGCCTTGCCTACATACATGAAGCCCGGGGTTCCACCCTTAGACAGAACGGACTGGATGGAGAGGAGCACACCTGTTATCTCAGCATTCAGAAAGTAGGGCTCAAAGACCCATGCTCTGTAGAACAGCTCTCAAAACTCAGGAAAACATATTACTTAAATTTTAATTAGATTTACTCATTTTATTTTCTGTGACTATTGTGCTAGCATGTATGAGCATCACACATACATGCTTGGTGCCTGCGACAACAGATTCCCTAGAATGGATTGTGAGCCACAATGTTGGTGTTGGGAACCTAACCTGGGTCCTTGTCCTCTGCAAGAGCAACAACTGCTCTCAACTACTGAGCCATCTCTCCGGCCCCACATTACTTTATAGAGTTGTTACCAAAGACAGCACTCAGGAACAGCAAAAGGAGGGGATGCATGGGGACAAGCAGAGAGACAGACACTGCCTTAGGGTGACATGCAGTGAAAACAGCACACAGCTTACACTATGGCACTGATGTCCCAGGGAATTTTCAGGAGTCTATAGCTCTATTGCCAGGAACCAAAGTCCGAGCAAATCAATGCTGAAACAGTGAGTAGCTCAGCTTTATAAACTGTGGCCAGAGCATGCCACAAAGTATCTTTGAGCACAGAGCCTGACCAACACAATCAGAGCAGCACACCAGAAGGCTAACGAATGGCCTGAATATACCACTGTACTAAGTTCAAACACAGCTAGGCTTTTCATCACTGCATTTCAAGGACCACTGTCCTCCCAACGTCTATAAGATCACAGGCGCACCAAAATACAAAGTACATCATTTTAAGCGTCCATGCTCAAGAAGACCTTCCCTGCTGATGGCCTTAATCACTGGCTGAGGAGGTATTTCTCTGATGGAAAGAGATTCCCCCATGCTGTACTCTTAGCACTCACAACCTACAATGAGAGAGGAACTTATGCTCCGCCCCTCGAGAGGAACATAGCTATATAAAGTACTTGGAATTTTGCATTAGAGACTTATCTTCCTCAGTTGCTTATTTGTTCACTAATTTATGTGGTCTCTTGGTTAGTTATCTGTTCTGGGTTACAATCCAAAATTTCAGCGTGCCTCTTTGATGGATGCGGCGTTTACCGCTTTTTAAAAGCGTGTCATGACCGGTCCTACTGGTCGGTCCAGTATTACCCTTTTATTCCCTGCCCCAGATTGGAATCAACCATTTCTCCAGGGAGCCTTGATTTCTTTCTCTCTGTAAATGTTGCAAGAACCCCAGATTTGGATGCCAGGGGGTGATACCACTACTGAGAGAGTGTTCCAACCCCCTTGGTTGACCAGATGTGTGGGTCCCAATACACACCTACAAACCCAGTACCTGGGTGAACTCGAGACAATATTTTGCTGGCCTGACTAGGAATACATATAACAACCCTTTGCAGGTGTGTGTGTAAAACGACATCTGGTTCCACTGTGACCTCAACTTGATTATTCTCTATAGTTACAAAGGACCCTGAACTACTGCCTCCCAAATTCTAACTACAGGAGTATGCAGCACACCTGAAAATCATCTACATTTGAATAGCAGACACAGGGACAAATGACTCTCAAAGGCAGGTAGAGAGTTTAAAGCCAACCTAGTTTAGACTCTCCAAAAACAAAACAACAGGCTGAAAGGCTCTGTAGACAGTTTCACAGACAGACATGAAGACTTGAGTTCTATTCCCAGCTCTTAGGAAAAAGATAGCACAGCAAAGGTAGAGCTAGTCAGACCATCGGAACTGGCTGGCCAGCCAGCCTAGCCTAATTGGCGAGCTCTGTATCTGAGACAGGAGAGATCCTATCTCAAAACACAAGGAGAGCCCCTAAAGAATGGCACACTCGAGGTTGATCTATGGCTTTCACATACACAAGCACCCCCTACACCCCACAAAAACCCACCGAATTACATGCTTCAAAATGGCAAGTTTTATGCTCTATGGATATCTCAAACATTGAAAAAAAAAAACACTATGATGGAGTACTAAACTCCAACCGTTCTGTAGCACAAAAAACAACGTCAATGGTCGAACATGTCACTCCTCCTGCCTAACAGTTTGAATTGACCTTACAATTCCATTATCACAGGTTAAATGTGACGGTAATTTAATTCCAGAACACCTTCATCCAGCAAGTGGGAGGCAGAGGAAATCAACCTCTACAGTTGGTCTAAGTAGCAAGTTCAAGGACAACAAAGGCTACACAGAAAGACCCTAACAACAAAGAGATTAGAAGGTTGTCCGTACACTGTTCAGATTTCCCTACCGTTATAATTGGCCGCATCTGGATCGTCCACGTTAATGGCAATGACTTTCCAGTCGGTTTCGCCTTCATCAATCATAGCCAATATGCCCAGAACTTTCACCTTGATTATCTGACCTCTTGTACATACCTGCGAGATAAGCAGAGTCAGAACAAAGCCATACTACAAGGGGGGATCTGGAGCTTTTATTTTGGTGATAATAATAAGTAGGAAAGATGTCAATTTTTTTCTCTGCACTTACTTGAAAGTTTTCTCTTTCGTCTTTTTTTTTTTTTTAAGTTCTTTTATTGCCAACCATGATGGCACACACCTTTAATCCTAGCATTTAGTGGGCAGAAGTAGATGGATTTTTTTTTTCATTCAAGGCCAGCTAGCCAGGACGACACAGTGAGATCCTGTCTCAAAAAAACAATTATAATTTCTGTGTGATGGAGGCAAGGGGTTATCCATGAGCCACTGCACTGCACGCATGTGGAGGTCAGAGGACAACTGTGTTAGCATCGATTCTTTCCTTCCATTTTCACATGGGCTGCGGAATCAAACTCAGGCCAGCAGGCTTCCACGGCAAGCACCTTCACCCACCAAGCCATCTCACCAGCACTGTGTCTGTGAGACACAGCTTCCCTGTGTAGTTCAGGATAGCTTAGAATTTGCTATCCCAGGCTGCCTTCAAACTTGCAATCAGCCTGTTTCAGCCTTCTGGGTGCTAGGATCACAGGCCATCATCTATGTCACCACAGCCAGCCCTTGGAGTTTCAAAAGCCAGCCACATAAATAGTCCTACTTAGGTTGAAAACAGTATATACAGGACCGGTGTTATTTTTGTTTGTTTGAGACACCTTCTCTCTACATAGTCCTGGCTGTCCGAGAACTCACTCTGTAGCCCAGGCTGGCCTCAAACTCAAGAGTTCTGCCTGCTTCTGCCTCCCAAGTGCTGAGATTAAAGGCGTGCACCACTACATTCTGCTCTGTATACTTTAAAAAGAAAAATAAATTAAGATATACTTATTTTATGGTGTGTTTTGCCTACATGCATGTATATGTTCTACATGTGTGCCTTGTGCCTGCAAAGGCCAGAAGAGGCTGTCAACTCCGCTAGAACTGAAGTTACATTACATACAGGTGTTAGCTGCCACGTAGGTTATGGAAACTCAACTCAGGGGTGCTTCTTACAGCCTCTTTGTGCTAAATAAGGGCCTCTATGATTTGTTTTAGACACACCCTTTAATACGTTTTGTCTTTCATAGAAGCCACTGAATTAAGCCAGTCATACGTCTTTATGTTTCTCACTTGCTGAGGCTCTGAACTTAATCCCCAGGACCACAATTAAACACAGACAGAAATTAAAAACGTAACATATTGGTTTGGGTTGTTAACTACTTTGCTGAGCTTGGGATCTTGAATTTTAGAATAGCAACCCATTAGACAGAAGCCTCCCTACCAGCACCTGCAGCATCAAGGGTTATTTTGCTGGACTCAGTCACTGATCATCCCAAATCCTTCAAGAAGCCTGACTATTTCACTAATGCTCATATTTCATATTTTACTCACAAAGTATAAACTTTGGTATGATTTATTAATTTCACTTTAATATCACAGAAAAAATTCGATTTCATTACCTTGCTTCCAATTTCACAAACATCAATTGGGTCATTATCACCACAACAGCCAGTGTGTTTGTCACTGTGTCCTGGGTCTTCCCATGTCTGAAACAAAGTGAGGATTAAAGCATACCATTCATATAACTGCGCTGACCAAGGCGGCTTGACACTAGCCAGCAACATCAGTCTTGATGCAAAATATAAGCTTCAGCTGTTCTTAAAACTTTTACAATTTCCATTCAAGAACTTTAATTATACAGAAGAATTTTAATTCAATACTGGAGCTATTATGCATAAAATGCTAAACCAGATCTAAGCTTCAAAAACAGAGAATGAAGCTGGGTGTGTCAAGAGATGCCTTTGATCCCAGGAGACAGAGGCAGGCGGGTGGATCCCTAAGTTCCAGGCTAGCCAAGGGTACATAGTGAGATACCATCTCAAAAACCCCAAAGCCCAAAAACCAAAGCCGGAAAGTGATCCTACGTAAGAGCAAACACGTCAAGGTATGATGGTGCATGCCTGCAATCCCAGCACCTGGAGTTGAGGAAGGAGGATCCCACTTTCCAGGCCACAGAGGTCTTCCCCACCAATATCCTGTGTCAAAAACATTAAGGGCTGGGACATGTAATTCTGTGGGAAAGCACTTGCCTAGCATGCGCAAGGCCTTGGATTTGAGCCCGAGCCCTGAAAATAAAAAAACATGTTGATTAACTGTTCTAGGCATTTACTCTATCTGTTATCAGCTGGATTCTCTGCATAATAAATTTCTGTAACACAGATGAGGAGGCAGCAAACCTCAGATGGAAATGATACCCTCTGATGTTGAAAGCTGCTGGCTGGGAGCCAAGACTGAAAAGCTTAAATTACTGGCTCTCTTTCTTTGCTAAATTGCGGGCCAGAGGCACAGCAGAGCATCTCACAAAGAATGGATGTGGATGTGCGCTGCCAGGTGTGAGGTGGAAAATGCAGCTGTTTAGCGTCTTTTATTCCTAAGCAGAACACATTCATGATTTGGATTGGCTTCCCCACATTCAGCTGCAGGAAAAAGAACAAAGGGAAAGGAGATAAAGGAAGGCTGCTTCCAACACTAGGAAGGCAAAAGCCAGCCCCTGGAAGAAGCTCTTCCAAACTGTTTCCCCACAGGGGCCACTCTTCAAAACTAAACACCAGAGCAATTGACATGCAAAAGAAAGTGCTGTAATTGGGGCACACAAATGACTGTGATTACCCAACAAACTAGATGAGTTTGACCTATATCTGAATGACTTATGGAGTTTCACAAGGTTTCCACTTAATAATTCTATCTAATGATGAATAAACCATCACCCACAGAAAAAAACCAATTGAACATGTGTTAACTGTCACAGGATCAAACGTATGCCCTTACTCTAATAACAGATACAAGCCTTTTTTTTCTTTTTTGTTTGTTTGTTTGTTTCTTTTTTTAAATGAGACAGAATTTCTCTGTGTAGCCCTGGCTGTCCTTGAACCTGGAGACCTGTCTGCCTGTCTCCAAGTGCTGGGATTAACAGTGTGCACAGCCACCACCACCTGACCACAGATAGAAGTCTAATGACTCTTTATCCAAACATTAAGAAAGAACCTACTATGTGATGGGGATAGATTGACAAACAAGGCTGGCTGTTTAAGAACACAGGAGCTCATCATTATTCTGCCACCAAGAATCTGATCTCAAGAGAAATCAGAAGCTTACACGGCAGTAAGAACGCACATGGGCAGATACTAAGGGCTCTGTCCTCTGAAATAACTGTACAGGTTATAGCTGATTTGACTCTGAGGAACCAAGGGAGACTGGTGTGTCTGGCACTAAAATCTGGTGTAGTTTTGTGTTGAAAAGTTCAAGAATAAGAATATAAAAATGTAGATTACAGAAATAGGAATGTAGAAATAAAGAAATATAAAGTTGTAAGCCTAGGGGAATGAGAGCTGACTGTCAGCAGCTTTCTCAGCAGCTTAAGGATTAACTATTAACAGTGTAAAGGGTACTTCACTTTACAACCAATACCTGTTTGCAAAGCCAAAGCATCTCTCCACAAACTGAGAATTAGCCTAAAATAACACCCCAGTCATCCATGATTAACAACAGATATGAGCTGAGTTAACTTTTAGGAGGTAGATATATGTGACCTCTGGGTTACACATTATCCCTGCTATGTGAAACTGGCAGCATCAAAGGGGAGAGCGCAGGGCTTCAGTAAACACTGCCTGGAAGTACCAGGGACGACAACAGATTAAGTACAAACACTAGTTTAACTGAAAAACTCTATTAATGGAGATTGTAAATTAAGGCAATCTGTATCTGAGTTTTACCTTGAGATTGTAAAAATTCCTTTGTTCAGACCTAATGCTTGGTGACCCTTACTATAGGAAGGTGGGTTCAGAAACTGGCCTTTGCCACAGCCTTACAAACCCATCTGTGGCTGCGGTCTCAGCTAGCTGTAAGCTTTTTGTGCCCTGCGGTGGGTTTTTTTTTTCTTCCTGGAATAAAGTTTGCTTATGGTTTATTAGACTTGGTGGTCTGTCCCCATCTTTGTGAGACCCTCGTGGATCCAACTGTGTGTGTGTGTGTGTGTGTGTATGTGAGAGAGAGAGAGAGAGAGAGAGAAGAAAGTTGCTAAAGTTCAGGCTGGGTTAAAAAAAAAAAGACTTATTTGAGTGCTATGTCTTCCTGTTCATCTGCACAACAGAAGAAGGCATCAGATCTTATTATAGATCATTCTAAGCCAACATGTAGTTGCTGGAAATTGAACTCAGGACCTCTAGAAAAGGAACCAGTGCTCTTAACCACTGAGCCACCTCTCCAGCCCTCAGGCTGGGCTTCAAACTCTTGGTCTTGCTTCAGCCTCTGGAATGCTGAGACTGCATGTATATGTGATATCTGGCTAGAAATCCAGGCTGTTGTTGTGTAATTCCAGTTTAAACTGTACTTATTTTGTGTGTGTGATGCTGTGTGGGCATATGTGCCATGGCAAACATGTGAAGGTCGGAGGACAAGTGCCGCAATCAGTTCTCTCCTTCCACAGTGGGACATGGGATCAGACTCAGGCTGCCAAACGTGGTAGGCGTCAACTGCCGGGTCATCTCACTGACTCTAGCTGTGTTTTGCAGAGACAAGGTCTCACTGTGCAGCTGTGCTATCCTAGAACTGGCTATCTAGACCATGGTCTCCTCGAACTGATGGCTATCCCACTAGGATCCCAGGTGTGTGCCATCACGCCTGGCTAGAAAGCAAGGTTTTAACCACTAACCCATCCTCTCTCTTGACTTACCACACATGCTACTAGATCAATAAAGATTGTAGTCTACAAACAGTCCATAGCGAAAGAAACAGTTCAGAAAGTCAGAATTTAAACAGAAACATATTCCTTTTAGTTAACCTTGGAAAAAAGTTATTCACTGGAGCATTAAAATGTTTAAAATAATTCTGCCCAATGCTTTTCTGCTGTACGATAGCAAACATGTTCTGCATTTAAACTTTTGAACAAAAGTAAGTTAATTTTGGTCAGGTGGTGGTGGAGTACACCTTTAATCCCAGCACTCAGGAGGCAGAGGCAGGCAGATCTCTATGAGTTTGAGGTCAGCCTGGTCTACAGCCAGGGCTACTACATAAAGAAACCCTGCCTTCACAAACAAAAGAACAAAACAAAACAAAAAAAAAGCAAGTTAATTTTTACTAAGCTAAACAAGTACATCTTCAGCGACCCTGGAGGCATACCTGAGGGATGGCACCGTAGTTCCAGATGTAGCCTTTGTAAGGGAACAGGTTCGCAACATAGCGGAGCTTTCCTTTCTTCACGTCTTGCTTAATTGGATTTAAGGGATCCTTTGTAGCAATCTGAAATAAAGGTCAGATGATTGTGAGACACTACTTGAATAGGATCTGAGGAAACAATTACGTATGTATGTGTCCCTAACTCCACCTTAATTACTTGTTTCATCCCTAACACATTGATAACGGAACTAACGGCTCCACAGTAACTATTATAGAAAATATACTTGTGTATCGCAACTCAAGAAGAGAAAAAGAATATTTACTAATTCCAGAAAGGAAGAAGTAATATGGGCTGGGATAAATTCCAGCAGTAAAGAGAAAAAGCACTGGGCTGGAAGACGGCTCAGCAGGGAAAAGACACACGCCACCAAGCCTGACTACCTGAATTCGATCCCCAGGACCACACCTACGCTTTGTTGTCTGTCCTCCACAGGTGTGCCGTAGCATAAGCATCTACACACACATATAAGTGTTTAAATTATTAAAAACAAATAAATGCAACTTTAAAAAAACCAAGAATTTTAGGAAAAGTACAAAACACATTATCCAACTTCAGTATTCCTTTCTATTGTTCAAACATCTGAGAGTGTGCAAGTGTGGTAACTGTTTAAAAACAATCTAAGGGGCTGGAGAGATGGCTCGGAGGTTAAGAGCATTACCTGCTCTTCCAAAGGTCCTGAGTTCAATTCCCAGCAACCACATGGTGGCTCACAACCATCTGTAATGGGGTCTGGTGCCCTCTTCTGGCATACAGGCACACATGGAGGCTGAACACTGTGTACATAATAAATAAATAAATATTTAAAAAAAAAGAAAAACAATCTAAGGGAGCTAGGCAGAGTGGGAAAGGCCTTTAATCAATCCCAGCACTTGAGACAGAGGTAGACAGATCCTGTAAGTTGGAGGCCAGCCTGGGCTACAGAGTGAGTTCTAAAACACCTGGGACTACATAGAGGCCTAGAGTCAAACAACAGCAGCAGCAACATCCAAATGACATAAGGACATAAGGTGAGTGTCAATAAGGAAAAGCCGATATGTCATCTGCCATCAGAAAGAAACAAAATTCAGCCAGGCAGTGGTGGTGCATGCCTTTAAATCCCAGCACCTGAGAGGCAGAGGCTGGAGGATTTCGGTGAGTTCAAGGCCAGCCTGGTCTCCAAAGCAAGTTTCAGGACAGCCAGGGCTACACAGAGAAAACCTGTCTTGGCAAACAAAACAAAACAAAGAAAGAAAGAAACTTCAGCAAAGCTCAGAAAGCTCTTCTCGGCTGAGATGCTAAAGAGGAGTCCAGGCAGGGCTGGAGAGATGGCTCAGAGGTTAAGAGCACTGGCTGCTCTTCCAGAAGTCCAGAGTTCAATTCCCAGCAACCACATGGTGGCTCACAATCATCTGTAATGAGATCTGGTGCCCTCTGCTGGCGTCCATGTATATATGGAGGAAGAAGTCCAGGTAGGTTTAGGGGTGAGGAGATGGGTATGGCCACACATGCCTGGATACCAGCATTTGGGAGACTGAGGCAAGAGGATGGAAAGACGTCAAAGCCAGCTTGGGCTACACAGGGACAGCTTATCGCAAGAAGACAAAATAAGAAAAAGAGAAGCAAACACTAACACTGGCTTTGGGTCATCAGAGGCAGTGGCCTGGGGAAGCAGTCAGGGCATATCTGTCGCCAGCACGTGAGTAAGTTTAGCTAGGGTGAGTGGGAGACATACCTGGGAAACAGACTGAGACGAGACACAGGGAACCACAAGTATGGATGGTTCTCATGTTTACACAAATCAGTTGGCTATATAAAAACTAATAAGACGGGGGATGGGTAGACAGCTCAGCACTAAGATGGCTTGCTGTTCTTGAAGAATCCAGTTCAGTTCCAAGACCTATGCTGGGCAGCTCACAACTGCCTGTACCTTGGGTTACAGCAGATCCTACACCCTTGTCTGGCCTCCGCAGGGACCACAACATACAACATGGCACACTCACAGACACATACATACAAAATATATAAAATTAACCTCATAAGAATAGCTAATACACCAAGTCTGATGATCTCTCTTACCTCCATTTTAGCATTTGACCAGCGTGGGACCTCAACCACCATGTGGAATACATCCTGGAAAGACAGAGGCAGTGAGAAAAGCAGAACCCTGTCGTTCTTATTTCAGTGTCTCCACACTCTATTTCTTCCAAAGGTAAATTAATTCCATCTGACAACTGAAGTTAACGACATCAACAAAAGGTAGGAGAGGGAGGTAGATGAAGACAGCAAACGCAGGAGCCCAGAGAGGAGAATCGAGGTGGCAGGTGCTCGGTCACTCACTCTTTAAGTAATTCTCTGAACTTTCCTATGTTTGAAATTTTTCATAAGAAAGTATTTGGGAGTTTCTCAAAAGAAGCTTTCTGAAAAGAGGGGATAATTCTAAAACAAAGAAAATTTCTCTCTGGAGAAGGCTGTCTTCAGGAAAGTCACCTCCAAAGGAGGCTGTTGTCATTCCCTTCAGTGTCCTGTAATTCCTCAGAGGAGGTGCGGGAGCCCCTGAGAGGCGCTCTGGAAGACAAACCCTGCCGGGCGGTGGTGGCACACACCTTTAATTCCAGCACTCCACTCAGGAGGCAGAGGCAGGAGGATCAGAGGCAGGAGAATCTCTGTGAGTTCAAGGCCAGCCTGGTCTACAAGATCTAATTCCAGGACAGGCCCTAAAGCTACAGAGAAACCCTGTCTCAGAAAGCCAAAAACCAAAAACCAACCAACAAACAAAAAGACAAACCCCGAACCAGCCCAGGACGTGGGCCTGCTTCAGTCGGTGTCAGCACCAATCGGCTGGATTACTGACATGATTCTCCAAACTGGGCTGTTTTCTGAAGGCCTTCCAAACAGAACTAGCCGCTTGACGACATTAACGATTGGCGCACACTCTGATATTTTAACTGGTGGGGGGTCTAGTATAATTATAGCTCAGATGGTATAATACATTTCAGTTAATGATACATTCACAAGAGAAAATCCCTAGATGCCAGCAGCTTAGAAATGCACACATCAAGTCAAACATGGATTTGACAAAGGCTCTTTAGCTGGAACTGAGCACTGAGTCGTCTGGTCTGTGATTTCGCTGTGAACTGCAGTTTTCAGTCTAGAGCCTTCATGAGGGCACCCATGACCCATCTGCAATTGCTCTTAAGTAAAACCTTTCAGACAGGTGTGGCACTCACTCGTGACCCCAGAACAAGGGCGGCAGGAACAGGAGAATCATGAGTTTGAAGCTATCCTATCATGGACCACAAAAAAAGACAAGAGTTTCAAAATAGAAAGGAAGGGAAATAAAAACAAAACCCCAGGGTTTAGGTTCCAGCAGCAATATCCCGAAGGTTCACAAGGTGGCGCTGTTGCAGCATGAAAGATTAAATGAGCGCCTAAAAAACTGGGCGGTAAATTTTTCTTTGTTCTCCCCGCATCCCCTAAGGAAGGCATATAACGCCTGGACATGGCAAATGCCTGGAAGTTCAGCACATAGGACGTGGAAGTAGGTGCAGAAAGACCAGTCTCTGCTACATACCAAGTTCAAGGTTAGTCTGGGCTGCATGAGACTAGAGACCCTATCTCAAAAAACAAAAATATCACGGAAAGAACTCACTCCTGAAAAAAGAAAAGAAGGCAGTGCCTGGCAGAGTGGTGTGAGCCTGTGACCAGAGACGGGGGTTCAAGGGCAACAGAGCAGAGCACGACCAAGTAGAGCCGAATCACTGACCTGAGGCTGGGAACGAACGTTAATGAAATTAAATGTCAAATACACACAGATGTTAAAATTGCCTACTATTACAGACTATAAAAACAGAAAAGGCTACAGAGAAACCTGTCTCGAAGAACCAAAAAAAAAAAAAAAAAAAGAAAACAACAAAAAAAAATCCACAAAAAATAGTAAGAAAAGAATTCTATTCAAAAGCTAAACAAATTTTTTTTGGGTTTTTGTTTTTTTTGTTTTTTTGAGACAGGGTTTCTCTGTAGCTTTTTAGAGCCTGTCCTGGAACTAGCTCTTGTAGACCAGGCTGGGCTCAAACTCACAGAGATCCGCCTGCCTCTGCCTCCCAAGTGCTGGGATTAAAGTCGTGTGCCACCACCGCCCGGCACTAAATGAATTTTTAAAAGCTGGGATGTGGCTCAGTTGCTAGAGAACTTACTGAACATGAATGAAAACCTGGGTTCCATTCCCAGCACTGGATAAGCCAAACCTGATGGCACATGCCTATAATCTCTGAACTTTGGAGATGGGAAGGGGGATCAGGAGTTGAAGGTTATCCTTGGTCATAGGTTGGAAGGAGCCTGGGCTACATGAGACCCTGTCTCAAACAAAATGAGGGCAACTTATGCATTGAAGTTGGCAGTGTGCTTGCCTAGCGTGAATAAAGGGCCTGGGTTGGACTCTTAGTTCATAACCCAGGGGTGGTGTTGCACACCTCTAACCAACAGCTGGGACGCAGAGGCAGCTGAGGGCGTCCTCTGCTACACGCAAATACAAGGGCAGCAGCGACTACATAGGACCCTGCCTCCAAAATTAATACTGCCCCGCCCACTCACTTCCGGAGTTTGAAAACTTTATCAGACGAGCTCACACTATATCTATAAGGAAATGCTCAATAGCCGTACTTGGTCTTGATTTCAGACAGGGTTTTGCTATGTAGTCCCAGCTGGCTAAACTCAACCTTGGCCTCCCAACTGCTGGGATTATAGAGTGCGCCACCACACTCAGCCTGATGATGGCGCTCTCACAAAGGTACCAGGCTTCACTCTGGAAAGTTTCCCTAGCTCACTGCTCATTGAGTGACAAGGGATTTAACCCTTAATCTTCAGACGCTTAAGATTATGTTATAGAAGGATGTGTTCTAAGTCGTTAAAGGTAAATAAAAGACTGGCGAGATGGGCTGCTCTTTCAAAGGACCGAGGTTAGATTCCTAGTACCCACCTACAGGATGGCTCACAACCATCGGTAAGCCCAGTCCTGGGGGATCTTCTGGCCTCTAGGCAGGAACATATGGTACACATACGGTACACAGACATACATTCAAGCAAACACTCATACACATTTTAAAAAATAAATTAAAAAGTAGATAAATTTCTGAATTATCTTGTTGAGAAAAATAATGGCTGATGTTGACACTATTGTGCCGCTCACTCATTTGGACTTGTAACCTTGAGCAGGTGACTCTTCTGTGACTGCCATGCCAAAATAAAAGGAAATCGACCAAAGAAAATGTGATATATACTGACCAGAAGACTACTGCTCAACAAATTGTTAGGAGCCAAGAGAGTAAACCTATTAAGAGTAAAAACAACAACACACACAACAAAAACAAAATACACATACCAAATTTCTGGTAGCGAAGTTGAGTGTCCACTTATGCCCTTATGCAAAATGTCTGGAGCAGGGTTGGTGAGCTGGCTCATGGGATAAACGGTGCTTTCCAGCAAGCACGGCAACTTGAGTTCAATTCCTGGAGCCCATGTGGTAGAAGAGAACGATTCTACAGTGTCCTCTGACCTGTACCACGGCAGGGACACTCCTACACATACATGCTCTCCTAAACCATTGTAAAGACGGTGGGGACCATAAATGTTTCAGATTTCTGAGGTTCTCAGGCTTTGATAGACTTGCACAGGCTTTACTGGGTGAGCACATCTGATCTAGTAACTCAAACTGCCCGGAAATCTGAGACTCCGAGTGTTTAGTTGAGGGGTGCTGGACTGACATTTCCCTAGATGCTCTAACCTTACCTTTTATTTTCTCTTCATTACAAACCAAGGACGATTTTGTGTTCTCAGCTGTCAAATATGCCTATGATTTGTAATGACTAAGTATTTAAGGATTCAGTCTATCTAATTAAAAGCTTGACTTTTTTTTTTTTTGCAATGGAAGAAAAGAGACAGCTTCATATTTATACAGGCCCACCAGGAGCCTGGAAAACAGAAGTACACCGTCAGTACTAGTACTTAACATGAGCACTAAAGACAGCCCAAAGAAACACCAAACTTCTAACATTATGGTAGCAAGTCATGATAGTTGAGCATTAAGGTGTGGGTCTCGGTTTGCCTGTAATCCTGGTGGGAGGAAACGGAAACTCAGGAGCCTGAGCCAGGGCTATCAGTAGTTTGAGGTCAACTTTCATTGTATAGAATGGGCCTGATCAAACTGCCTCTAATCCCAGCTCCTGAGGAGACAGAAAGATGGTGATATCAAAGCCTGCCTGGGGTACGGAATAAGCTACACTACTTAATAAGATCCTGTCTCAGAAATAAAGAGGGCTAGGGACACAGCTCAGTGGTAGAGCGGGCCCATCACAGTGTGGCACTCTGGTGAGCAGCCCTTGGTAACAAGAGGAAATAAAATCCAAAACCCAAACCAGAACCAAACTGATCTTTGTCTACCCAGCCCCGTACTGTTTACAGCAGGTTGACTTTTTACATTGTTCTGAGTTTGCTTTCTGTTATCTCTGATGGTGTCTCAGAAGACATTCTCAGTGACAATTGCTTTTAAATTTGAGCCCGAAACAGACTCCCACACAAAGGACATTTCTACAGTTAACAAGATGAAACAAAATCAAGCAAAGTTCCTGCCTTCCCCTTTACTACCCACTGAGTTTGGACAGAATCCAGCAGGACACCTGATTTACAAGAATTTCCTGATCTCGCTGGCTTTGCTGGCGAAGGCAAAAGCAAACCCCATATCGTCAGGACTGAAAGGTCTGACGTGGAACAAAAGCTCTAAGTCTTTGGGCATTTTCTGCCGAGGAGCTGAGTCATTAAAAAAGTATACCATCACTGTTAAGAGGCATATACCCTCACAACCTACAACTACATACAAAAACTACTCTGTGGGTCAGGAAGAGACAGGGAGAAGCCTCATGAGGTAAAGGCACTTGTTGTACAAGCTAGCAACCTGAGTAGGATCCCTGGAACCCATACAAGATGGAAGGAGAGAACTGACTCCACCAAGTTCTTTCCTGACTGCCACATGTGCACTGTGGCATTTGTGCCTTCCTACACACACACACACAACACACACACACAGCATTTGTGCCTTCACACACACACACGGCATTTGTGCCTTCCTACACACACACACACACACACACACACACACAACACACACACACGGCATTTGTGCCTTCACACACACACACACACACACAAAACACACACACGGCATTTGTGCCTTCACACACACACACACAACACACACACACAACACACACACACGGCATTTGTGCCTTCACACACACACACACACACACACACACACACACACACACACACATATACACACACAGAGTGTACATTTTTAAGTTAAAAAATAAGATAAAATTACACTGTCACTCTTCTGTAATAGGTCAGGTTGCTTTTTTTGTTGTAATCAAAAATAACATCTGTCACCCACACCCTTATTTATATTTCAATTAAATAACTTCCTCAAAAAACAAAAGAACCTTTTCCGGCTTCTTGGGCAGTAAAAAGAAACTGGAAGGCCCTTATAGTCTGACAACTGTCACAGGGGTTTTATACTCTTATGAAAAAGATTAAATAATTACATCACAGACAATAGGTGTACAAGACCTCACTGCCTCTGAGAAATGATGTTCCTCAGGACACCAAAATGCCATCTCTGTTTCCTATTTTGGAGTGTCTTAAAACTGCTATGGAGCCACACTATGGTTATCCTTGGCTCAAATACTGTCCAGCCACTTCTGAACGTGGAAAACCAGCTCTTTAACAAGATACTTCCCTTCTCCGCACGCCCAAGTGCCATGAATGGCACCAGCCGACAGCCCAGATTCCCTGTTTCCTAGTCTTCGTAACTCAGGAGGGCCCGGGAATTATTGTGGAGCACATTACAGTCATGCACACTACGAGACCACACACAGATCCTCCAAGCCAGCCAAACAAGACAGCTCGATGGGGAAGATCCAGCAACTCAGATCAACTTTCAGGAAATCATAAGAAACAAATCAGAGAACCTGAGTAAATGCATCTGCGAGGCTCCCACAGGGGAAGGCATCCAATTAGAGGTCCCTCTGGTAACTGCACTACCTAATTGGCCTTGTTTGCTCCATTGCCTCCAAAGGGGAGGGGGTCTAGGTCAGACAGGATCCTCTGAAGCTACCTACAAATTGGATTTCTTGCCAGTGTGGCCCAGCGGCAGCACACTTCCTAGTAGAAGTATAACTCAATGTATACATCCATTTCTCTCTTTTCAACTTTAAAAAAGTTATTGCGTGTATATGTTTATCTGTGTGTGTACATGTATGCACACAAGACATATGTACAGGTCAGAAGTCGGTTATCTTCCTCCAGGACAAGTGTTCTTTACCCCCGACCCATCTCACCAGCCCTATAGGTCTATTCCTACCTAAGAGAATAGCAGTGCTTTGAGCACGAGGTGAAGATTTAACCCTGACAAGATTATCCTACATGTGCTATGGAGTCTACATGGATCATGTATTAACAATGAACTAAAGGCCAATGAGGGCCCATGAGAAGACCCTGCAGGTAAACACCTATGTCGCCAAGTCGGACAACCTGGGTTTGATTCCCAAAACCTATGGTAGGAGAACCAACTCCTGCATGTCGTCTACACACACACACACACACACACACACACACACACACACACACTGCTGCCCCCCAATAAATAAATAAAATTAAGTTCATCAGTGAGTGCAACTTTTACAACTCAAAAAGCTTTGTCTTTGATGCAAACCATACTTCCTAACGGAAAGGCTGAATGGTGTAAAAGCAAATCAGAGCTCCCATGTGGCAAGTTCCTGGAAAGTAAAAACTTTTCCGGCTACAATATAAACATAAAAACCTGGGCTGGAGAGAAGGATGGTAAAGATTCTTATTAACTTGTGGTAAACCTACCAATCTGTGCTAAAGTCAGATTCCTGCAGTTGATTGGTGTACAAGAACAGACGCTTCATTTCAGGTCGGTGTACGTACCTTTCTTAATGCTGCTTGCAAATTCACTCACCTACTAAAAGTACTAAGTGTTCTTGCCCTCACTGAGTTTAGTTCTGTTTAATAAACATTCCACAATCAAAATTCTGTGATACCTGATTTATTTGAAACCCTTAATATAGTAGGAAAGCTTCAGTTCCAAACACACATATACCATGACCCCACCCCCCCCCACAGGCAGCTTAACAATTTCTGCTTCTATTCTTTCATCAGCTTCTAGCTGCTTCTTTAAATCAATGACATGGTTTAATACTGCCTTCTTATTTACTCCACAAACCTGTGGCTGACAGCAGAAGTATTTCAAGTGTTTATTGAGATGTAAGCAAACTCATTATGTATAACTCGGGATCTAATTCAAGAGCCCATGTTTGCCAGACATGGCGGTACATGAGTGCAATCCCAGCACTCTGATGACAGAGGCAGGTGGATCTCTGAGTTCAAGGACAGCCTAGTCTACACAGTGAGCTCTAGGATATTCAAGAATATGTAAAGAGTTGGAAGGAAAGAAAGAAAGAAGGAAAAAGGACCATATTCAAATGACATGGATTCTTACCTTTTCTGCATAAATCGGAATATCATGAAATGGCGAAATATACTGTCCTTTCTCATTTTCTGAAAAATAAATAAGAAAAACTGTTAGGAATGATTATAATATAAATGCTTATAAAGCACTTTTTTTTGTTGTTGTTTTTCGAGACAGGGTTTCTCTGTGGCTTTGGAGCCTGTCCTGGAGCCAGCTCTTGTAGACCAGGCTGGTCTCGAACTCACAGAGATCCGCCTGCCTCTGCCTCCCGAGTGCAGAGATTAAAGGCGTATACCACCACCACCCAGCAAAATCTTGGTGTTAAAAAAGTGCTTTATGCCGGGCAGTGGCGCACGCCTTTAATCCCAGCACTCGGGAGGCAGAGGCAGGCAGATCTCTGTGAGTTCGAGACCAGCCTCGTCTACAAGAGCTAGTTCCAGGACAGACTCCAAAGCCACAGAGAAACCCTGTCTCGAAAAACAAACAAACAAAACAAACAAACAAAAAAAAACCACCGAGATTTTATTCCTGAACTCAGCAGTAAAACAATTGCCCAGCATGTACAAGTCCTGGGGTTCAGTCCTCATACTGGAGGGGAAACAACAAAAACTAGGAAACCACGTTCCAGCTGAGACTGGCAGCTGTGTGCCTATAAACGAAATTGGGGAGGTCACGAGTTCAAGGTCATGCTTGTCCATGTAGAAAGACTGTAGTCAACCTAGGCCAGGCTACCTGAGACACTGTCTCAAAAATACAAAAAAAAAAAAAAAAAAAAAAAAAAAAAAAAAAAAAAAAAAAAAAAAAAAAAAAAAAAAAAACAGCACCTAGGAGACAAAGGAGCTCTGTGAGTTTGAAGCCAGCTTGGTCTACATATCAGTTCTATACCAGCCAGGGATAGAGAGAGAGAGATACTGTTTAAAAACAAACATCTAGTGCATATTTTATATTCTCCAATTCCTCCCCAGGACCAGGTTTTCATCCTACGTGTTCTTTTTGCTTATACTGGGTGTTAATTCCTATTATGAGAGCAAGGACTTAATTGTATTCCTCCTACCCCCAGCCTTGAAGGGCTTACTATATAAAAGGTGATCAAATTGCTTTTGACTGATCTTATTACAGCTAAAAGCTTACAGAACTTTGGTGAACTACCTACAGGAAAGAGACCAACTTATTAACTTAGAAATCCATGCTGTTTTAGGTGACACTTCAGACAGACCTGCTTCAGCATAAGAACTTTCCTTAAAAATGATCTAGTCACAATGACACCTTCACACGTAATTTTTATATTCTAGAACTATCATTAGCTAAAAACCAATTCTAGCCCAAATTGGTGGCATATGCCTGTGACCTGAGCTTTGGAGACTGGGGCAGGGGGATCAGGAATTCAAGGTTTTCCTTTGGCTACATAGTAAGTTTGAGGCCAGCTTGGGCTACATAAGACCGTGCCCCCAGAAATAAACAAGAAAGCAAGCATAGTTTTAAAACTTCCTCAGAGCTGGGGATGCGACTCAAGCAAACAAAACCCTCCCTTCCATTCTACAGGAAACCTTTGCGTTCCTTCAAGTCTAAAAGTCAAAGCAGACCTTAAACATCCATTATCTCCAGGGTCCTTTCCATTGGTTCTGACTCTGTGTTCTGTTGCCAAGCACATCTGTCACCCACAAGGTTCACAAGGAGAACCTTGCAATCAAGTCACACAACCCCAAAACTGCAAAATTAATTTCGTAATGTTTCAAGGTTACGATTTTGTGTAAGGTTGAATGTGTCACTGCCCTCAGCTCAAAATGGACTTGTATCTGTTTTGAAGAGACTGGAAAATGTAACACTATGAAGAAAATTAAAATTATTTCTATTAGGAATGGAAGCTATCTGTTAGGCGTGGTGCCTGGGCCTATTAGTCTAGTAGTTGAGAGGTTGAAGCAGGATGCCAAGATTAAAACTAGGCTGACCTGACCAGGAAAACCTTGTGGCTCCACCTCACCACCATCCTCAAAAAAAAAAAGGAAGAAGAAAAAAAAAGGGGGGGGGAAATACTTATTATTATTATTATTATTTTTTTTTTTTTTGGTTTTTCGAAACAGGGTTTCTCTGTGGGACAGCCAGAACTGTCCTGGAACTCACTCTGCAGACAAGACTGGCCTCAGAACTCAAAGATCCGACTCCCTCTGCCCACCCCCTAGTGCTAGGATTAAAGGTGTGTGTCATCACCACCCTCAAAATTTAACATTTTTAAAAAACTCAGAGAACCAGACTGGTTAAACTACACAGTGGTTCTAAATTATTACTATTTCCATGTTCCAGACAGTCCCTTTGATAAACTTTAGCCTAGTCCAAAGTCAAGGAGTGACTTTTTCCCCCACTAACAACCAAATGCTCACCGCCAGTACATTATCTAAGTTTAAAAAGGTATTTGTTCTGCGCATATAGCTTGAAAACAAATGATCTGCCCAAAGGGTCACTCTAAGTTACACTGACTAATTCTGAAACCAACACTATTTCCAGACCAACGTTTGTACATTTTGTCCTTATTGTTTAATTCTGTAATTATTTAAAGTGAGGCCCATCCTTCCCGGATTTTCCCCGGTGGTTTAATCTTTATTAGATGTATAAGTTTAGGAGTTCACTGTCCCTTTCCGCCAGACTTTGATTTGCCAGGCACTTTGGCCATTCTTTCCAGGACCGTCCACTGCCCTGTCCTTCATCCACTCAGACCTCGATACCCCTGTCCATCACTTCCGAACGAACCGTAAAGAGGTTACAAAATGAAAGGTCTTAGTTAGCACCATAAATGTATACCTAGAAGCTGGGGGCTGGGATAAAGAGAAGCCCCAGATAGGTAGCTTCCAGTACCAACAAGGCAGAAGGTGGCACGACCTGGAAGACGGAGCAACTCCATCTTTCTGAGTAGAGGGCACGGAATAACTAGGGACTCGGGACCCTGCACCAGGGTTAAGGACCTGGCTGTTCTCCCTCCTGCTCCTCAGCTATAAGTCACCAGTCTGCCTGGGGAGGCAAAGCTTTCAATTTCCTAGGGAACACACCCAGCCATCATTGCTTCGAGAAGGCTCGAGCGCACGAGGCAGGAGCCCTCTTCATCGAGGACAGAGCCCGCAAGACCTGGCCCTCATTTTCCCATCTCAAGAACACCGGGGAGGGCTCGATCCCTCTCGGGATGGAATTAAGGTCTTGAGAAAATCGCTGCCCTCCCGCCCGCGATGCTCTGAGGGCAATCCTCTTACGGTGACTGTTGTCACCTCCGGGCACCTTCTTAGGGTGACTCAGTGGTTTCCTTTCCCACGTGGCCCATGTTCGCATATATGGAGGGAGCGATCGCGGTGGGCACTGGGATGGCGGCCCTTGCCGGCTCCGCCGCCCGCTCGCCCGCCCGCCCGCCCGCTTGCTCCGAGAGATCTGGAATGAATGGGCGGCCGGGCCGCGCGCCGCCACCACTCACTTAGGAAGACGCGGTACTCGAGAGTGAAGGGCGCGGCGCGCTCCTCGCTGCTGAAGCCACTCATGGTGTCCGAGACGCGCCGCCACCGCTGCACAGGCACACGCAACCACGCAGCCCCGACACCCAGCAGCGGAACCGGAGAAGAAAGCCCGCGCCTGCGCACCAAGAGCTCACCAGCGGGTCCGCAGCCCCGTGCCTTTTATTGTGATAGGCCCTGCCCCCGCCCCGCCCGCCTGCGCAGGCGCACTCTGCCCGACGCGCCTCCGCAAGCCCCGCCCCCAGGACCGCCCCTGGCTCGCAGCCTGGGCCACGTGGCCGGCGCCGGCTACTCTCTAGAAGCTGTCAGCCTGTTGGCGGCTCCGCAGAGATACAGCACAAATTACTCTCCAAACGCACACGGGGCGCTCACCTTTGACTCCACTCATATCCTGCAGAGGAATTCCTTATCTCTGGAGGCCTTGATAAACCACCTGCTTCCCAGGCAGTCTTTTTTAAAGTTCAGGGTTTGGCTGACCCGGCTCTGAAAATTATAGGCTGTGACTTGGCATGCCTTAGAGCTACCAGCGAAGTGCCCGCTCTTCAATTTTTACATCGGTTGACATGGGGTAAATTTGCTCTTACTAATCTCCCTGACTCAATTTCTCTTCTGTGTTGTTGGGGGGTGGGGGTTCTGTTTGAACCTGTTCGAAGTCAATGATTCCTGCCCTCCCAATTGCGGAGATTTTCTATCCCCAGAGCCACTGGGATTTGAGATTGAAGCACTGGGAAGGCCCAGGAGTACACCCAGAGTCCCTTGAGGACATTTCTCTCAGGAGTAACTTCTTGGATCTTCTTTTCCTACTTTTGCTGCACCAGCTCAGGCTAGACACCATCCCGCAAAGACTGAGGCTGTGGACTTCGCTACCAGTCCTATAAGGTTAAATATATGAAGAGAGAGACACAGAGATTCTAATTATAAGCCAGGTATGGTGGCTCACATCTGCAACCCCAGAATTCAGGATGCTGAGACAGGAGGATTGCCACAACTTCAAGACCAGTCTGAGCTACATAGTGAGTTCCAGGCCACCCCATACTGTAGTATGAGGCTGTCTCAAAATAAGACAAATCTAATTATAACCCAAGAAATTATCCACATTTTAAAAAAAATAGCTAGTTTTGCTTTTAAAATGGTAGGCAGAATTTCTTTTTAAAATATTGTTTAACTATGTATTTTTTGTTTGTTTGTTTTTCGGGACCAGATTTTTTCTGTATAGTCCTGAATGTCTCGGAACTCATTCTGTAGACCAAGATGACCTTGAACTCACAGAAATCTACCTGCTTCTGCCTCTGAAATGCTGGGATTAAAGGTATGTGCCACCATCGCCCAGTTTAGCTACGTATTTTAAAGACAGTTTCCTTTAAACTAATTTCAAAACAATATTATATAAAAATGGCGTGTATAAACCAAGTATTAAGTGAAAACTTAATAAAATTAATTTCTAAATTGGCATGTTTGTATATACATGTCGCCCCAGTGCTTGGGAAGTAGAGGCAGGGGGATCATGAGTTCAAAGTTATCCTTGGTCAGTATGGACTATATGAGACCCTGTCTCAAGAAAAAAAAAAAAGATAAAGATAAATTTCTCATTAGTTTGTGCTCCTCCCAACTGCTCTACCGGCTGACACCCACTAATTTTCAGAAGGCTGTGACTCACTTACTTTTGAACATAACACCACACTGTTTCAGAACACGAAGGCAGAAAAAGGATATATTGTAGAGTAATAGCCTAGTCAGTAATACAGTGTAGGCATGAAGACAGGAATTGCTGCACATAATAGTACGCAGGAGCCAGTGGGAATGGGAATATGTTAAGGGCTACACCTCTGATTGAGTCCCTCTGTCTTTTTTTTTCCCCCTTTGAGCAGATGGAACCAGTTTTCTTGGACAAACCCCGCGTTTTATCTCTGACTGAATGGACAGAAATGACACAATAATACTAGCCTACATGCACTTTTCCTCAGAGCCAGATGAGGTGATTACATCTCCCTGACCTCTGGACTTAAACTCTCTCTGATCCACTGAATATATTCAGAGAGCCAATCAGTACTCACTATAGTAAAACGCCCAGCCCTGTGCTTTGTAACTTTCCCTAGCCAGCAAGGGTAATAAGCCCCAAGGGCCTTGAGGACCTTGTTCAGACAGGCTTGGTATCAGGTTCCTATAATCCCAGCCCTTAGGAGACCAAGACAGGAGGATAACAAGTTTGATGCTAGCTTAGGTTCTCTAGTAAGACCCTGTCTGAAAACACTGCGCTGGAGGGGCCTTGGGCTCAGCAGTTAAAACATTTTGTGCTCTCGCAGAGGACCCAGGGTTCAGTTCCCAGCACTCACAGGAAGTTTACAACCTTCTGTAACTCCAGTTCCAGGGAATCTAGTGCCCTGTTAATGGCCTTGGGTCTCCAGGACCCATGCAGTGTGTACATACATACATACATACATGCATACATAATGCAGGCCAATCACTCATATATATTTTTTTTCCAGACATGGTTTCCCTGTGTATCCTTGGCTAACAACCATCTGTCACTCTAATTTCAAGGGATTTGATGCCCTCTTGAGGTCTCAGTGGACCTCAGGCACACAAGCACATACATACATCCAAATAAAACATCCATATATATAAAATAAAAATAATGATTTGTTTGTTTGTTTTCTTTTTTTTGAGACAGCGTTTCTCTGTAGCTTTGGAGCCTGTCCTGGAACTAGCTCTTGTAGACCAGGCTGGCCTCAAACTCATAGAGATCTGCCTGCCTCTGCCTCCCAAGTGCTGGGATTAAAGGTGTGCGCCACCACTGCCCACCCTGCAAAAGTGTTGTTCTTTAAGGCTCGTTCTTAACAGAGATAAAATTATAAAGTCCTTTTCCCAAGGTCAGGTATTCAGATAAAGCTACCATTCTCTCAGGGGTCTTGGAGAAAGTCCTTACTTGCTAAAAAGGGAGTCACCCTCCTTCTCTGGCAAAGGGAACTTGTGGCCCTTCCAGTAATGCGGCTGTTGTGCCTTAGAACTTGTCAAGGGCAATGCCATCCCCTGGGCTCCCTCCTGTTCCCATATTGCCATGGAAGCCTTTTCCTTGACACCTTGCCTTCCCAGGAGACAGCATTAAGAGCTGGATACAAACTTGTTCTGTTCTTCCTTCGAAATGGCTCATTTAGTTTCTTTATTAGCTCAATTCAAAATCATTAATTTAAAGGCTAAACCTGACAGGAATGGAATATAAAGTCCTCATTTTATAAAAGCTGCTAACTTATTGTAGATTGTTAGGAAATACAAGTTAATAGTCAGTCATCCTTAAATTATTGATATAATTAAATTCAGGGATAAGTCTTATTTACTCCCCTGTATATGTTTTCAAAGTCAAGCTTAAAACAAGTAACTTGAAGCCAGGCAGTGATAGCCTTTGATCCCAGCACTCGGGAGGCAAAGGCAGGCAGATCTCTGTGAGTTCGAGGACAGCCTGGTCTACAGAGCTAGTTCCAGGACAGGCTCCAAAGTTATAGCGAAGCCCTGTCTCAACAAACAAACAAACAAAATCAAAAACAAAAAACAAGTAACTAGAAACAAAGTTTGTCTAAACAGATATACCTAGGCAACCCTCAAATACTTCAGAGAACTGCAGAATATGGCATTTAAAATGGTGATTTAGTCGGGCAGTGGTGGCACCTTTAATCCCAGCATTTAGGAGGCAGAGGCAGGCAGATCTCTGTGAGTTTGAAGCCAGCCTGGTCTACAAGAGCTAGTTCCAGGACAGGCTCCAAAGCCACAGAGAAACCCTGTCTCGAAAAACCAAAATAAATAAATAAATAAAATGGTGATTTAAAAGTTTATTGTCAGACAGAGCCTCCCAGGTCCTAGCAGTGACCCAAGGTCTCCAAAGAAGATTATGGAACACGATGTCTCTGCCTGGATTATGATGATCTGACCACTGGTTGAGATGCCCCAATGCAAAACCTGCTGCCAGGACCTGGTCAAGACTGTGGGAAAACAACAGGACCCTGGAGAATTAATTGCACCACTTTTGCCTAGACAAAATAAGGTGTTTTCCATGTCCCTCTTCCACAGCACCTTATGAGCCTGGCGAAGATTGCTGTTCTTATACTTCTTCCTCTGGGTATGGCTGTATATGGACTGGTCCCTGTCATTTTTAATAGATTCGGAAGCTGCTTGGTCTGAACTCAGGTATAATTTATTCATCATTCTAGGATCTCTGATAGTATTGATGGCTAGGTTAGCTATAATTTTGTCACTTTGGCAGCATCACACAACTAGATCCTAGATTCTTCCACAAGGCTATAGCCCGCTTGTTAGCTCATATTATATATATGAAAATCAAGACTTGCTTTTTCTTTTTTTTCTTTTTCTTTTTTTTTGGAGACAGGGTTTCTCTGTGGCTTTGGAGCCTGTCCTGGAACTAGCTCTTGTAGACCAGGCTGGTCTCGAACTCACAGAGATCCACCTGCCTCTGCCTCCCGAGTGCTGGGATTAAAGGTGTGCGCCACCACCACCCAGCAAGACTTGCTTTTTCTAAAGCTACTAGGTCTCTTGATAAAAAAAATGTTTTAAGATATATAAAAGTCTGAGAATATGAACGCTCATAAGCTTTGAGGGTCTCAGAAAATGATTTAAGATGTAAATACAGGTTACAATGGTATAAATAGATGATTAAGATATGAAAAATGTTTCATATTTCTTTACCCTTCTATGGTATAGTTCTGATAAGCTGGTAGAGCAATGACTACTTACTGTTTGGGTCACAAGGTCAAGATTTTAGATTTATTTTGATTGTCGTCTAAATATAAACTTAAAGATGTTCCTTATCAGGCCAAAGACATTTCTGTCCAATCCATACCTGGCTCCCTGGACAGAAGGAAAATGTACATGCTTCTAACCCAAATCTGTAGTTTTGGCTAGGACTCAAAGTTACGAGTCTATCCCTGCTATTTTACAGATATCTGCCATCTGCTTTTGCTATGATATGGATTTCAACATGGACCTGGAAGTTTCAAATGTATTATTTTACTTGAAGTACATAAATTTTTAACTTCTGTCCCTAGTTTGAACTTGTCTCAACAGGTTTCTACTTCACTGGCAGACACATCTAAGCATCAGTTGCTAACTACAACTTGCTCTGAATAACTGCAAGCCCAGGCTTGCTGAAAGCTGATGTGGACCAATCCAGCTGTCGTGAATGCTTCCTGTCTCTTCAACAGAGTCTGCAAAAATTCCCTCGTTTCTTTTGACTAGCACTTCAGCCTTCTTAGCCCCTGACAACAATGCCCCAAAGTCAGCCTGAAGCAGTTACAGGAAAGAATGTTATCCTGTGATCCCTGGTTGAGATGTCAAGTCTAAAAAAAAACTCCCTTACATAAGGGGACTATGTGCAGCACTGGGTAAAAAATGTTGTTTCTGTGTTGACCATTCAGGGGTAGGTAGTCAAAGAATCTATGGCCAAAGTTAGAGAAGGACTGGCCGAACGAAAAAAAAAAAATCGTGAGGCCAATCAGGGATGATTTGAGTCCTGGTTCAATTCATCACCCTGGTTTTCTACCTTAATTTCCACTCTGCTGTGTCCACTCCTTATTCTAGTTATGCTACTTACTTTTGGGCTTTGCATTTTAAACAAATTGTTACGGTTTATAAAAGAAAGATCGGGGGCCATCCAGCGGATGGTATTATGGACCCAATATCAGTCCCTCCTCCAATAGCTCAGGGAAACTATAGAGCTTAAGAGAGTCCCATGATTGGATTCTCAGGGACCAGCCAGAGTGGGGAACGTGAGGACCTGACATTGCAGACTCCACTTTAAAGAAGGGGCTTTATGGGCTGGAGAGATGGCTCAGTGGTTAAGAGCTTTGCCTGCTCTTCCAAAGGTCCTGAGTTCAATTCCCAGCAACCACATGTGCTCACAACCATCTGTAATGAGATTTGGTGCCCTCTTCTGGCCTGCAGGGATACATGCAGGTAGAACACTGACTACATAATAAATAAATAAATCTTTAAAAAAAAATAAAGAAAAAAAATAAAGAAGGGGCTTTATCTTAAGCTATATAGTGATGAGGGCCAACCTCAGTTCCAGGAATGTTCTGTGATAGCAGAATTTGAATGGACACCCTAGAAATAGCCAATCAAGGAGCTAAGGAGCAGGGTCATTAAATTTAATGAGGTCCAGATGTTTTCTGCGGACATCCTAGTCCTTACAGATATCCTAACAACAATTTATGGTCCTTTGTTAACAGTTCACGCTCGAAGCTTCACCAGTAGTTTCAGAAATCATCTTACTCTGTATCCTCTTCACCCAATCCCAAGACCCCAAAACGTATCCGCCCTACTTGCCACCATTCCCCTTTAAAAGCTCTCCTTTCCCCACGCTCAGGGCCTCATTCTCTTCACACCCACTGTGTTGGTATGTTGGAAGAGTGTGGTCCAGACTCGAGTTCGTTAAACAAGCACCCTTATGTATTTTGCATCGGAAATAGACTCTGTGGATTCATTTGGGGTTCTGTGGCATGGGCATAACAGTACTCTGCCAGAGCTAGATTAATAGCTTATCAGAATTTTATTGATTAATGTTAAGACTATGGAGTTCTTTTTGTTTGTTTGTTTGGTTTTGTTTGTTTGTTTGTTTTTTCGAGACAGGGTTTCTCTGTGGCTTTGGAGCCTGTCCTGGAACTAGCTTTGTGAGCCTCGAACTCACAGAGATCCGCCTGCCTCTGCCTCCTGAGTGCTGGGATTAAAGGCATGCGCCACCACCTCCCGGCAAGACTATGGAGTTTTGGGGGTCTTAATATAACAGTAGCCATAATGAGAGAGAGAGAAATTGGGAACATGTTGTATTCTTTTAAATGTCTCAAATCACTTTCTCTTTCTCCTCAGACCTTAATAACTTGCATCTGTACACCTTAAAACACTTTCTTAGAACCTAAAATGTTGCCAGTGGTTTCTTCTTTTCAGTCATGAAACTGTCCCAGCAGGAATGAAAATATTCTAGAGAGACATTTGTGTCCTGCCTGTTGCTTATCAGACTTCAAAATAACGGCCCTCCAAAACTGGAATCTGCCCCAGGATTGCATGCTGAGAGAGGAGACTGAAGCCTGGTACAGCCGGGTGGACTGGTCTCTGGGAAACAGGCACTGCACAGTCCCGGTAACTTGTAAGACTGCCTTGACTGGAGCAGAGCTAGCGATGATGGGAAGGACCACACTTTGACCACTGTTTAGCTGTACAGACTTCTTGCCTTCCATTTAAATTTGAATTATGTCAGGACCCAAAAGACAGACTCGGGGTGGGGTAGGAGTCCTCTTTGTCCCTCTCCCCTCTTTTTCTTCTTTCTTTTTTTTTTGGGGGGGGCGAAGGGATGGATGACACAGGGTCTCACCAAGTAGCCTTGGCTGGCCTGGAACTCAGAGAGCCACCTGCCTCTGTCTCCTGAGTGCTGCGATTAAATTAAAGGTGTGCTCTGTCCTGCCTGGCTCTTTTTCTTTTGCTAAGTATTACTTTATCTTTCAAGTTCAGGGGCTGGGCTCTGACTCTGACAATCACAGTTCTGTTTCCTGTGATCAAGGGCAGACTGCTAATGTGCTTCCTTATCTTAAAGTGCACATATACTTCTAAGTGCTTATTTCAAGCCATAGAGATTTGGGGGTTATTGCCGTAACATAATCCAGCAAAATCCGATGAATACAAGTGATTCACGCTGCAGAGTCCCATGAGACATCAGCCCAGGAGCCAAGCCAGCATGAAGAGATCAACATCAAAGAATGATGAGACACTACCCAAGCCCTATGATGATGTCTTAAAGCCGCTGACTTAAACAACCCTGGATCTGGTTGGCCTCCGAATGTCTCATTCCATTACAAAGTAATTCCTTGCAGTTTTATGGTAAAACTTGGGTTCAATTGAAGATTTCTGTTTCATAAAATTAAAAGTATCTCGACGAAAGCAGATGGATGGCCCAGACAAAAGCAAAATCCTGACACAATTATAGCATCCAGAAGCCTGGAAGACATCGTGCTGAATAATGAGAGCCCATGACTTCAGCGCCAGTGCCTCAAGCTTCTGCTTAAAAAAATAGATAGATAGATAATTAGATAGATAGATAATTAGATAGATAGATAGATAGATAGATAGATAGATAGATAGATAGATAGATAGATAGATAGATAGATAGAGCGAGCCAGCCAGATTGTAATCCCAGCAGTGGGGAGGCTGAGGTAGGAGGATCAAAACAATAACGGGGGTTAGGAGGGCTGGAGGGATGGCTCAGAGATTAAGAGCATTCATTGCTCTTCCAAGGATCCAAGTTCAATTTCCAGTTCATAATAGCACTTCGTTGGTGTCTGTAACTCCAGGAGCTCTGACACCTTCACACAGCTACACATGCAAGCAAAATACCAATTCACACAAAATAAGAATAAATAACTCATGAACATTTTATTTATTTATTTGAGACAGGGTTTCTCAGTGTAGCCTTGACTGCCCTGGAACTCAGTCTGTGGACCAGCCTGGCCTTGAACTCATGGAGATCCACCTGTCTCTGCCTCCTGAGAGCTGGGATTAAAGGCATGTGCCACACCATCTGGCCTAAAAATGTTTTTTAAAAATAACAAAATGGCCGGGCGGTGGTGGCGCATGCCTTTAATCCTAGCACTCAGGAGGCAGAGGCAGGCAGATCTCTGTGAGTTCAAGGCCAGCCTGGTCTACAAGAGCTAGTTCCAGGACAGGCTCCAAAGCTGCAGAGAAACCCTGTCTCGAAAAAAAAATGATGTATATATGCAATATCTCTAACATAAGCCATTTACATATAAATGTTTTTATGTGTGCATATTATGTCATTCCCGCTTATATGTTATCAACAAAGCCCTGTGATCCTGTCTGATGTCAGTGTGTGTGGAAATTTGGTCTTTAAAGGGGCACTGCACATAGGCAAGCATGTATGTGAAGAAAGAAGCAGATACTGGGTACAGCAATATTTTTGATCATTAAATTCTTGGTCACATATGTTCATCTCTCCCCTCACCCACCAGGGTGGATTTGCAGCATCTCCTGCCGCTTATAGTATCATATCCAAATATGCTTCTCTAATCCAGAAGCTTAGGAGCATAGAAACAAGCAAGCACTCTGGACTCTCTATCTAGTTCTAATGTGCAGTTTTTGAACAAAGATTGACTGCCAGCACCTCCCAGCACTTAGGAAGCAGAAGCAGGAGGATCAGAAGTCCAAGGTTATCCTCTGCTACTTACTGCGCTGAGGCCAGTCTCATAAACAAACAAAAATCAGCATATACTGACTTTCATATGCTGAAGGAGGAGGTGGCACACAACCACCCCGAATCTGGGACTTGTATTTCCGCTGGGTGTAGGAGGTATCAATCGATGGGTTCAGTCTCCCCACAGCTGCCCCCCGGTATCATTTTTCAAGGCTTTTGGCTTTTTAATTCCGAAGGGTCGTTTTGTTCCAACCACGCACCCTGGCTGTATATGGAAAATCCTTGGGAGCCGAGTTCTTGTCAGCCTTTGTCCTGCCCACAGAGACTTGAGAACAGAAAAATTGTTCTTCAGCAGCCATGGGGCCCTTTCCCCCGGACCGGTGTTAGTCGATTACACAACACTCTTGAGACCATGGGTAGCCTCTGCGGTTCCAGGCAGCTCCACATCATCGTATCTGTAGCTCTTTCTCCCCAGACGCAATTATTAAGGAAAGATTTAAATTTCCTAAATTATTTTCTCGATGGATCTATCCCAAGACTAACTTTGACCTAGTCACGCTTATTACTCAACGCATTTCTCAATTTCCAGCCCTTCTTTGTCATAGGCAAGCAACAGTTCAGTCTCTTGACCACAGACTCTTGGATTCTCTCTCTCCTGCCCCCTGCTTATTTAGCCAATTCTTTGTCAAGCTCATTTCTTGCTTATAGAAAGAATTCTGTCCAGCATGGTGGTGGCCCATGCCTCTAATCCCAGCACTTGAGAGGGAAAGGCAGGTGGATCTCTGTGAGTTCCAGGCCAGCCAGGGCTACATAGAGAGATGCTGTGTTAAAAATAAGTAAATAAATAAATCTTGTCACACGCACCTAAAAGCAGCCAAGTAAAATATCCTTGTCTTAACCTGTGAGCTACTCAGTGGTTAATCTGATTTCCAAGTGGCTGAAGAACTCACCAGCAAGTCCCAAATGAATGACATAATTGTTTTGTTCCTGATACTATTACTCAATCCGTCTATTTTTCTCTTTTGTTCTTTTTTTAAAAAATTAATTTAAAAATTTTTGAAACCAAGATATCCTGAGATCCAGACTGGCTGTGATGTCACTACACATGGCAGAGAAGGAACTTGAACTCCTGCTCCTTCACCCCCATTCTCAAGCAATGAGATCACAGATGTGTACTGCCATGCCCATTTGTGTTTGGTTTTGCAGCACATAGGGATTTGTGCATGCTAGATAAACTCTTCAGCAACCAAACTACATGCACAGCCCATATTAGTCTGTTTTTAAAATTATGTTGTAGGAGATATGTTACTGTAACAGACAACCTTCCTCTCACCAAACACCACACTCTTGATTTTGTTGCAGAAAACTAAGTGCTCATGTTTCTTTCAGAGTACACACACACACACACAATTGTTATTACATTGTGTATTTATTATATACATTGTATATATCAGACATATACACACATATACTATCATGTACATATGTATGGTCTATACAACACACACATATATTATATATGCAATGTACATGAAAAATGCAAATTGTAAAATATATAAAACATATTGTATGTGTTATATACAGTGTAATGTATATCACTATTACATTGAGTTATATGTGATATATAACTATATTTTACAGTATATAATAGTGTATATTACAACATGTATTATATATGAATGTGCACATACACATATATAATACATATGCAAATGCATATATGTTGTGCATATGTTATGGTGTGATACACAATACAATATAAATACTGTATATATGTGTATAGATTATATGATATATTGTAATATATCTTTTTTTTTTTTTGGTTTTTCAAGACAGGGTTTCTTTGTGTAGTTTTAGAGCCTGTCCTGGAACTAGCTCTTGTAGACCAGGCTGGCCTCGAACTCACAGAGATCCGCCTGCCTATGCCTCCTAAGTGCTGGGATTAAAAGCGTGCGCCACTACCACCCGGCTGTAATGTATCTTTTTATATATATGTATGTATACAGAGTCTCGCTATGTAGCCTTAATTGGTCCCAAATTCATAGAGATTCACTTGCCTCTGCCTCTAGAGTGCTGAGATTAAAGGCATGCACCACCACACGTAGACATACAGTGGCTCTTAATGCTTTCGGTTATATTGACAACTGCCCACTTTCCATTCACAGAATCAGGTTCAACATCAAATAGTAGGGAAGTATACTCATGTACAGGAGCTACTGTAGGACAGCGATGGATGCACACTGCTGTTACAGGAACAAGCATGAATGCCGGGAAACAACACAATCTTGGATACTTTTGACAGGACCTCGAGAAAGCTATTTTTGTTGTTGTTTGAGACAGGGCTGGCCTGAAATTCACTACGTAGACTGGGCTGGCCTCAAACTTTTAGAGGTCTGCCTGCCTCTGCCTCCCTATAGAGGAGATTTAAAAAGTCACAGGATATCGCACTGGGTCCAAGAAAGCTCTTCTACAGGGGTAGCTCTCCCCACCTCTCATATATTCATGCACACATTGATAGATAATCACATAAATACAGGAGAGCATGGCACAGACACAATAGGCCCAGGACAGCAATAGAGTCAGAGTACACAACTTGGGGTTGCGTTTTTATAGTCTATTATTATAAAACAGAAAATATTCCAGGACAGGCTCCAAAGCTACAGAGAAATCCTGTCTCGAAAAATCAAAACAAAAAACAAAAACAAAAAAAAATCCAGAAAATAATCCAGGATTACCAATGACTGTGGCCAGGATTTTATAGAAGCAAAAGCATGTGGTAGGCCAAAAGTCTCAAGGGGGAGGGTTAGAAATGGGTCTGGAACTCAGAAGAGAAAGGCTGGAGCCATTTCCTTAGTAGTGGGTGTTATGATTTGCTGCTGGCCTGGTCTGTCACCTGGGTACCCTGTCCCTTTATAAGAGACAAGCCCTGCCCTCTCCTTCCAGCAAGGGAAGTGGATATCCCTCCTCCTCCAGTCTGCACTCTCTCTTTCTGTCTCTCTCCTGAAAAGGTAACTTCTGCTCTCCCCCACCCCATCTCTCTGTCCCATCTCTCTTTGGAAGAGGTGGCTGCTGCCTCTTCTCCCTCCCCCCATGTTTCTCGTTCTCTTTCCCTCTCCCTTTCCCCTTCCCTTCCATAACCCACTAAATAAACTCTATATCCAAACTCTCTCTGCATGATGTATCTGTCTGTCTCTCACCCTCCATGGTCTCCCACCCGCCAAAGTGACTCGCCAAGGCCTCAGGGGATTCAACAAGGCCTGGAACCCACCGAGTCCTTGAGTCACCCCTCATGGGACTGCCACCCCTTGTGGGGTCAAACTTCCCCCCTTATATCTTTTTATTTATTTTTGGTTTTTCGAGACAGGGTTTCTCTGTGGTTTTGGAGCCTGTCCTGGAACTAGCTCTTGTAGACCAGGCTGGCCTTGAACTCACAGAGATCTGCCTGCCTCTGCCTCCTGAGTGCTGGGATTAAAGGCGTGTGCCACCACCGCCTAGCCCCCCCTTATATCTTTAAAAAAGAATAACAGTGGGAGCTAATGAAGGTCAGGCCATCTAGACCAAAGGCTCTCAACCTTCCCAAAGCCACAACCCTTTAATACAGTTCCTCATGTCGTGGTGACCCCCAACCAAAAAATTATTCTCATTGCTTCTTCATGGCTATAGTTTTGCCTTTGTTATGAATCGTAATATAAATATCTGTGTTTTCTGATGGTCTTAGGTGACCCCTGTGAAAGGGTCACTTTACCCCCAAAGGGGTCGCCACCCACAGGTTGAGAACCACTGACCTGTAGGAACAGCACAGAATGAGAGGGACAGAGGGCAGGGGACAGAATCCAGAAGAGGCCTGTATTCTGGAAGGTTATGAGAAGAGGCGTCCTCAGAGGGAAGGGCTAGATCAGGAGATATGCACCTTAGCAGCCACACAGGCGTTTTTAGAAGTGGGCAGTCACCCCTGTACACAGCTGGCTTCCCTGCCTGGGTGGCTCGTGAGCATCTCATTGTTAATAAGACTGAGCGTGTACTCACTGGGTCTCCTTTAAATCTTCTGCCTTGGCAAGACTGTACCTGCCTAGATGGTGGACCTGGGAATTTCTCTGGGTTCATCCTGGTAGTAGCCCTACCCAACACCCACTCACCGTTCCCCACTCTTGCCTAACAGGGCTGTTGTTCTTTATAACTGCAGTCACCTGACCCTGTACACACATCCTTGTGCTTCTGGGAACTCGGTGCCAGCCGCAGGGAACATCCCTGATTAGACCAGTTTAATCATCAAGTCTCTGTTCTTCTTGCTAATGTCTGCTTTGGCTGTGGTTATGTGACTCAAAGCTCTATAAAGGGAGTTGTGAGAGGGGCTTAAGGAAAAGGCTCTCTTGCTTCTGTGGGAGCCATGCTGGAAGGGGCCCTCTCTTCTTCACTTGGGCACGTCTGTGGAATTTTACTAACCATGACCTTTCACCTTAGAAGGGGAGTCTGCGGGTAATGGTGGTAGTGTCTACAGTGAAGATGCAAAGTGAAGAACCTTGGTCCTCATGATGCTCCTGGATATGTCTTCTTCACAGCTTGCCTCCCCCTTCCCCAGATGAATAACAGATCAGAGGCTGGGTGTGATGTAGGACTCCAGCAGATCAGTCCTGTTCTCCCAGCCTTGGTTGACCATGAACCAAAGGGAGGGCCTCTTCTAGAAAGAAACATGGGAATATTATGGGATTCCCATAACAAGAAGTTGGCTCCAGAACGGTTACCTGTTGAAGTCATGGAACCACAAGTATTATACAGTAAATGTCCAGAGGACAGATTCCTTGACAGACCCACACATGTACCACTTGTGGGGACCTGTTTGCAGAGCTTCGGGAACACTTGTCTTTGGATAGTCGCTGTCAATTCTGTAAAAACCTTGTGAAGCCATGACTCCTCTCCCCCCCCCTTCAAAATAGGATCCATTCCCAAAATACCTCAGCAGTGTGACTTCCTCCTATAAGGGGCAACGGAATGACCTTCCATGGGGTCTTAGAGCCATAACATTAACTCTTTGTACTAACAGTCAAATCTTCATAAAGTCAATCCCCCACAACTACCTTTGCTAATAGACCACATAGGAACTTCAAAAAGATAGAAAGACAATGTGCCCTCCCCTACTGACGAACAGGTCTGGGCTCCCCAAAGCTGGTTATCATAGTGGAGACTGGGGTGAGGGAAGTGGGTGAGTCCAGGGTTCAGGGACGCCTAGAGATCTTACCTGATGGTTTGGAATGTCAAGTTATTTCCCCTTGGATACTGGCCCTTCGTGGGTGGTGCTACCTTTTCCTGGAGCGTTGCTTTGCCAGGTCCTACCTGTTTTTCTTTTTTATGATCTGAAATGCATGTTGATATCATTGTCAATGTCTGTGTGGGTTGTCTAGCCTGGAAACCTCATAGGAGGAGGAACAGCAAAGAAAGAGGAACAAGCACAGCAAGGACACCAGGAACAAAAAAGAGCGAAGGATAGCGTGGGCATTAGGGAGAGCATAGAAAGAGTAAGGAACATGCAGAGGTGATATGCTTGAGTTAATTTTTTTTTTTATTTACCCTCAGACCCTATTAGTCAGATTTTTGCTTGCTGTAGACAGCCTGCTCTGAGACCTGACGGGGTGCTGAGACTGGTACTCAAAGCCCCCCTGATAGGTACCTAACTCCATTTGGGCCAATGAGGGTAGGCTGTTTCCCACTCACAACAAGAGAGACTTCTCTGTCCACCTCTCTGTGCACGCACAAGCAAATGCACTAATCTAATATTACTGTCGTTAAATATAATAACAAATAATTAAGGAGCAGAGGTCATTCTAGGAAAAGAAAGATAATAATTGCCTTCAGAAATAAAGTTTATTAAAAGTCCTCATGGCCATGACTGGGCCTTGAGGTAGGAGGAAGAAAACATTAGACAGAAAATGGTACAATGTATGAAAAGCAACTAAATGGTCTTCAAGGGAAGGAGAGGCTTAACCTTTAAAACCTGAAGAAGAGCTTCCTTAAGAGTGAGAAGAAGAGGGAGAGACAGCAGAAAGAGCCAGAGAGACTTCATCAGAGCAAACCCAAAAGCCATCTCCCTAATATCAGCCTTGTCTAAGTTGCGGGAGGGGAGGCTGGCAGGAAGTTTTACATCACATGACTTAGTTCAACACAGCCTATGTGACAGAGAGCACAGAGGAGCCAGGTACTTGTTAGGACCATAGAGCAGAGATTCAACCACCACACAGAGAGCTTCTTAATTCTCTGTCCCATGGAGAGCCACAGGGAGACATGGCCTGATACTGCCAGGCTATAGGATGTGGCCTTTCAAAGGTGACCACTGTCTTCAAAGGGGTCGTAGACCTGTGTTCTAACAGCCAGTGACCACATTCTCCACCACACGGAAAAACAGATGGGGTGACATTCGTACCGCACATGGCAGAGGTGTGGACACAGCCTGACTTCCAGGCTGACTGACTTCTTGGATCCACACATCAGCCAGTCTCTTGCACTTGCCTTGCACGCTTCCTTACACCAATAAGGTTCCTGTTCCGGGTGACTGAGAGCATTGCCAACAATCCACCCACCCCAACAGGTCAGGTCATACTGAATCCATCTCTCCAAGGTCTCTTATACTTCCCTTCCTCATCCTGACTGCCTCAGCCAGTCTCCTTAGCTCTCCTCTGGATTCTGCAGATGCCTCCTCCTTGAGGAGGAGGCTGTGAACTCCATCACCCTCCAGTCCACTGTCGCTGCTACTACTGTGAGGTTTCACCTCCCTACTTCACGCCGCCCTCCTCTCCAAGTGTCCTCTAGCTCAACCCTTCAGGTTAATTTTAGGTTGTTTCTGGGAATCCATTTCTGATACCCCTCAAGCTGTCCCCTAACCTCTTTCACCAACCATATGAGACCCCACTACAAGAAGGATTGTACCATATTGTGATTTTTTTTTCTCTTCTGCCTTTGCCACTGGAAAGTAGGGAAGTTCATGAACCTCCCACCCCCCACTAATACTCAACAGAGTATTATAAGTTTTGAATGAACCTGCTAGAATTTTTATCTAAACTCTCCTGTTGTTGTCTTAGTTATTGTTCTATTGTTGTGAAGAGACACCACGACCAAAGCAACTCTTATTTTAAAAGAGCATTTAATTAAATTTGCTTTCAGTTTTAGAGGTTTAGTCTGTTGCCATTTTTTTTTTAAATTGTTGCTGCCTTTCTTTTTGTTTTTGTTTGTTTTTTGTTTTCCGAGAGAGGTTTCTCTGTGTAGCTTTGGAGCCTGTCCTGGAACTTGCTCTTTAGACCAGGCTGGCCTCAAACTCACAGAGATCCGCCTGCCTCTGTCTCCTGAGTGCTGGGATTAAAGGTGTGCGCCACCACCTCAAGGCTGTTGCTGCCTTTTAAGCTATGGCTCTCCTAGTCAACAACTCCACTCCTACAGCAGCGGTTAGCCATAAGAGCTGCAGCCTGAGGAAATTCTGTTCCTTCAGGCACCGACTCTTCCAAAGCTACAAAGGGGATTTATCTAAATCTCTGTCTCTCTCAAGAACTCAAGATTCAAAGGCTGAGGTAGAAGGAAATCCTGCTCCCCAGAGAGGCTGAATAGCAAGCAGCTCTCCTGGCTCACCAAGGTGTCCTCCTGTGGCTCCTCCCCCCTCTTTAAAAACCCTTCTCCACTTGGCTCCTCCCTACAGCCTCCTGTTAGGTAGTCGCTGATGTAGCCTCCTCATCACAGGTGAATTTTATTTAATCAAACACATCTTTGCATCATTAAACAAATGTTCCAGAACATTAACAAAAGTAACACACCTTAAAATAATATTCTACAACATTAGTCCATGATCAGCATGGTTGGAAGCAAGAAGACAAGAAGCTGGAGCAGAAGCTGAGAGTTTTACATCCTGATCCCCAGGCAATAGGCAGAGAGAGACAGAGACGTCTACTTTTGAAACCTCAAAAACCACCCTGGCACCAAACTTCCTCCAACAAGGCCACACCTCCTAATCCTTCCCAAACAGTTCCAGTAACTCACACCATAGCATTCAAACATATGAGCCTTTGGAAGTCATTCTCATTCAAATTGAAACCAAGATTTAATTAAGTCTTAATTTTACAGAAATTTTGTTTTCCCTTAAAGTCACCTGTTAAATGACTGAGCCTTGACCTTGGCTCCAGAAATGCGCAGCAATAATGGAATTTGAGCAGATATCCTGCCTGAATATAGCCAATTAAGGAGCTAGGGAGCAGGGTCATAAAATTTAACAAGGTCCAGATGTTCCTAGGAGACATCCTGTCCTTGAAGATACCTTGTCAGTTATTAATGGCTCTTTGTTAGGGTTTTCGTGCCCCACAACTGACCAATGGTTCCAAAAACTACCTTACCCTATGCCCTCCTTACTCAATCCCAAGGTGACAAGACAAAAACTCCCCTGATTACAGCGTTTCTCCCACTGAGATGGCATGCTGGAGGTGTAGTCCAAACTCGAGTTTGAATATTAAAAACCCTCCTGTACTTTACATAAGAATCCAGCTCAGTAGAGTCTCTTTTGAGGGATAATTAACTTGGGCATAACAAAACCACTATACATGTCTCTTCGTCAATAGGTCATAAGACAGGTGATTTGGTGTCGTGTGAAGAACACCAGACTACCCAGGTGTGGTGGCACAGTCAAATATCGAAGATAAGGAAATGTGTTCCCAGAATACACGGTGGCATAGGGGTGCAGGCCCGGGTTCTGCTTTACTCTAGGATTCAGGGCCCCTCAAATAAGCTAGGGTTCTGAGTTAGAGCCTCTGCTCTGGCTCTGCCATCTCCCACAGTTTCCTATCCTCTCTGGGTACATTAGATCCCCTCTCATGAAATCAACTGTCAGTTGGGTGGTGGTAGTGCATGCCTTTAATCACAGCATTTGGGAGGCAGAGGTAGGCACATCTCAGTGAGTTCGAGACTAGCCTGGTCTACAAAGCAGGACAGTTATACAGAGAAACCCTGTCTCGAAAACACAAAACAAAAAAACAAACAAAAGAACTCTGGTGTCTAGTTAAGGTTTTTTTATTTCAAGGAGGCCTTGATTTCCTAGAGCTCCTGCTATGTCATTAAACACCATGAACACTGCAAAGATCATTCAAAACATTTCCTAGGGGCTGGAGGGGTGGCTCTGTGGTTAAGAACACTTGCAGATCTTCAAGAGGACCTGAGTTCAATTCTCAGCAACCCACATCAGGAGGCTCACATCTGCCCTAACTCTAGCTGTTAGGGTGAGGATCCCATTGCCTCTTCTGACCTCCCCCATCACCCACACATACATGGTACATTCACAAGACACACAGGTACATACATAAATAATAAAAAAAATTATTGAAAGTATTTAAAGATAAAACTTTGCCTGAAGTCAGGAGTGGTGGTGCTAACTTACCATCCCAATATTGGGGAGGTGAAGGCAGGAGGATCAGGGGTTCGAGGCCATCCTCAGCTATACAGAAAGTTTGGGGCAAGCTTAGACTAGATAGGACTCTCTAAAAACCAAAACAGTCTGGAGAGTTGGCTCTACAGTTAAGAGTACATACTATTCTTTTTGTTTGTTTGTTGTTTTCCATGACAGAGTTTCTTTGTGTAGCCTTGGCTGTCCTGGAACTCATTCTGTAGACCAGGCTGGCCTCGAACTCACAGAGATTCACCTGCCTCTGCCTCCCAAGTGCTGGGATTAAAGGCATGCGCAGCCGCTGCCCAGCTAAGAGTACCTATTATTCTTGCAGAGGACTCGAGTTTGGTTCCCAGCACCCCCTCCAGCAGCTCCAGGAAATCCAGTATCTTCTGCAGGCATCAGTGAGCAGCTGTACCGTACATACTCACATGCACATACTCCACAGACGTACATACACATACTTGTAAACCGCTTGCCGCAGCCTCCTGGGTGCTGGGGTTTAATGTGTGCATCACCATACCCTGCCCCCCGTTTTCCCTAATCTTAAGGAAAAAAATTAAAACAAAATAAACCCACTGGAAAACAGTCTACAAAGCTTGTCATTTTATTTGGCTTTCTCCTCTTAGGTGTTCTGCGGCCTTCACAGCAATGTCCCACCACTCAATGTGGTTCTGTAGACATGGGCGTCCTGAAGTTGGCTTAGAGGTCCCCTCGCCTATTCTCCATCTTCTTGAAGGAACTGGCTATCTTGCCTGAAAACTTCTTTTCATGACGAAGACACAAAAGGAGAGAAACTATCGGTGGCACGAAACTAAAAAGCAAGGCCTCAAGCCCTTTCACAACAAGTTTATTTTCTGCAAGTCATGGCAGAGGCACCAGGATCATTTTCCAAAGACCTGGGAAGGAAGACATAAAGGCGGTGATTATGCTGATTGCAAGAGGCCTTGGAGGACCACCGGACAGAAGAACAAGGGGTCCTTCCCCGGGAGCCAAAACAGCAATGAAGGCTTCTTAGTGTTTGGTTCCTCTGACCTCTGCACAGAAGGGAAGGCAGCGGGGTACTGGGGCGGGGGGATAGCAAACACCCCTCAAACAGGATGATTGACTACTTCCACTGGCCGTGCCACAGATAAACTCGCTTCTGCAAATCACTAAGCTTGGGTTTTTCCACCTATATTTATTTTGTTGCTGGTGCATGACAACAGGCAACATTTGTTGGTGGCCAGATTTGAAGACCAGGCCATGGCAGTTAGCAAGGGAACACAAACAACAGGGCATGATGGGACAGCCAGGCCAGGAGACCTCGTTCCTTCTGTGCCCACAGGGCAAGGGAGCCCCGGAGGACTTGATGTGGTGTTGGATCAGGCTCTATTTGTACCTCAGGCTGCTGGTGTTCCTTCCATCTCAAATCTTTGGAAGCCTTTGAATGTGATGGAAACGTGGCCTGGGACCAAAGCAGCAGCCCGGAGCCTGTGGCTGGCTGGGTTTATTTTTAGGATTATAGGAAACCTCCATCGAGCCTCCTGGTTTAGTTCTGAACCTCGGTTTCTCAAATGTAGGAAAGAAAGGTCACTGCAACTGATGAGGGGAGGAGACCATGACTTGAGTCTCTGCATGTGTTCCATTGTCAGAAGTAAGCAACAGGCACAGAGCACTTGGTACAGTCCCTGGCATGCATGCATGCTTGCCTATGCAAACACGTGGGCAAGTGTGTGGAGTGTGTGCGTGTGAGTTTAGGTGCACGAGGACAAGAGTGTACTTGTGGAGGTCAGAGGACAACTTTGTGGAGTTACTTATCTCCTTCTCTGGCAGTTTCAGGAACTGAACTCAGGTCATCAGACGTGTGTAACAAAGCCCTTTCACCCAGCAAGCCGTCTCACCGGCCCATGCCTGCGGTTTGACAGGCATTGAATAAATGTTTTGAGTTGACCAGAAATGTAGTTGTTGTAAGTCAGTGGCATCTTGCTGTATATTTGCCCCTTATTCTTCTGTCCCTCTCCTGTCTCAAGGCAATCACACATAATGCTTGCTCTGGATGGCGCTGTCTTTCCATGCTGGTCAGCTAGTTTCTTCTCTCTCTTCAGATCTCTTTTCAAATGTTACCTCCTTGGAGAGGCCAACCACACCTCACCTCCCACAAACTCGCCTTTTATGTTGTGTAAACTCATTTATTTTATTTTAGACATGGTCTCACTACGTAACCTTGGCTGGCCTGGAACTCACTATGTAGACCAGGCTGGCCTCAAACTCACAGAGATCCACCTGTCTCTGCCTCCTGAGTGCTAGAAGTTGAGGCCATATAAACCTATTCTTTTTTTTTTTTTTTTTTTTTGGTTTTTTTGAGACAGGGTTTCTCTGTAGTTTTAGAGCCTGTCCTGGAACTAGCTGTTGTAGACCAAGCTGGACTTGAACTCACAGAGATCCCGCCTGCCTCTGCCTCCTGAGTGCTGGGATTAAAGGTGTGCACCACCACCACCCAGCCATATAAACCTATTCTTGATGATAGGCCTGTAATCCTAGCCTATGCAGTTTGGTGAGTTCAGTTTGGTAGAAACCAAGTTAATAATAACTGTGAGCATTAATCTTCCTTGTCAACTTGATTAGATCTGGACTCACCGTCATACCTCTAGGAGTGCCTGTGATGGTGTTTCCAGAGAGATTTAACTGAGGAGGGAGGACGCAGCCTAAATGTTGGCAGCACCATCCATGAGCTGGGGTCTTAGACTAAATAAAACGGGAGGGAAAAGGGAGAAAGCGAGCCAAATGGCAGCATCCATCTTGATCTGCTTCCTGGCTGCAAATGCAATGTGAGCAGCAGCCTCATGGCCCTGTCACCCCGGCTGGACCACTCTTTGCCGCCCACCTCCCACCGCACTTGAACTACACCTGCACACTGTGAGCCAGAACAGCCTTTCCCTGCCTTCAGTTGTCTCGGTCAGGCATTTTGTTATAACAAGTAACTTATACAGTAGTTGGTTAAAATAAAAGACATAAGGTCGGCCAGTAGACACATAGAAAGATACCCAACATCGCCAGTCATCAGGAGAACTTTAGAAAGAACAATAATCCTAAGTGTCAGCAAAAACACAGAACAGCGACAACTCATATACCCTGCTGGTGAGAACAGAACATAATGGCGTGTCACCATTAGAAGACAGAAGTGTATATATGTGTGTGTGTGTATGTATATATGTGTATATATGTATATGTGCATATATGTATATATATACTATATATATATACTCCCTAATGTCAATGTATGCCCTTCCCCAATCCCAGAAATATATACACATCCTAATACACTACTTCCTACTCACCAAGAGAACTTAAATCATATGTGCATGGAAAGGCTTATGTAGGAATGACCACAACAGCATCACCCGTGATGGTCAACATGATAGTCATCAACCCTAATGACAGTCATCTAATGCACAGGCAGACTGTGTCACTACATGCACCACAAGGGCTTACCACTCAGCAATGAAAGTGAACAAACTAAGAAATGTGATGTTTGAGCAAACCTCTAAGTCATCCTGTCAAATGAAAGAAGACAGACTCAAAACGCAGTTCACAGTCTTATTCTATATACATGACATTCTGAAAACAGATGGTTGGTTTTCTGGGATTGGGGAAGGGCATGGCATACATTGACATTAGGGAGCATTTTGGAAGGATGAAAGTATCTTTGGTGAAACAAATATCTAATTGCTACAATCCACTGAATGTTCACAGCAGAAGGGGGAATTTTAGCATATGCTGTCCCTCCACAGGGGTGCTATAAAAATTTAAATATGTACTTATCTATGTTCACAAACCGAATATGAATCTCCCAGACAGTTGAAGCACTTTGTCTTTTCTCTTTGCTTATCTATGTTTTGTGAAATTTCCACCATGCTTATGCAGGGGCGCGTTTGTAAAGAAAGAAGCAGCCAACAGTAATTGGGTTACTCAGCAAGGAATCTGTTTTGCTTCAACATTGTTTGCTTGTGATGAAGCTGCTGGTCAACTCTTTCTCATCTATCTTTTCTCAGTGGCACTTCTGAGGGGTGAGCTAAGGAAAAGGATACAAAGAGGTCCAGAACCTAATAGCAATACTTTGTCCTTCCAGCCCCGGACTTGGCTCGCTCCTGGACTTTGGGATGAATGCACAGTAGGTTAATGATAGGGGGCTCCTAGCTTCCTTTGCCAGTCCCACCTTCCATTCCAACCCAAGTCAGCCATGAATCCTCCAGGCCCCTAGAGAAAGTTGGCGGTCCAAGGCTGGTCAGTCTGTGGTTTGTGGGTCCTGGTAGGCACCGCCTTCCCTCACATTGGTCAGGTGTGTTCGCATGGTCTCGGGGAAGTCAAGAGTCCATTCATTGAGATCCGCTTGGAGAATGACCGCTCTTGTGGCACATGGCCCTGAAGGACGCAGTGTCCCTCCAAGAGCCCCTCTGGGTAGGGTTCTCAATGTCCACAGGCCTCTGGCTCTCTTCCCCATCACGGGCTCTGTTCATCTCCAAACTTTCCACCCAATGAAAGGGCAAGTCACCTCAGGAGACCTGACACATCTCAATGGAACATGGCTGCTCCAAAGAGGTCTTCCTTGATTGTCCTTGTGGGCGGTAGTCACAGAAGACGCACTCAGACCCAAGTGCCGGGACGAAGAGAGCTCATGAGGCTGGCAAAGCTACTTATAAAGACTTATAAAAACAGCTTCATGCAAATATCATGTGAACAGAAAATTTTTTCCCGCTGTAACCAAGAAGGAACACAGAGGAGGGAAGCTCAAAGCAGCTGGGCTGAGCACAGGGGAGAGCAATCTCGCTGTCCTCTGCTCTGTCACTGCTATATGACAAGTTGAGAAGAGTGTTGGGGTTTCTGTCCATGGGATTCACACAGGTACTATTTTCAGAATCTAACACCCCTCCCATGCATTCATAGGACTTGAAATGGCTAAACCAGCAACAAGAACACACTGACAGAGAAGCAAGATGTCAGAACAATGGAACACAGGGAATAATGTCACCTGTGTCAAGTGTGCTGTTTGGGCAGTCATGGACTCTCAAAGCAGGGAGTCTGGGAAAAATAAAGCAGAGGTCTTGGCAGACATGATTGCTGAGGGGAGACTGTGGTTTTTGTCTTGGGGAGGCCATGCTGAAGGAGGAACTCACACAGCTCCCAGGGGCCACAGACATACAATGGAAGTAGTTGGCCACACAAGGAAACTCTGCTCCATGTGACAACACGGGATGAACCTTGAAAGGTGTTATGTGATGTAAAAGTCACAAAAGGAGATCGCTGAGTGGCTTCACTTGTAGGGAACTACAGAATTGTCAAATTCAGAAAGAGAGAGTGGAGGCTATAGGAGCTGGGTGGAGCTGGAATGGGGAGTTGGTGTCAGTGGTACACAGTCTCCATTTACAGTGCTGGCAAGAGTGGGTAGACAGTCACAGAGCAACGCGAATACTCAGCGCTGCTGAGCTGTACGCTGGGGGAAATTGTACATTGTATATTTTTAAACCTGTACAAAGAAACAAGCTCCCTGCATGCACACACTGCCTGCTTTCCTATAATATCAAGTTGTGCCTGTTAGCATTCAGACCAAGTCTCGGGGGCAGGCAAGTGTTGCGTCTGCTCTTACTCAAGTAATGGCAAGAACAACGGAACACAGGGAATAATGCCACCTGGGTCAAGTGTGCTGTTTGGGCAGTCATGGACTCTCAAAGCAGGGAGTCTGGGGAAAAGAAAGCAGAGGTCTTGGTGGACATGATTGCTGAGGGGAGACTGTGGTTTTTGTCTCAGGAGGCCATGCTGAAGGAGGAACTCCCCAGAGTTGAGAGCCGACTGAAACTCATACAGCTCCCAGGGGCCACAGAGACAGAGTTGGCATGGCTTTTGGTCTGGCCTAATTTTAGAGCCTCGAGTCACAAGTCTTCCCAGTAAACAGCAAGCAATTCTCAGGCCAGTGTGTCATTCATGTGACACTAACACAACACCAGCAAGAGTGTACAGTGGCCAGGTGGTGGCAGTGGCGCACATATCTAATCCCAGCACTCAGGAGGTAGAGTCAAGCAGATCTCTGAGTTCGAGGCCAGCCTGGTGTATAAAGCAAGTTCCAGGACGGCCAGAGCTGTTAAACAGAGAAATCTTGTCTTGAGAAAAACAAACAAACAAACAAAAAAAAAGAATGCAGACTGTCAGCTTTGGCCACCACACCTTATCTGCCTTCACCTACCACTCCCAGACCCCCAGACCAGGCAGTGTCATGAGGAGGCTTGGCAGCCTCCTAAGCACAGATAGGGTTATAGATATTTGTTCAGAACAGTTCTGGCCAGAAGTCTCAGGCAAGCACAATGGAGACATTTCCCTGCTCCAATCTGGATTCGTTCCGTGGGTATTCCTGTTCATCATCAGGCAGGGAGTTTCTAGCTCTCCAGAGATCCTGCCTTGCCCACCTTCTCCACAAGGCAGGATATTATTCAAGCTGTCCAAAGAAAAGCCTATCCAAATGCTGCTGTCTGTGGCCCTCTGGCCCTGGCCTTACTGGGCCTCAGTTGTTCATTTACTGACTCAGATGACAGTGTCTAGAGACATGCTTGGACATGGACAGCTGCGAGGCCACTTCTTCTGTCACAGTGGCCACTGTTTATGACAGACCTGGGAACAGTAAACAGCCAGTCAGTGTATGTTAAGACACAGTAAGAGCTCAGAGCCCTGAATCCTGGAAATGTTTTATTATTTTTTTTTAATTCCTTAAATTTCTAGCAATTGTGGTAATAGAGGTGAGGGAAAACTGTCCGGTTAAGTGCAGACTATTAAGGCTGTAGTAGAAATCAGCAGAAGCAATCCATTTCCTCAGCTCCTGGGAAGAAGTCACTCCATCACAGTGACCGCACATACACTGGGTGAAAGCTGGGGCACATGCAGGATCTCCTGTCTCCTTTGCTGTTAGCATTCATGAGTCACACGCTGTGGAAGGGTTTGTATTTGTCCTTCAGGGGCTCCTCCCACCCTGACTGACCAACTTCTTCCCATTAGGCAAGGAAGAGAGGCCAGGAGAAAAGCATCAGGCGCACAGGCCCCAGAGGGGAGAGCAGGCATTGTGCTGTCTTCCTTTCCCCCGTTGGTCCTGTTGGAAGCTCTGTCTGGCTCTGGGTGGCTCCCTTAGGCTCAACCCAGGGAGTCCTGCAATTTAAACAGGCTCCCTAGGGCTCTTCTTGCAGCGGCCCAGTTGTGACATCCTGAAGTGGGGATGGACTTGGACACGCCTTAGAATAAAACGAACACACTGCCGTTGGCAGGAGAAGAGCGTGGAATTTTCCCAGAAATGGTCAAGGGGAACCATTTCAGCCACACAGCACAGGGTACTCCATCACAGGGATGCTGTGTAAGCACACAGGCCACCTCTTCCCAGCTACCTAGATAAGGTGACACATTTTCCTGAGTTCAACCTCAGGAGATCGTGGGGAGGAAACCCCTGGAAATGTGGATACTATAGAGACACGCTGGAGTCTGGGTCAAGTGGGATTTCCAATGGAGAGACCTTTGTCACCTCTCCCTGGACCTCAGCGCCTCTGGGGAAAAGGAATCTGAGATTTTGATGAGATAGACTCATCCAGATGTGGCTCCAGAGCAGACAGGGTTTGGAACGTTGGAGACTTTCCCTTCTCGTTTGCCATCAGCAGCAGCTACCCACTGTCTCGTTTTTTAATCAAGGATGTATCTTGGCATGCTCTTCCAATACTGTTGTTGTGTTCAGGCATCACAGTTCAGGGTCACAGCCATAGGCCTTCTCTGGACCACCTCAGATGTTCCAGGCTGGGATGGTGAGGGGCACATGGTTGCAGCCAGATCCTTCCTGGGGCCCATCCTGATTAGCCACACGCCCATTGCGCAAAGGCAGGCGGCCAGGCCCTGGGGCCCCGCTGCTGGGGGCAGACTCGGATGGCAGGCCCGAGTCGCTGGGCTGCACATCCACTACCACCCGCCTGCGCAGGAGGCGGCCAGGCCTCTCGGAGTAAGCTTGCTTATGGGCTCCCCAGGGTGGCCGGCAGAGCTGTGCACGGAAGGCAGCCTGGAAGCCGCGGCGGAAGTTCTCGTTGAAGTAGCCGTAGATGATGGGGTTGGCGCTGCTGTGGAAGAAGGCCAACCAGTGTGCCAGGGGGAAGGCATAGACCGACAGCAGATGCAGCTGCGCCTCGCTCGGCTGCCCGTAGTCGATGAGCAGCAGTAGCGCCCAGAGAGGCAGCCAGGACAACGTGAAGAAGAGCGCCACCATGACCAGCATGTGCACCACGCGAGCCCTGCGGCGCGACGCGCGGCCACCCTCGGCCACCGGCTCCTCCGCGTCGCGCGCTGGGCCTGGGGCCTGGCACAGCTTGCGCGCGATGCGCGCGTACATCACTACGATGAGCGCCAGCGGCGCCAAATAGATGTGAGCAAAGAGTACTGCGGTGTAGACCTTACGCATGCCCTTCTCAGGCCAGGCCTCCCAGCATGAGTAGAGCGGGTAGGAGCGGTTGCGAGCGTCCAGCATGAAGTGATGTTCCTCGCGCGTGACGGTCAGAGTGACCGCCGAGGGACACATGATGAGCAGCGCCAGCGCCCAGATCACTGCGATGGTGAGCAGCGCCTTCCGGAGAGTCAGCTTCTCGCGGAAAGGGTGCACGATGCAGCGGAACCTGCAGAGAGGTGGGGGTGGGGGTCGAGAAGGCAGAGGGTTTTGGAAGGGTCCCTCGAAGCCCAGCGGGCCAGAGCTGGCCTGTTAGGGGCTGCTGGAAGAGGACGCCTGACTTTAATCACCATACTAGAGGCAGCATCCGGTGCAGCTGGAAGATACCTGACATTCATCACCGCACTTAAGGCAGCATCCGGTGACAGCTCAGACACTAACCAGGTTAATTTACAAGAAAATTGGTTTGTCATTTGCGAGGGTGGCAGCTCAATCTGCTAAATTGTTCTGGAGCCCAAGCTGGATTTAAAGTAGGTGACGAAGATACAGCTTCCCACTGGAGGTTTGGATCTTTATTTCAGAAAGGGTTAGCTGGTAGCAGACCTCACAGCCAGTCTGCGGTGAACAGTCTGTGCCGGCGAAGCCCGACTAGGTAAATACGCAGACGTTTTTAAAAAACACTTATTTAGAGTTCAGCTCTCCCTCTCTGGCTCCTTCTTCCCTTTCTCTCTCCACACAAAAGACAACTGTAGCAGTCAGTTCCCTCCTACCATTTGCTCCTAGGGATTGAATTTAGGTCAGCAGGCTCTGTGGCAACCACCTTCACCCATTACTAGCCAACATAAATGTAACAAATGTAACCTCTAGCTGTTTATGTATTGCCCTGAATACCCTAGGAGCTGGGTGGGTCAGGGGCAGGCCATCCCTGGGTCATCTTAACCATTGTACTCAAGTGACAAAAACATATTTGCTAAATCCTGACAGGATCTCAGGATAACACTGAGCTAGGCCTAACTGGAGGGCTCATCCAGCACTTACCATACTTTGGTAACCTGCATTGCTCTGCTTTCGTAACCCCAAGGCTTTCTGCTCCCTGATCAACCAGAAACACCATGGTGACACCACTGTGCCCTGTTCTTATTAAAAGATCATATCCTGTCCTGCTTGCTAATAGCCATCACAGGTACATCAATGGGACGTACCGAACTTGTGGGTTTTGCCTGTTTAAACGCCCTGCTCACTCAGTTCGAGGCTGCCTCTTTAGACTTGTAGCCATGAAAGCCCCGAGCTGGTTCTGTGTGGCTCAATATAAACTTCAGATTCACAAAGTGCTCCTCCTGATGTCCTCTTGGGTGACCACAGCCCAGCTGCAACAGCCACAGTGTGTAGCATGACTTTCCTTGTTAGATCTGCTCAGCAAAAGCTATTGATAAACCCTTGTTTACTTATTTATCATTTTTGAGACAAGGTTTCCAGTCTGGACTGGCCTCCAACTCCCTCTGTTCCAGAGGGTGACCCTGAGCTACTAATTCTTCCGACTTGTTTTCACCTTTCACCTTTAGTTTTCTTCCAAAAAGTTCTCCAAGGTGTGAAGCAACTGCCACAAGGTCACACAGCCATCGAGTAGGTGGCTTATAAAGGACCACCTAGGAACCCCAATTTGTCCATTCCCCTGTGCCACTTAAATGAGTAGCTATAAAACCCTCACTTTGCGTAGACTCTCCTGAAATATAAAAGAAAGAAAGCAAACCCTCTCCACTCTAATTATTGTGGGAAGGAGTTTTCGCATCTTCTCTCCTAAGCAGCCTGGGGCGGGAGCTGCGGGCAGAGGTGAAGGAGGTGAAAGGTTCAAAGGCTGTGACTCAACCACTTGTACTTGAAAGTGGGGGTCAAACAAGTGCCCTAGAATGGGTTTAGCTCAATACAGAAGAGCCAGTTGGTCAAGGCCTTTCTGGACCTTGGTTTCCTTATCTTAAAAGTGGGGCCCATAGCCTAGCAGTGGCGGCACACGCCTTTAATCCAGCACTTGGGAAGCAGAGGAAGGCAGATCTCAGAGTCCGAGGTCAATCTGGTCTACAAAGTGTGTGCCAGGACAGCTGGGTCTACATAGAGAAACCCCGTCTCTAAAAAAATCCACACACACACACTACACACACACACAAAAAAAAAAAACCATAATAACAAAAACAAAAATGGGGCCCATAATAAACCCTCCTCTGTGGAGTAATGAGGATGAGCTGAGACTGTTCCACTCTTCTGAATGCTTATGGCAAAGCAAAAACCAAAACCAAAAACTACTTGGACGTCAGAGGCAAGAGGATCAGGAGTTCAAGGTCCTTCTTGACTAGACAGTTCAAGGTCTGCCTGACACCCTGTCACAAAACAAATAAGAAAAAAAAAAAAAACAGCAAGAGAAAGGATGATTGCCTACTTCCCAGAATGCCTCCCCTCATCCATCTGTGACAGAAAATAGAGACACCCCTCCTGAAGACCGTGGGGCCAGGCTCAGTTATTTGAGTGGAAGGGAAGAAATGGGCTATCTCACAAGTCCACATGGCTCTTTAGGGACAGAACCTGCTTAGAACACAGGTATGGCACTGACCACTTCCAGAGGTCCTTTCTTCTTCATTCACCTGTATCCTCCCCTCCTCTCAGCTCCATTGTCCCAACCTGAAAGCATTTATCCCACAGCCTCACCCTGAACGACCCTGGCCTTCTGGCTTCAGAGCACCAGACACTGGAGAACTCTCCAGAGAACAGAGGACTTCTTGAAGCCTCTGGTACTTTTATGAACTCAGTGGCAATCACTGGGTGGAGGGAACTCCTGGGGTCATTTCAGAAGGCTTCCTGAAGGAGGTGTAGTTTTATAAATTGTAAGTGTGACCAGGAGAGGTTTTACATTCTCATGTCAGTCACCAAAGGAAAAAACAAAACAAACAAACAGAAATAACAACAACAAAACCAAGATTGAGGGGTCAAGAGATGGCTCAGCCATTACAAACTAAGACTCACAACTGAAAAGACAAGAAAAAAGTTGGAAGAGGAGACAGCTTCTCACATAACCCTATTATTTAGTGGCTTTGTAGAGAGGGAGCCCCAGCTCCATCATGCCAGCTGCCTATGTGACAGGGGTAGGGGATTGGGGCTGCTCATGTAGAGTCCTTACTTAGCATGCACAAAGCCCTGAGCTTAATCCCAGAAGCAAGTAAAATGGGGCATGATGGCCTATGCCTAGGACTAGGCAGGTGGAGTGAGGAGGATCAGAAGTTTAGGGTCATCCTCAATGACGTGTAAGTTCAAGGCCAGTCTAACAAAACCAACGAAAACGGCGTTTGATGGGGGCAGAGGTGGGAAGGAGGTGGGAACACATGAGATTCTAGGAGGAGCGGTGCTGAAAAGGATTTGTGTTGGAAAGAGATACCAGGAGGAGGATGTGGGTTGTTGTGGGATAGTTGTACACTGTGTGAGGGTGTATTGCTGTGATTGGTGCAATAAAAAGCTGAATGGCCAATAGCTACACAGGAGGAAAAGGCAGGACTTCAGAGGAGAGAAAGGAAGAGGAGGAGGAAACTAGGTGTGTAGCAGACGCCAGAGATGCTGAGAGGAAACAGGAGGTGCAAGATGGAGGAGAGGTAACACCATGTGACAGAACATAGATTAATATAAGTGGGCTAATTTAAGTTATAAGAGCTAGTTGGGCACAACCCTAAACTATTGGCTGAGCTTTTTTTTTTTTTCTTTTTGGATTTTCGAGACAGGGTTTCTCTGTAGTTTTTGGTGCCTGTCCTGGAACTAGCTCTTATAGACCAGGCTGGTCTCAGAGATCCGCCTGCCTCTGCCTCCCGAGTGCTGGGATTAAAGGTGTGCACCACCACTGCCTGGCAGGCCGAGTTTTATAATTAATAAGAAGTCTCTGTGTCTCTGTGTCATTATTTGGGAGCTGGCTGGTGGGACAGAAAAGGACTTGATACAGTGGGTATGTGGAAGAAATCATGCTAGCAGGTGGTGTTTGGATTGTGGACTAAGAACTGTCCATTAACTTTTCAAACAAAGTTGCTTGAAGCCTCCAGCCCCTTGTTAGGGCATTTACCATTTTACTGATACCATTCCTCCCAAAGTAGCTGAATGAGTGGCCCAGTATCACACAGTGGGACAGTGATGAAGACAAAAGCCACCTCCAGCTGTTCTGCCTACCCCCTAGTACCTGGGGACAAGGTTCCCACTCAGGAGTCCTTACCACATTAGGAGATATTTAGTGAGGAGCAGGGGGTAGGGTCACAGCCATGTGTTATGGGAAGGAAAGCTTAAACACTGGCCCAAAGCCTCACTGACCCAGGGCTCCAACCCTGGTCACATGTACAGAACCATGCTTAATCTGGACTCTGCTGGAGTCTGTGGTTGAAAAGTCAAAGTGATGGACATGTAGATTAAGTAAGGCCAGGATTTCCAGGAACCAGCAAGTAGGAGATGGGATAAAGAAGCAAAAAGAGGGGGCTGGAGAGATGGCTCAGTGGTTAAGAGCACTGCCTGCTCTTCCAAAGGTCCTGAGTTCAGTTCCCAGCAACCACATAGTGGCTCACAACCATCTGTAATGAGATCTGGTGCCCTCTTCTGGCCTGCAGGCATATGTGCAGACAGAATACTGAGACTACTTTATACATAATAAATAAATAAATCTTTAAAAAAAAAAGAAGCAAAAAGAAACCCTTCTTTTCCAGCTGTACTAAGCCTATAGGCAGACAGGCTCCTCCAGTTCTGGCTCCCAGGGCTCAAACAAGAGAGGTCAGATTCTCTGATGCCCAGGGTACAGACTGCCTTGAGCTCCTAGCAGGCTCCAGAAATTACTACGAGGCCTCGTCAAGAGTGGCCTCTGCCTTCCAGAAAGGGATGGCGTGGTATTCCCAGCAGGCCTTCTCGATAGCCTTCCAGCTAGCCCAGGGTCAAAGGTATGAGCACTCTCAGTGCCAGCCCCAAGCTACCCAGGGAAACTTCTCACCTTTCCACGGCGATGGCCACCAGTGTGAAGACGGATGCAGACACAGACATGCCTTGCACCAAGCCACTCATCTTGCACGTGGCATTGTCAAAAGGCCAACCTGTAATGACAGAGGCCCCCCCCCCCAGGGTGAAAGATGCTAATCCAACAAAATGCAGATCTAGCTAGACAAGCCAAGCCCCAACCCAAACGGAGGCTCATTTCTCCTTAGGCTATGAGGGCTCATTATGTCTCTACAACCATGAGCAAGGAGACAATCATTTCATAACAAACTGCTTTTAGGAAGGTGGCCTTTATGGTGACAACTGATTGTCTCTATGACCTTTAGCTCCATCTAGTCCCCCCCCCATCCTACTGTTCAGCCCACAGGGAGGCCATTCTTTCCTCACATTAGCAGCCCTTCTATTATTATTATCATACATACACAGCCAATATATTACTATCACACACACACACACACACACACACACACATATATATATATACTAAAGTCGAGCAAACAAATAAGTAAACACTATATGGATCAACGCAGACATTTGTCACTGAGAACAACGCTACAAATAAAGAAGCGGGTATTGTTAAATTTTCTGATGTTGGATTGGAATCTGAAGTATTAGGATGGATCATATTTTCTGAACGCGGGCAAATGACGAGACACAGAAGTAACGATGTAGCTTTGTGTGGTGGCACGCGCCTTTAATCCTAAACCCAGCACTGGGAGACAGAAGCAGACAACAGACCTCTGTGAGTTCCAGGCAGAGACCCTGACTCAAAAAGAAAGAAAGAAAGAAAGAAAGAAAGAAAGAAAGAAAGGAAGGAAGGAAGGAAGGAAGGAAGGAAGGAAGGAAGGAAGGATAAGAAAAGAAAGGAAAAAAGACACATGCTAGAGAACTCTGTGGCTATATGCATGCATTTTATAGCTCTGTCACTTCAGAGAGTCTAGAATCAAGACACTCCAACATTGATAAGCACACCTGGAAGAGAGACCTTTGTTTATTATATTCCTTGGCCCTGGGGAAGACTACTCAGCAGCTAAGATCATTTGTTGCTTTTGTACAGGACTCTGGTTCAGACCCCAGCACCCATATAGTAGCTCACCACCATCCATAACTCTCTAGTTCCGGGAGATCTAATGTCCTCTTCTGACCTCTGTGGGCACCAGGCATGCACATGGTATATATATATGCGCAAGCAAAACACACATACATATAAAATAAAAATAATATACTCCAATCAAAGAAAACAAGGCTTTTTGAAGAACTAGTTAATTCCAGGGCTGATGCAAGGAAACACATGAGGTGATCCAGAACATTCTGTGGAGCTAGGAAGTAAGGAAATACTCTAAGCATCATGGTAGCATATGGGAAGGACACAGAAGCCAGCAGCAGTGAGCTCCCAGTAGCCAGACCCAGAGCAGTTTAAGCAACAAAGTAAACAATAGTATTGGATTAAAAGCCATGAAGAAAGATCCAATTAGTAAGTACAGGGGATTTAAAAAATATTATTAATAGAGAACAGGGTGGCAAGCACTGTTGTGGGCAGCAACTGTCAAATCACTATTAAGCTAGTGCAAGAATATAATGAGCCATGATATTTGCACAGTCTTGGAGGATCTCCCTGTAGGGTATTTCATAATTAAAAGGGGGGAAGTGTTTGCTTTACAGCTGAGAGACAGCAGTTACGGAAAGAATCAAGCAGGCAGCACAGCTCTCATGTGTGCCTTCCCCATATACCCATGCTGCTCTCGCCTGAATGGCTTAACTGAATCTAACCAAGGTGTAGGGTGCAGGGGGAGCACCGAGTGCATGAAGTTCTGAGTAATTGTGCATTATTGACATGGGCATAGCCATGTCAAGGCTCTAAAGCCTGGACCTATAGGGCATTGACAAAGCCATTACCCATATGAGCCAGGCTTAAGAGAAATGGCAAAGCCATTACCCATATGAGCAAAGAATTCCTCTGGAGTCAGAGTATAAATTTTCTTTTTTCGTTGTTGTTGTTCGAGACAAGGTTTCTCTGTGTAGCCTTGGCTGTCCTGGAACTCACTCTGTAAACCAGGCTGGCCTCGAACCCAGAGATCTGCCTGCCTCTGCCTCCCAAGTATTGGGATTAAAGGTGTGCACCACCTAACTATCAGCCTGCTTTTTAAAAAAAGATTTATGATGCTAAGAGCGGTGACTCAGTGGTTAAGAGCACCTGCTGATCTTGAAGAGGACCCAGGTTTGGTTCCCAGACACCACTTGGTGGCTCACGCCTATCAGTAAACTCAGTTCCAAGAGTTCTGATGCCTTCTTCCAATGCTGAGGGCTCCAGGCATACACAGAATGCACATGCATGCTTGCAGGCAACTATCATGCACATAAAATATAAAAATATATAGAATAAAAATAAATAAATAAATAACATCTTTATTAATTTACTTTTTTGTTTTTGTTTTTTGAAATAGGGTTTCTTTGGGTAGCCCTGGCTTTCCTGGAATGAGCTCTGTAGACCAAGCTAGCCTTGAACTCAGAGATCCACCTGCCTCTGCTTCCTCAGTTCTGGGATTAAAGGCGTGCGCCACCACCACCACCCAGCATTAATTTACTATTTGTGTGCATGTGTACCATGTATGTGTGGGTACCCATAGAGGTCAGGGGCAGATCCCACAGTCCTGGACTTACAGGTAGTTGTGAGCTGCCATGTGGGTGCTGAGAACTCAACTCCAATCCTCTGCAAGAGCAGCCAGTGCTCTTGACTACGAAGCCATCTCTCCAAAACCCCAGCCTTTTTAAAATTTTTACTTTTGTATGTGTATGCATATGCATGCATGTATCATTTTCTCATGTGTGTGTGAATGTGTGCACATAGGCATGGAGGCTGGAGGTTGCCATCTTCCTGCTTCAGCCACCTGAGTTGCTGGGATTACAGGTCTGTGCCATCAGGCCTGGCTCTTTGAATTGCTTTCTTAGTTCCCACTGGCCTGCCACAGGTGCTGGGTCATGACATGAACACGTTTGGGGAAATGCTCATCTGTTATTTGCGATATGCGCTTCCCTGATGTTTCCTCTGATGCCACAATCTGCACAGTTTGGGGCCTTGGACCCTTCACTAGGTGTGTTGAGGTGACTAGGACAGCTGTAAAGCAAACACTTCCATTTTTCTTTAAAGGACAGATACACAGACAGTAAAGCTGGGGTCGGGTGGGGTTCTCTAGCACTATAGATGTAACCCAGAATCCCAGCGTGGTGTTCATTAGGAGCTGCACAGGGAGAGGGGATAGCTGGTCTCGGTAGGAGGCTCAGTAGGTGAGCGGTCTCAGGCTGTAAACATTGGAAGGAGGAAGTTGCTAGTCTTTTCATATGTTGGTCAGTTGTTCAAAAACATTCATACTCTGGAGCCGGGCAGGGATGGCGCAAGCATTTAATACCAGTGCCCAGGATGGGTGATGCCTAATTTCAGTCTCTGGTACTAAGGCTGCAGGAGAAAGGAGGGAAGGAAGGAGGGAGACAAAAGCAGCCTTAGATCCCGGGTCTGATCTTGGGCTAGACAAGGGGTGCTAGTCTTAATTCAGGACACCAAAAAGATCAAGTCTGAACACTCCAAAATATCAAACTCCTAAATATTGACACCCTAAAAAATAAAATTGAAAGCCTCAGACTCCATGGAGGGGGGACAACACTGTAGAATGAAGGTATCAATCCAGGCTCTGGGGAAGACGTTTTAGTGTGCCCAGGCTGTCCCAGGATGCTTGCATCATGTCAGGAAGGCAGGCAGGGTAGCTGGAACCCTGGAAAAATGTTATTTTGGTTGTGACAGTAAAACTGTTTTCAGCAGAGAGTGTGAGCCTGAGTGGGTGAGGTGAGGAAGATCTTACCACACAAACCATACATGACACCATGGAGCAAAGGCCTGTAATTACAACAGTCAGGGTGGTGGAGAAGATCAGGACCACCCTAGGCTACACCTAGACGTGCATTCAAGGTCAGCTCAGGCTATATAAGATCTTTTCTCAAAAAACAACAAAAAGAACTGGGAATATCGCTCAGTGGTTAAAGGGCTTGCCACCAAGCCTTTCAGCCTGAGTTCGAGTCCCAGGACCCACATTGTGTAAGAAGAGAATCTACTCCACCCCCACAAGTTGCCTGGCAGTGGCCACATCAGAGAAACTGCAGCTGGCCATGGAGCATATGGAGTCCCACCCACCAGTTAGCACAGCTACGATTGGTGCACCCCGGAGAGGCAAAGCCCCAGGAGGGTTTGTCTCCAGAATGCCCCTTGCTCCCGCTATGTCTTTTGATGACTGCTATGTGTACTTACTGTATGTGGCATGATGGGATTATTGAGTGGGAAAATCCCAGTGTTTCTAGGGGAGTACGATTGTTTCACGGGAAAATCCTATTCCTCCCTAGGCAATTCACATGCAGATCATAATGAAGATGATTTTTATAGGGCAATGACATTTGGAGATGCGGGACCTGCCGAGGCTAGCACTATAGCCCCAGGGATTCTGCCTGTGGGCAAATAGGCTGATGATCAAAGAAAACAATTATGCCCCCTGTCCCCAAAGTTAGCTCTGAGTTCCTCGGTCATGTAGCTTATAGAAATCATCACAGGTTTCGCTGTGTGCCTTGAAAACACAAAGTTGTAGAAAGAAATTAAATGGCCCTGTTATGGGTAAAGAAAAAAGAAAAACAGATGGTTAGTTAGACCACTTGAATAAAGTTCTGTAGAATGAGGATAAGAATTTGCCGGGCGATAGTGGCACATGCCTTTAATCCTAGCACATGGGAAGCAGAGGCCAGCCTGGTCTACAAGAGCTAGCTCCAGGACAGACTCCAAAAGCTGCAGAGAAACCCTGTCTTTTTTTTTTTTTTTTTTTGGTTTTTCGAGACAGGGTTTCTCTGTGGCTTTGGAGCCTGTCCTGGAACTAGCTCTGTAGACCAGGTTGGTCTCAAACTCACAGAGATCCGCCTGCCTCTGCCTCCTGAGTGCTAGGATTAAAGGCATGGGCCACCACCGCCAGGCGAGAAACCCTGTTTTAAAAAACCAAAAAAAAAAAGAGCTAGTTCCAGGATAGACCCAAAGCAAGTAAAGAAAAGAATTTGCTACACTGGGCTGGAGAAAAAGACACAATAAAGAATAAAAATGATTTGCTACATTGAAACTTCAAACTCCTGCCTACCAGTACAAAGAAACAGGCTGAAATATACTTGGCTTGCTTTAAACTTTGTTAATCAATAATAAATGAATCATTGCTTTGGGGTGAAGATGTTATGGTGGGAAAAATAATTCAAAGGAAAATGCTTAATTACATGCAGGCTTCTAAGAAAAACATGCACCTTGTGATCATAGTATGATTTCTTGCGTGAAGATTTTAATTTGTTTTTGGAAAATATATAATGAGGTTATGAGGTCATTTCTTCTCCTGTAGAAACTTTTGTCTTAGGTGGTACAAAAATAGATAGGAGAAAAAAAGAGAGAATTTTTAAAAAATCTGAAAAATGTCTCCTGTGTGTGTGTAGCCATGACTCCACATCTCCTCTTCAGTTTCTCCAACCTGCTGGAGCTAGACTCTGGCAGTTATCCTTTGACATATGTGTGTCATGCTACATGCATGCCCATGCCTCTCAAAGTAACAAATAAGTATCATTTTAAAAATTAAAAATAAAAGAAACAGAAAGGAGAGACAGTTGTAAAAGATAGGCTGAGTTGCATTCTGCATGAAGAGCCATACCCTTACAGAATATAAGCAACTACTTACCTACTGCAATTCAAAACAGCAGCCTGCCCTAAGACATGACCTCTGTGTAGCAATATATCCCTGAAGTACAGCTTTTCATATTTTTGTATGTTGAAATTTTTTGCTTTTTAAAGTTTTCCTCCTCACTATTTTACATTGTCTAACTTTTTTGAAAAAAAAAAAACAAAACTTTTATTTATGCAGGAGTGTTTTGCCTGTGTGTATGTGTACCATGTGCATGTAGTACCTGCAGAAGCCAGAAGAGGGCGTTAAAGCCCCAAGAGCTGGAGGTACAGGTGGTTGTGAAACACCTCCACATGGGTGCTGGGAGTTGAACTGAGTTCTCTGCAAAGGGATCTTAACTCTTAACTGCTGAGCCATCTCTCCAGCCCTAACCAACCTACCAACCTTCCTTTCCTTCCCTTCCTCCTTCCTTCCTTCCTTCCCCCATTTTTTTTTTTTTTTGAGGCAGGGTTTCTCTATGTAACCACCCTGGCTGTCCTAGAACTTGCTTTGTAGACCAAGGTGGTCTCAAACTCACAAAGATTTGTCTGCCTCTGCCTCCCAAGTACCAGAATTAAAGGTGTGAGCCACCACTGCCACGCTCAAGATGTCTTTTGTTTTTTTTCAAGATAGGGTCTCTCTGTGTAACATCACTGGCTGTCCTGTAACTCACTTTGTACAACCAGGCTGACCTCAAACTCACAGAGATCCCCCTGCCTCTACCTCCTGAGTGCTGGGATTAAAGGCGTGCGCCACCACTGTCAGACTTCAAGATGTCTTTTTTATGTCTGCATTTCTGAGAAACAAAATTTCTCAAGATTTCTTGGAGCCGCTGTCTATAAAATGCACTCTGTATAGTAGTGGCCTGTGATTGAGCCTGTCAAACATCTTAAGAGCCAGGTGTGGTTGCACACCGCTGCCATCCCAGAGCTCAGAAGGCAGAATTGGGAGCATCACACATGCCAGACCAGCCAGATCGCATAGCCAGTTCCAGGTTAGCTTGAACCAAAGGGTTGAGATCTGACACCCTAGCCCTAAAAAAAGACTTGGATGATCTGCCAATGTCATGGTTTGAATAAGAAGGCGCCCATAGGCTCATATATTTGAATGCTTGGTCACCAGGGCACAGAATCCTTTGAAAGGGTTAGAAAGATTAGTAAGTGTGGCCTTGTTGGAGGAAGGGTGTTGCTGGGGCTTTGGGGTTTTAAAAAGCCCATTCTCTCTGCCTATGATGAGGATGTAGCTCTCAGCTACTGCGCCAGCACCACATGTGCTGCCAAGCTCCCCGCCATGATGATAACAGACTAAACCTCTGAAACTGTAAGCAAGCCCCCAATTAAATGCTTTCTTTCATAAGAATTGCCCTGGTCACAGTGCCTCTTCACAGCAAGAACAGTGACTAAGATAGCCGTGGCATTCCAGAAGCCCACAGTTAGACAGTGGGATGCATACAATTACCAGCCAGCACTCTGGGCCCATTATGAACAGAATCTACTCGCTCAGAGTTGTTAGAGCCTCACAAATGCCATTTGGGCATTTGTATACCTGAGTGTTTATGCTTGGGAAAGTATGTGCTATTATTCCCTATTTTATTACTAAAGTGGCCTTTGGGGTGCTCTGTTTTGTGGCTGTTACAGTGATACCTTGCGGCTGATGTTTGGTTTCGGTTTGAGGTGTGGTTTCACTGTGTAGCCTAGGCTGGCCTTAAACAGGTGACCCTCTCGTTTCAACCTCTTGAGTTCTGGGATCATAGGTTGTTTTAGTTAGGGTTTCTATTGTTGTGAAGAGACACCATGATCTTGACAACGTTTGCTTTTGTTTGGTTGGTTTTTCTTTTTTTGTTTGTTTGTTTTATTGAGACAGAGTTTCTCTGTGTAGCCTTTATTGGAGCCTTTCCTGGAACTCGCTCTGTAGACCAGGCAGGCCTTGAACTCACAGAGATCCACCAGCCTTGGCCTCCTGAGTGCTAGGATTAAAGGCGTGCACCACCACTGCCTGATGACCATGGTAACTTTTTTTAATTTTTTTATTTTTTTTATTTTTCTTAAAGGTAATATGTGTGTTGTTAGACCATTTTGTGATGCTATGAAAAACTGTTAGTCGGAGATATAAAGTCTTGCAAAGTTTTTTCATTCTGGTTGAACGGCAACAATTCCTGTTTGGTTTCTGCAGCTAAAGTAACTTGTTTGTCCGGATTCCTGCCCTGTGGACTGACAGATGGTACTGGTCAGCTGGGAAAGATGTTTATCATCACCTAAAATTCTTTACTTAACTACTCACTGCTTACCCCCAACAACAGCTAAGTGTAGAAGACTTTTCAATCCATATCACTTTCCCCTTCCTCTAAAACTCTGACCCTCTCTCAACCAGCAGCTGAGAGTTGCCAATAGCTCCTCAGCTAGAGGTGGAACTAAAAGAATCATGGCGGTGCAACCCTGGCAGGTGGGAGATCACAGTTGGTGGTAGACAGACAGATACACCATGTAGAGAGAGCTTGGGTACAGAGTTTATTTCATGTCCCCATAAGGGGATTATGGAGTGAAGAGATAGATGGGGGAGGGGGAGAAGGGAGAGGCAATAGTTACCTCTTCAGAAGAGAGATGGACAGAGAGGGACGAGAGAGAGAGAGAGAGAGAGAGAGAGAGAGAGAGAGAGAGAGAGAGAGAGAGAGAGGACCATGGTAACTTTTATAAAAGAAAACATCTAATTGGGTGCCTGGCTTATAGTTCAGAGGTTCGGTCCATTATCATCATGATGGGATATGGTAGTGTGCAGGCAGACATGGTGCTGGGGAAGTACCTAAGTATCTGAGAGTCCTACATTTTGCGGGCAACAGAAAGTAGTCTGAGAATAAACCTGGGAATAATTTCAGCATAGGAGACCTCAAAGCCCGTCCCCACAGTGACACTCTTCCTCCAACAAGGCCACACCTTCCTATAGTGCCACCCCCTTTAGGGACTATTTTCTTTCAAACCACCACACAGATCATCACACCTGGCGCCACCACTCAACATTTGAGCATTCAGGTTGTGTTTCTCAGAATTATGGCTCAAACTTCTAAAAAAGGACATGTCTGGAAAACTAGTCAAAGTCAAGAAAACCCCATAGAGGCATTAAGTGCTTTCCCCTGGCCTTGGTTTCCTTTGTGGGAGTTGGGGAACGTGAATGAAGCACAGGCAAGGATCTATGCTAGCTTTGCTAGTTGTCTTTACATCTAAAATTGTTTCAAGGGGCTGCAGAGATGGCTCCGTGGCTAAGAGCATTTGCTGATCTCGCAGAGGACCTGTGTTTGGCTCCCCGTACCCATAGGGTGGCTCAGAATCCTCTGTAAGTCTAGTTCAAGGGGATCTTATACCTTCTTCTAGCCTCTGCAGGCACCAGGGACACATGTGGTACACATACATACATGCAAGCAAAATACCATATGCATAAAATAATACAAAAAGTTTTTTAAATAATAAAATAAAAATTACTAGACTAGGCAAAACACTCACATTTAAAGGTACCTAGCAACAAAGACTCTTCTGAACTCAGAGTTCTTCTGGGAGGCCACCAACATTCTCAAGTCATCATGACTTTTTTTTTTAAAGATTTGCCTTATTTTTATTTATTTGCATATGTGTATATCTGTGTTTAGTTACATGCATGCGAGTGTAGGTTCACGTGGCAGCCAGAAGTGTTAGATCTCCAGCAGCTCAGCTACCGTCAGCTGTAAGCTAAGCAATGTGGGTACTAAGAACTGAACTCAGGTCCTCTGGAGAGCCGTGCATACTCTCCACCACTGAGCCATCTCTCTCTACCCCTGTCTTTTTAAAAAAAAATTATCATGTGTGCATGCATGCATGTTTGTGTGTGTGTGCCACAGTTCATTTAGTATGGAAGTCAGAGGACAACTTGCACCGTGCAAGTCTCAGGGATGAAACTTGGGTGACCAGCGTGACAACCAGCACCCTCACCTGCTCAGCCATCTTGCTGGCCCATTGTGACCAGCGTGACAAGCAGCACCCTCACCTGCTCATCCATTGTGATCATCAACCTTGTGGGCCTGTATGCTAAAAACAGTGGGTTTTATTGTTGGTTGAAATCATTGCAACGTAAAACCCGTTCATATTTATAGTCCATTTCCAAATGTGTAAAGACACAATGGTCAGAAGAAAAGTCACCCACTTCCTACTTCACCCGCCTTTAGTTCTGCCCACAGGAGGGTTTTCCAAGAGTGCAGCCCAGGGGTGTGAGAACATTGGCCTTGACACTGAAAAAGCTGTATAATTACAGACCAGTCTCTTAGCTACACTGAGCATGTTTCTTCATCCGTAAAATGAGGATGATAACAAAGCGCGCTTGGCTGGATCATTATGGGGATTAATTAAGATAATGTACAAATCACATGTAACATCATGGTGAGCACAAAGAAGATGGTTAACCCATTAGACTTGCTATTCCTAGGCCAGTCCCACACTCACAACTCAGAGCTTGAGACAACAGCCTTTTGGCCGAGAGACCAGCTCAGTGAACTCTGTCTCCCCAGCGTCTGCTCCGGTCTTCAGCTGGAAGGCGGAAGTGAAGGGCGAGGGTCTTCCTGCATACTTACCAGTGATGAGGTTGTCCACAAGGGTGGTGGGCATGCAGAAAATGCCCACCAGCAGATCGCTGACGGCCAGGTTGAGGATGAACATGTTGGTGACGGTGCGCATGTGCCGGTTCCTGAGCACAGTGAAGCAGACCAGGGTATTGCCCACCATGCAGAGGAGGAAAATGAGGGCGTAGGCCACGATGAACATGGCGGCCACTGGAGAGGAGTGCTGGTAGTAGGAGGAGAAGATGGGGTTGGCGGCCAGGGCAGCCTCAGCCTCACTCCCATTCTGACTCAAGGGCCAGCTGCCATTGGGAGGCTGGGCGGGCTCGCCTAGGACCAAAGGAACGCAAGAGTCAGGACCTAAGCAAAGACAGGATGGCTGATTGCACCACCGAAAGCCGACCCCTGGCTGTAACTCTGAGTGCTCGCCTAACATGCATGAAGCTATGGGTTGATCCCCAGTGCCACATAAAGTGGTATACGTGCCTTTAATCCAAGCACTGGGGAGGTGGAGGTCAGAGGATCAGAAGTTCAAGGTCACCCTCCTCTACTTAGAGAGTTTGAGACCGACCTCAGCCAAATGAGACCTTCAAAGGAAAGAAAGGAAAAGCTTGTATTTCTTTGTGTCCCATGCCATACCCCATGCCTACTCATTACTGTCCCCACTCTTCCAAGGACAACTGGACACACACAGAAAGGATTTTATTATTATTTTTTAATTTTTCCATTTATTTTATGAGTGTTTTGTCTGCACACATGTGCGTGCCCCATGTGTGTGCCTGGAGCCCATGGAAGTCGGAAGGCGTCGGATCCCCTAAGGATGGTTGTAAGTCACAGTGTGGTTTTCTGCAGGAGCAACAAGTGCTCTTAATCACCGAGCCGTCCTCCAACCTCTGATCAAGGACTTTCAATTTATCCCCACCTCAGACTGCCGAGACTCATTCTTCTACCATCTTAGTTACTCTCCACCAACCCCTCCACTTCCTCTCTTGAGCCTCAGAAGCCCTCTTTGTGTGTGTGTGTGTGTGTGTGTGTGTTGGGGGTGTGTGTGTGACAAGGTCTCACATATCAGGCTAGCCTTGAACTCACCACAAAGCCAAGGATGATCCTGAACTTCTCGTGTTCCTGTCTCCACCTCCTGAGTGTCTCTACCTCCTGAGTGCTGAGACTGTGTGTGTCATCATGCCCAGTTTACATGATAGAACCAAGGGTTTAGTGTATGTCTGGCAAGTACCAGGCATGTTAGACAAGTACACTGACCCCAGGTCCAAGAAGCTAACTTTGTTTCTCTGTGTTCAGCCTCCATGTATGTCTGCAGGCTAGAAGAGGACACCAGAGATCTCATAACAGATGGTTGTGGGCCACCATGTGGTTGCTGGGAATTGAACTCAGGACCTTGGAAGAGCAGTCAGTGCTATTAACCTCTGAGCCATCTCTCCAGCCCCTCTGTGTAGCTTTTTGGAGCCTGTCCTGGAACTCACTCAGTAGACCAGGCTGACCTTGAACTCACAGAGATCTGCCTGCCTGTACCTCCTGCGTGCTGGGATTAAAGGCGCGCGCCACCAACGCCACCAATGCCTGACAAGAATCTAACCTCTAAAGGACCCCATCCCACCAGCTTCTGGTTAGTTAGGCTCAGCCAATGGGAGGCCCTGAAGGAGGTGGAAAGGCAAGAGAAGAGTCAGTTTGTTTCCTGGTTCCCTTCCTGGCCCAATGCTATCAGCAGACACAGCTCTTGTCCTGTAAGGCCACACCTTATTGTGCTTTTCTCGCACCCTCATGTCTAGGTATTTTAATTCTCCCAAATCACGTGTCACTGGTGTTTGGAAGTGGAGCTTTTGAGAGACATTTAGAATTATATGATGTTATAGGGTGGGGTCCTTGTGACATTATTGATAATTTCTTAAGATGAGAAGAGTCCTGAGCTATTGTGCTTGTTCTATAATTTTAGAAAGATTGTATGCGCATGCACGTGTGTATGTGTGTGCATGTGTGCATGTGTGTACCCTTGAAGGTCAAAAGAGGGTACCAGATCTCCTGGGACAAGAGTTATGTATGCGCTGTTAGACACAGGTGCTGGGTCAAGAAAATGTCCTGTAAAAAAAAAAAAAGAAAGACACAGGTGCTGGGAACTGAACTCCTGTCTTCCGTCCTCTGCAAGAGCAGCAGCAAATGCTCTTAGAGGCTAGGGCCTCTCTTCAGCCCCACCCTTGCTCTAGTTTGCCATGCAATGCCCTTAGCATGTTAGGATGCAGGGTAAAGGCCCTTTTAGACTTCTCGGCTTCCAGAAACATGAGCTAAGCTAACCTATATTCTTTTTAAAGTACTCAATTTTGGATATTTTGGTATAGCAATAGAAAAATGGACTAAGATGCTCCTCTTCCACGTAGTGGTAACAACCTGTTCTTTCTCATTGCACCAACAGCCCTGCTGGCAACAATAGCATTCTGGTTTTGTTGGTATTTATTTGTTTGTTTGTTTATTTATTTGTTTATTTATTTATTTATTTATTTATTTATGTTTTTCAAGACAGGGTTTCACTGTTTAGCTCTGGCTGTCCTGGAACTCACTTTGTAGACCTGGCTGGCCTTGAACTCACAGAGATATACCTGCCTCTGCCTCCCGAGTGCTGGGATTAAAGGCGTGCACCACCACCGCCCGGCTAAGCCTTCTGGTTTTGCCACCCTCTCAGTAAATAAGCATGGAGCAGGCTGAGTATGTTTCTCTAGTCCTGCTTCAGAGAGAGCACCCCAATGTCCAATCATAGCTCTTCTGGGAAGTCATTAGCTGTGGTGAGTCATGGTGTTGTCTCAAAAATTCTCCCTGTGTCTTCCTCTGAGACCAAATGGGGCCCATTCTGAAGGATGAAGTGTCCCCAAGGAATCTTTCCATGGAGCCCAGAGCTCAGCCACTGACTAGGAGGTACACTAGAAGGCGGGGGCACCTGGGGGCTAGAGACACCTGGGAGCAGCAGGCTACTGAGCTGGCACCATCTGGGCAGCAGGGACCACTGGGCACCATAGGAGGGTATGGAGGGGTGACGGTCTGCTGATGGAGAAAGAACTGAGAGGGTGTGACATTCTCCCCCACTTAGGCTTTCAAAGGTTCTAACTGCACTCAGACACCTTGACCATAATATAAAATCAAGCATATACATAAGAGACTATTACAGCGAACATACGTGAGAGTATAAAGTTTAATGAAACCATTAGGGATGGAATGGTGTAAAGGACTCCCAGGTGAATACTGCTCACCACCAACAACCACTGGCTCTCTCCTTCAGTTATCTTGAAGCATTAGCCAATATTTCTTTCCACTGAAAATTAGTTTTGTAAATGAATATATCAGGATAAAAAAGGGGGAAAAAGGAAAATTAGTTTTGTATATATTAAAAAAGGCATCTAATATTTTTTTAAACTGGAGATCCAGGAGCTGGACAGGTAGCCCGGTTGGTAGGGTGCCTGATGGACATCCACAAAGTCCCCAGTCCCATCCCCAGCATCACACACCCATAAACCTGGAACCCCAGAGGCAGGATGACAGGTTCAAGGTCATCTTTGGCTGCCTGTTGAGTTTGAAGCCAGCCTGGGTTACATGAAACCTTTTCTTAGAACAAACAGAACCAAACCAGGCCATCAAGATGGCTCAGCAGGTAAGGTGCCTGCTGTCAAGCCTGATGACCTGAGTTCCATCCCTGGGACCTACGATGGTGGAAAGGAACCAACCCCACAAGTTGTCCTCTCGCCTCCAATCACATGCTGTAGTATGTAAGTCCCCCCCCACACACATAATAAAGTAAAAGTTTAAAGTAAAAAAAAAAAACAAAAAACTACCCTGCCCCCTTCTACCACACTTGGTTGATGTCATTCCTCAGTCTCTCAGGACGCAGGCTTCACTATTGTCTCCTCACCACTCACAAGCCCCTGCAATCTTTTATCCAGAAGGTTATATGGCTTGTCTGTGGGTTTTCCTGCAGGTCGGATGATGCAGTTGGCTCTCTCACGGTATCATTTCCTAAGCTGCACTCTCTGGGCTCTGGGGTCCTTGTTAAACGCAGTTAAAGCTAATGGTGTGATCCAAGGGTGTGTCTGGGCAAACTGGTGGCCTCACTTGATCCCTTTTTTAACAGGGTCTCCTATCACCCATGATGACCATGAACTCACCATGTAACTGAGACTGGTCTTAAACTGTTTTATTTTTTAAGATTTATTTGTTATTTTTATTTTATTTATATGAGTGTTTTTACTACATTTATGTCTGTATAGCATATGCATACAGTTCCCCCTGATGTCAGAAGAGTGTCAAATCACCTGGAACTGGAGTTACAGATGGCTGTGAGCTGCCATGTGGGTGCTGAGAATCTTACACAAGTCCTTTGCAAGAGCAGGAAGTACATCCTCTCTCTCTCTCTCTCTCTCTCTCTCTCTCTCTCTCTCTCTCTCTCTCTCTCTGGGGACTGTGGACCCCCAGACCCTGAATTTCCTGTGACCCCCTGCCTGCGGGAGTAAACAACTTGTTTTCCTGTGCTTGCAGCTGCTCTGAGCTTGAGACCCTCAGGCGTTCCTGATGGCAGGGGAGTGGTTTCTGGTGGGCTTGCAGCTGAGAGTTAGGGTGTGGTCATTAGTCAAGGAGACCCTATATAAGCTTCTCTGAAACACAATAAAGTGGTCATTCTTGGCATTACCCATGTTTGTATGTGTGTGTGTTTAAATCTCCAGGCCCTTGCCCGACTTGCGAACCATGCCATAGTGCATAGAGCAAGCGTAGTGTGCTACATCTTTCTGTTTTCCCTCTCTCTCTCTCTCTCTCTCTCTCTCTCTCTCTCTCTCTCTCTCTCACTCGCTCTCTCTCCCATCTGCCTCTGCTTCCTGAGTGCTGGGTTTAAAGACGTGCATCACTGCCCGGCTAGTAAGTTATCTTAACCACTGAGCCATCTATCTCTCTAGCCCTTAGCTTGAACTCTTGATCTTCCTGTCCCCACATCCCATGCCTGTACCATTAGGCTCAGTGCAGCCTTCAACACACAGCAGGCTCCAACCCCTGCTGGCCTCTCCCGGATCTTGAATGACTCCACTTTCCCTCTGGCCTCTAAGTGCTGGCCACTTGCACATCCTCTTGTGTTTTCCAACCCCGGGCCTTTGCTCTTCTCCTCCTTCCCATTGCTGGGCCAAAATTATCTCAGGGCCTGTACCTCAAGGCCTGTAGGACAGAGAAAAGCCTGGCTCTAGTTTGAGTAAGGATGAGACAGCAAAAACTACATAACTGCCCCTCCAGCCAGGGGGAGGGTTTGGCTGCCTCTCGTTGGCTGGAGGTACCTTTACATCACAGGATGTCGCTTACCCTTTATAAGCAGATGATCACAGTAATAAACTGAGTTCCTGCTTTGACTCCCTGTCGCTTCTGGTTGTCCTGCATCATGGGGCTGCAGGAATGGGCGGATAGCGCACTCACCTTTCCCTGGGGAATAAGAAAGCCCAAGGAAGTCTAGCACCCAACTCTGTCTTCCTGGTGAAGCTGAACCTGACCATACTGGCCCATCCATTGTGTTCTTGCCAATGATTTATTTAAAGGTCTGCTGTCGCCCCCCTCACACCCTGTTCTTAAGAGTCCTCTCCTGGACTGTAGAGCTCTTATTGGGAAGTGTCTCCAGTATCTCTGGTATCTTGCCTAGTTCTGGTAAATGGTTCAATAAACAACCAGTAATAATAGGATGAATCAATAGGTATAGGAAATTTCCAGAAACCTTTCAGGCTGGATCCTCGCCTGCCTCCCATACTCCCTTTAGTCAACCCTCAAATGAGCTCATTACCTAGTGTCTGTCCCTGCAAAGTGTCTGGAGTGTCCTTACCCGTTTCTAATGTGTAAACACTTGGGTATCCATCCCAAGACTTAACTCAGCTCCCAGCACTGCACAATCCCAGAAGAAAACCTTCCTGTTCCTGTCAGTTTCCCCTGACCCAGAGCCCTCACAACTCCTCCAGCCTGAACCCCATACCAGCAGCAGGAATCTCATTAACACTCTTCACTCAGCCCTTCCGGGACCTGCCAGCTGCCCCTACCATTACATCCTGTGAACTTTTCATCCGCGGAACCCAATTACATTCCCCAATTGGATGGGTTTCCCAGAAGCTTCAGGACATAATGATGGCTGCCTCTCAGGTACCCTGAAGAGCTTAGGAGGTCACACCTGTACCAGCAAAAGCTGGGCGACAGAGGTCAGAGCGTAGTCTCTCAAAGTGTCGTTGTTAACTACCAGCATCACACGGAACTCCTCAGAGAGTCCAGGCCTTTTCCCTGACTCAGAGAACCAGAAACCAGAGGGGTGGGGGAATCGATAATCTGGTTTGTTTTTTTCTTCAAGACAGGGTTTCTCTGTATAGCCCTAGCTGCCTTGGAACTAGCTCTGTAGACCAGGCTGGCCTTGAACTCACAGAGATCTACCCAATTCTGCCTTCCAAGTTCTGGGATTAAAGGCATGTACCACCACTGCCTGGCCTCAACAATCTGTTTTACTTATTTATTTTTCTACTTTCTTTTTTTTTTAAAGATTTATTTATTTATTTATGCAGTATCCTGCCTGTAGGCCAGAAGAGGGAACCAGATCTCATTATAGGTGGCTGTGAGCCACCACGTGGTTGCTGGGAATTGAACTCAGGACTTTTGGAAGAGCAGTCAGTGCTCTCAACCGCTAAGCCATCTCTCCAGCCCCTACTTATTTATTTTTCATCCTGAGAAAAAAATTATTTTTATCTTGTATGTAAGAGTGTTTTGCCTACATGTATTTATGTGCACCATGTACGTGCCTGGTGCCTGAGCAAGCCAGAAGAGGGTGCTAGATCCCCTGGAGCTGGAGGTACAGATGGTTGTGAGCCACCATGTGAATGTTAGAAATTGAACCAGGTCCTCTGCAAGAGCAACAAGCATTCTCAACCACTGAGCCATCCCTCCGGTCTTCCTCTCTGTTATCTGTTATTTTTCTTTTTTGTGTGTATATGTTTATGTATGTATGCACATTCACATATGTATGTATATGAGTTTGGAGGCCAGAGGTGAATGCCAGATGCCTTCATCAACTGCTACTTACTCTCACTGAACCTGGAGCTTGCCAGTTTGGCTAGCCTTGCTGACCAGCAAGTCGTGGGAATCCTCCTGTCCTTGGCTCCCCAGCACTGTGATGACTGCAGATGCATGCCACAGCCCCTGGCTTTTTTACATGGGTTCTGGGGTGGGGTATGACTCAGGTCCCCCTCATGCTTGTATCAAGCACTTTACCTGTTGAACCATCTCTCCAGTCCTTATTTTTGCTATTTTGCAGTACTGAGAATTGAACCTAGGGCCTCATGCTTGCTAGGCAAGTGCTCTATCACTGAGTCCCACCTCCCAGCCATCTGTTTTAAATTCTAAAGCATTAGATAGGGTATGGTTTGGTGGTAGAGTACTTGCCTATCATGCATAGGGCCCTGGGTTCAATCCCCAGCACTGTCAAAACAAACAAAAAATGAAAGCAAGCCTCGGCTATGGCCTAGGGTAGATAATGTTACTCCTAGGAACCAGATCCCTTTTACTACAATAGACAGAGGTCAGAGGTCAAGTTCACTTGATGCAGGTTACTGTGAGGGCAGTCTAGTAGCAGCGAAAGACCTGTGAACAGGAAGCAAAGTCCGAATGAAGAAACCTGGCCCAGGCCAAGTCTAGGTGTGCCCCAGAGTACACAGTCTTCTTACCTTCGATAGTATCATTGGCACCACCTTCTGGTTTGTCCTGGTAACACAAGGGAGTTTAGCCCCAGATCCGCTTCTGAGAGCCTATTGGTGAACCCTGACACTGGAACCGCTGAAGAATATACCACGCTAGGGGCTGCCAAAGGCACAGAGCACACAAGACATATGGCTAATAATCACACAAAACAAAAAGTTCAAACTCATTGGCAATGTGAGAGATGCCCTTTAAAAAAGAACTCGGTGTAACCTTTTCATCAGTCAGATTGGCAAAGGCAGTGGCACTCTGAGAGGCTGGAGTGTGGCTGCGCACAGCAGGGGCAGTGCGCCAGTCAGGAGGCAGATGTGGCCAGCGCCTCAACAAGTGACTGATTCCCAGACCTGCCACTCGGGGAGGGGGGTTGCCATGATGTTTAGAAGGAGGAGGTCTGGTGGTGTGAGGAAAATATTGACCTTGGGTTGTAATGGTCACAAAACAGTATAAACATGCACTATTAATCTCTATTTTGTATCAAATGTGTGTATGAAAACTGCAGATGATTTTCTATTTTGTCTGACAGTATTTGTCCACAGGGGATGGCATTTCTTCAGAAGATTATTTTTATTTTTTGGCTTCCTTCATTCCAAGTTTTTATTTTGACTTTTCTGATCACAGGAAAATGAAAATAGGAGATAAAATCCCAACGATGCCAGTGCCTCTCCAACTCATGCCCCGTCACTTTGATTTTCAGGAGGCGTTTCTCCTACTCCCCCCCAACCCCATGTGGGTCAGATCTGGAGATGGCATTTGGGAGTGCTTCTTCTAAAAGCTCCTCTGATGAGTCCCATATGATTTGAGAGCCACTGACTTGTGCCGTCCCTGCCCTCAAGCACCAAGTTTTAGTGAGGCTTAACGCTTGGGGGTCGCCAAAGGCTTTGATGTACTTTGATGCATTTTTGCAGAGGCTTTCTAGGGCTTTCTCTTGATCTGGCATGAAATGCTTCCAGTCCAGGAAGCAATTATGGTCTTTGAATATGTTGGATCCTCTCTAAACAGAGTACAGTCTTTCAGGGGAACGTGAGCACAGACAGGTTGCCAACTACTCTATATCCACTGCCCACCTTTTTCCCTGCATGCAGCATTTGAGGGACCTGTCAATCAGAAGTCTGCACCCATCCCAAGCCAAATGACAGCCAACGAGAGTTAGTTTGCAACTTAAGTTGATCGTCTTGGGGCCTCTGAGGGGGTAACAGAGTCCAGGTTCAGCACCCCATGGATAGCATCAGGCAGGAGGAGCACAGAAGCCTTTGTGGTTTCTGTCCTGACATCCATGGGGACAATGCTGTCCCAAAGAGGCAAGGACACTGATTAGGGATCAGAGAACTTGGCCTGAGAGCTGGTAGTCAGTGGCGGTCACTCATCCACTTTAAGAGAACTCGGGGGACAGCAACCTGGCTTGAAGAGGAGGCTTGGGACTTTATCTTACAGCTAATTAAAAAAAAAATGCTTCTTAGGCCAGACAGTGTGGGCACACCTTTAATCCCAGCACTCTGGAGACAGAGGCAGGCGGATCTCTGAGAGTTCAAGGCCAACCTGGTCTACAGAGGGAGTTCTAAGGCAGCCAGGGCTCTTACACAGAGAAACCCTGTCTCAAAAAAAAATCAAAAACAAAAGAAAACTGCTTCTTACATTTTATTTAGTGTGTGTTCTCCAGGGCCGTATACACTTCTGGAGGTCAGACAACCACTTGCAGGGGTCAGTTCTCTCCTTCTACCAGGTAGGTTTGGGGGACTCAAACTCAGGTTATCAAGCCTGGTAGCCAAGAGTTTTACTTGCTGAATCATCTCTCCAGTTATGCTGAGCGGTTTTATATCAACCTGACCCAAATTAAAGATATCTGAAAGGAGGGAACCTCAATTGAAAATGCCTCCATGAGAGCCACTGTAGAGCATTTTCCCAATTAGTGATTGACAAGGGAGGGGGAGGAGAGAGGGGACGGGACAGTCCATGGTGGATGGTGCCATCCCTGGGCTGGTGGTGCTGGGTTCTGTAAGAAAGCAGGCTGAGCAAGCCACGGGGAACAAGTTATTAAACAGCACTCCCCCATGGCCTCTGCATCAGTTCCCGCCTTCAGGTTCCAGCCCTGTTCCCTGTCCTGGCTTCCTTCAGTGATGGACTACAATGCAGAAGTATAAGCCAACTCGCTTCTTGGTCATGGTGCTTTGTTGCAGTAACAGAAACCCTAAGTCACCAGTCTATAGTTGCTTTTGTGAAGTTTTAAGTAGCCAAGCTAGCCTTGAACTCTCCACGTGGTCAAGGATGACCCAGTTAATGGCGGTGTGGGTGACCAAACCTAGGGTTTTAAGTTTGCTAAGCTGGCACTGTACCAACTGGACCATACCCCCAGGCTTGCTTCTTTTTGTTTGTTTGTTTGTTTGTTTGTTTAGAACAGGGTCTCACTATGTAGCTCTGGTTAGCCTGGAACTCCTTGTACCGACCGGGCTGACCTCAGACTCACAGAGATCTGCCTGGAATCAAAGGCATACTATATTACGGCTTGCTTCTTTTTTGTTTTTCCAGACAGTGTTTCTCTGTGGCTTTGGAGCCTGTCCTGGAACTAGCTCTTGTAGACCAGGCTGGCCTCGAACTCACAGAGATCCGCCTGCCTCTGCCTCCCTAGTGCTGGGATTAAAAGCGTGCGCCACCACCGCCCGGCTACAGCTTGCTTCTTGATGACATTCATTGCCTTCCAGGAAGCACGGAGGGCCACAGTGACGGGCTGTTTGCTTGGATTTAGTCCCGAGAGAGTCAGCCTGGGCTAGGGTTGCTCAGGAGAGTGACAGGAGGGTGTGCAGGAATCTTGTTGCCTCTCTTACAGACGGAACAAAAGCCCACGTTCTCCAGCCCTCTCCATTGCAATCTGGCTCTTCACCTCTGATCTTTGCAATCCCTGTCCATCTTGGTAAGTGTGGTGGTTTGAATAGGTATGGCCCTCAGAGACTCACGTGTTTGAATGCTTGGCCCATAGGGGGTGACACTATTAGGAGGTGTGGCCTTGTTGGAGTAAGTGTAGTAGGGGTAGCCTTGTTGGAGGAAGGTGTGTCCCTGTGCGTGTGTGGGGTTAAGGTCTCATATACTCAAGCTACACCCGCTGTGGCTCACAGTTGCTTCTGCTGCCTGCGGATCAAGAGGTAAAACGCTTAGCTCCTTCTCCAGCCCCACCTCTGCCTAGAGGTCAAAATGACGATAAAGGACTAAACTCTGAACTGTAAGCCAGCCCCAGTTAAAAGTTTTCCTTTATAAGAGTTGCCTTCGCAGGAATAAAAACTCTAACTAAGGCAGAAATGAGTACCAGAGACTAGTGTGTTGCTGGGATAGGCCTGAGTAGTATGAACTTTGGTTTAGGAAGGTAGGAGAAGGCTTTAAGAGCTGCTCAATGGGCCAGACCAGTGGAAGCATGGAAGACAGTGGTGCTGCGGGTGAAAACTGTGGGGTCTGATTCAGGAAGTTTCCGAGAAGAATTTTAGTACGTCGCCTAGAGCTTGTTCTTGTGATAGGTTGGTGAAGAACGTGGCTGCCTTTTACCCTTGTTCAAAAAGTCTGCCTGAGGCTGAAGTGGAAAGTCTTGGATGAATTGCATTGGCAGAGGAAATCTCAAAACCGCCTAGTATAGACCCTGTTGTGGGGTGATCAGCGCTAACTTTCAGGAAGATTTATAATGAAAAGGAACAAGCTGAGCAAGGAAAAATGTACAATTCGAGGAGGAAAGAGGCACCAGGAAGTGGAATAGAGTAAGTCCTGTGTTCAAGGAGATAAACAGATCAAGAAATGGAATAAGGGGAGTGGTGACCCCAGGGCAAGATCCCAGCTTGTGAAAAGGAATTAAAGAATATTTTAGGTCCAGGTGCGTTGATGCACACCTGTAATCCCAGAAGTACTCAGAAGACAGAGGCCAGCAGATCTTTGAATTTGAGGCCAGCTTGCTCGGCAGAGTAAGTTCCAGGACAGGCAAGCTTAGATAATGAAGGAAACCATGGAAAACAGAAAGCTGGTGAAGATGTAATTGAATGAGGGGGCCATGTTGCAGCCCCAGCAAGCAGCAGAACTTGGTAGCTTTTTTTGTTTGTTTGTTTTTTGTTTTTTGAGACAGGGTTTCTCTGTAGCTTTGGAGCCTGTCCTGGAACTAGCTCTTGTATACCAGGCTGGCCTCAAACTCAGAGATCTGCCTGCTTCTGCCTCCCGAGTCCTGGGATTAAAGGCGTGCGCCACCACCACCCGGCAGCAGCTTTTTAAAAAGGATATATTTATTATGTATACAATGTTCTGCCTTCATGTGTCCCTACAGGCCAGAAGAGGCACCAGATCTCAGAGTGGTTATAAGCCGTCACATGGGTGCTGGGAATTGAACTCAGGACCTCCAGAAGAACAGCCAGTGCTCTTAACCACTGAATCATCTCTCCTGCCCAAACTTGGCAGCTTTGGTCACATGGTTCTGCCTTTAGAGTCAAGGATACAAGAAAGGGGTTCTGGAATCTCCCCTCTGAGACTAAGGAAAGTTGCTGAGGCCACGCATGTAGCAGGCATGTCCCTGCATGGAGGTCTAGAGAGGCCAGTGTGTGAAGCTGTGAAGTTGAAGCCTGGATTGCCTTGGAGATGGAGATGCCAGAGCTGTGGGATACCTGCGTAGGAAAGCTACTAACAGGGAGTGGAACCAGACCAGGAGAAAGGTGTGTTGCAGTCAACAAAGTTGAAAGGAGCTGGAGATCTGAAGAGCACTTTGACATTAGACATGGTGATGCAAAGTCTGGAGTTTGCCCAGCTGGTTTTGGTCTTGCTTTGGTTCAATATTTCCTCACTATGTTCCCTTCCCTACCTTTTGGAATGGTAACGTATATCCTGTGGCATTATATGTTGGAAGTATGTGACCTGTTTTATTGATTTTGATTTCAATAGGGGATTACAGTTAAGAGATTGCATGAATCTCAGAAGAGACTTTGAACTTTGGACTTTTTTTTTTTTTTATGTATACAGTGCTCTGCCTGCATGTATCCCTGCAGGCCAGAAGAGGGCACCAAATCTCATTACAGATAGTTGTGAGCCACCATGTGGTTGCTGGGAATTGAACTCAGGACCTTTGGAAGAGCAGGAAGAGCTCTTAACCACTGAGCCATCTCTCCAGCCCCCTGAACTTTGGACTTTTAAACATTGTTGATACTATAACAAACTATGGGGACTTCTGAAGTTGGATTAAGTGCATTTTGCATTGTCATAGGCCAGGGAGTGGAATATGGTTTGAATAGGTATGGCCCCCTAGACACAGGTGTTTAAATGCTTGACCCATAAAAAGTGGCATTACTCGGCATGGCCTTGTTGGAGGAAGTGTGTCACTGTGGGGGTGGGCTTTAAGGTCTCATATATGCTCAAGCCATGCCCAGTGTGACAGTTCACTTCCTGTTACCTACAGATCAAGATGTGGAACTCTCAGCTCCTTCTCCAGTACCATGCCCGCCTGCATGCTGCCATATCCTGCCATGATGATAATGGACTGAACCTCTGAACTGTAAGCCAGGCCCAATTAAATGTTTTTCTTTGTAAGAGTTGCTGTGGTCATGGTGTCTCTTCACAGCAATAGAAACCCTAACTAAGATCATAAGTAAGAGCAAGGAAGCCTTCCAGAGTCCTTGTGTTGGCAAACCTGAGTAGATGATTGGAGTACCATACCAAATGTGTGTGCCTGCCTATGTGTCTGTGCACCACTTAAGGGCCTGGTGCCTGCAGAGGTCAGAAGAGGGCGCCCTCCCCACACTGTTGTTACAGATAGTCATAAGCCAGAGCAGCCAATGCTCTTACACTGAGTCACCTCTTTGGTCCCAGACAAGCCTTTTTATCTCCTAAGTACTTGTTGGACCAGGCCTGCTGTCCTTAGACCCAGATCAGCAGCCTGGAGAGATCAGGCCCCACCCCTTCCAGCCTACCCCCTCCATTAAGACACATCCATCCTGGCTGGAGGGAAAAGACAAACCACCCAAAATAGGGGTGATTTAGCCATGCCTGCCCCAAGTCCAGTCCCTAGATACTGCAGGTGTAACCAGGCCTTGTAAACAAATAGTTGTCAAGTTCCTTCAAGCTCCAATGCCCCCAAATCATGCTCTTCCCCATAGCAAAGCTGCTATCGTTCTAGAGAATCTGCCTGCTCCAGTGAAGTTATAATAGGGCTTCCTTTAGTTCCCTAGACACACACCTTCCCACAGTCCAGTCCCCATCTAGTGGCTGAAGTGAATAAGGAATCCGCTCCATCTGAAATGGGCTTTGCAGAGTCCATCAACCAGCTTTCTCACCGGCTGCTTCTCTAACAACACCAGGCTTCTCTCTCTCTCTCTCTCTCTCTCTCTTCCTCTCTCTCTCCTCCTCCTTTCCTTCCTCTCTCTCCCTCTCTCCCTCTCTCTCTCTTCCTCCTCTTCCTCTCTCTCTCTTTTCTTCTCCTTCTCCTCCTCCTCCTTCTTCCTCTCTCTCTCTCTCTCTCTCTCTCTGTCTCTCTCTCTCTCTCTCTCTCTCCCTCCCCTCCTTTCTTTGTTTCAAGGCAGGGTTTCTTTGTGTAGCCTTGGCTGTCCTGGAACTGGCTTTGCTTCCAAGATCTGCCTGCCTTTGCCTCTGGGATTAAAAGTGTGTGCCCCCACTGCCCGGCTACACCAGGCCTTTCTAGTTCTCATTTTTCAGCAACTCTCTGGTGTGTGTGTGTTTGTTGTTCCACCCATCAACACTTGTATTCAAAAACACATTCAAGTCCTTTGCTTCTCCTGGAAACTGAATTGCTCTAATCTCACATATTAAGCATATTCCTCAGCCCCTTGAAAGGGATTCCAAACTAGAGAGGTGCGTGTCTCAGTGGTTAAGAGCACTTGCTGCTTTTGGAGAGGATCTAGGTACATGCACGTATTGATTCACAACCGCCTGCAACTCCAGTTCTAGAGCATCTGTTGCCCTCTTCTGGCTTCCATGGGCACCAGGCACACACATGGTACACATATATGCAGACATTTACATAATTTTTTTTTAAAAAATCTTTTTAAGAAAGGTAAGTGGAGGTGGAACAGACTTAAAGGGGACAGAGATGCCATCCTTTGGGATGCTCTGGGTCAGGCTGAACATACACTTTGTTTCCTGTCTATCTATAGTTTCCTGTCTAGGCTCTGGTGGCTGCCTCTTCCAGGTCAGCTTGCTCAATCCCTCAATACCACACTGCTCGCCCTATTTCACTTCCTAGTGAACACATAGAAGGTTGTTTCCTTCCTCTACACAGGGCACATCCTAGAGGAAGCTGCCGTGCCTCATTTGGCTTCAGAGGCTACCACTACCTAGTTAGTGTACGACCTAGAAAACAGAAATGGTGAATGAATGCCGGTACCTGGTTCTAAGGGCAATGAATTTTCCTCCAAGTACTGCTTTAGCTGCCGTACATTGGTTCTGCTTTCTGCTCTCTTCATGGTTACTGGCACTTTCAAAAAAGGGAAGGGGTGGTCTCGTGCAACTTAGGCTGTTCTTGATCTTCCTACCTCCACATCCCAAGTGCTGGGATTACAGGTGTGCATCTCCTTGCCATTTTTTTTTAACATGTGTCTTATGCAGTACCAAACCACCTCTGGCCAGGAAGGAAGAATTCTTTTCATTTCTCAGGAAAACCAAAGCTCAGAGACAAGGAGACTTGCTCTCAGAATACAGGGTGGTACAGTGAATCTGCCCTTGGTTGACCTCAGGATTCACAGCCCATCAATTAAGCTGGGGACATGTTTCAAGTTTGAGCCTCTGCTCTAGCTCTGTCATCTCCATAGTTTCTCATCCTCTTTGAGTCCATTAAGGCACCTCTAATGCTCTCAAGTGTCCAATTAGGGCTCTTACTAATTAGGAGAGAGCCATGACTTCCGAAAGTCATGTGAATGTCTCATAATAAGAATACCACAAGAATCATTTTTTTTTTCGGTTTTTTGAGACAGGGTTTCTCTGTGGCTTTGGAGCCTGTCCTAGAACTAGCTCTTGTAGACCAGGCTGGGCTCGAACTCACAGAGATCCTCCTGCCTCTGCCTCCCGAGTGCTGGGATTAAAGGCGTGCGCCACCACCGCCCTGCCCCACAAGAATCATTTAAAAGTCAAGCCAGGCAGTGGTGGCACAAACCTTTAATCCCAGCACTCGGGAGGCAGAGGCAGGCGGATTTCTATGAGTTTGAGGCCAACCTGGTCTTGAGAGTGAGTTCCAGGACAGGCTCCATAACTACTGAGAAACCAACCCCACCTTGAAAAACCAAAAAAATAAAACATCACTTAAGGCAGGCGTGGTGGTACATACCTGTGATCTCATCACTGGGGAGGTGAAGGCAGGAGGATCCAGAGTTCAAGATCATCCTTAGCTACACTTAGAGAGTTCAAGGGCAGCCTAGGCTACGTGTGACCTTGAGTCAAAGCAAACAAAAGACGTCACTGCCTGAAGAAGTGCAGACAATGGTCAGAGGCAGAAACAGAGCCACTCTGGTCATAGCTAAAGAGCAAAGGAAGAAAATCTAGCTCTTCTGGGGTCTGCTCCTGCATAACACTTCCTTATCACACGTCAGCACCCAGCGCTTCAGTGTCCCTGTCCCCAGTGGGTTTCTTCTCTCTCTTCTCAGCAGGGTCTTCTTTAGGAAAGACTGTGATGGAGCTGGAGAGATAGCTTCGCAGTGGGCAGCAGTGTGAGAACCTGAATCAGGTTCCAGCACTCACCTGGGTTTGGGGGTTGGCGCTGCCTGGAGCAGCAGCTGGGGGAGGTGTCTGACACCACTGTCTTTTGTCTGATATGGCATGGGTGGGGGTTTATCTGGCCTCATATGTGTATACCCACACATAATAAATTAAAACAACAACAACAACAAAAGACAGTAGGACATGGTGGTACACTCCCCTTTAATCCCAGCTCTTGGCAGGCAGAGGCCGAGGCAGGTGGTTCTACTTGTTCTCCAGAGTGAGTTCCAGGACAACCAAGTTCTACACAGAAAAATTCTATCTCAAATAGCAATAATAATAATAATAATAAAAGAAAAGAAAGAAAGATTTAAAAAATACATTGATAAACTTGTTGCTGAATGAGGAAATGACTCAGGACAGTTCTCCAGGCTGAGTCTCTGAACCATTTGCATTTCAAAAGATGTCAGCCCTTAAATCTGAAGTGCAACAGTCTTCAAGCAATTTCGGTTGCTAATGAGAGCAGCAAAAGGCTTTGCCTAGACTGAGCTGTGGCTTTCATGTCGGTGTCATCTAAGTAGAACCATGTTCTGCCGCTCACATACTCAGTTTCCTTGTTCACTCACTCGGCACTAGACAGCTGCTTCCTGGGACCCTCGGGGCTCTCGGAGCTAGGACCTTGCAGTTGTTGGTTGGTTGGGTTGGTTTTGGAGTCAGCACACTTGGCTGAGCAGAAATATATTCTTTCTCTCTCTCTGACAGAGTCTCATGTGGCCCATGTTGGCCTCAAGGTCTGTACGTAGCCACAATGACCTTGAACTTTGGGTCTTTCTGCTTTCAGAGCTGGGGACTGCAGGTGTGTGCTAGGAAGTCCAGTTTTATCCAGTGCCAGGGATTGAACTCAGGCTTCGCTAATGCTAGTGAATACTCTACTTACTGAACTACAAGCTTAGTGTCTCAACTCAGGCTAGCTGTGAAGTTTTCAGCTAGGAGGAAGCCACTGCATCAGTCAGGGTGGGATGCAGTGTTCTTCCGCCTCAACCTTCATCATACACCCTCTAGTGGCACCAGGAACGACGGAGAAGCTCTGTAGATTGTAGTGTCTGTCTTCTGAGGCCCCGGAGTCCCCACAGTTCTGAACTGGCTACTCAAGAATTCCACTTGTGGGTCATGCAAGCTAGATCTGCAGGAGAGTGCACTTGCACACAAGTCTGGCAACCTGAGTTCATCTCCAGAACCCAGGTTCAAGTGAACAGCAAAAGTCAAGTGTGGCAGTCCGCACCTTTAATCCTAGTAATTGGAGGCGGGGTAGAGGCAGGCAGATCTCCGTGAGTTCAAAGCCATCCTGGTCTACATAGCAAGTTCTAGAACAGCCAGGGCTACATAGAGAGACCCTGTCTTTAAAAAAATGTACAATGAGAACTGATTCTACAAAGTTGTCCTCTGACCTCCACATACAGCTGTGACTGATGTGGGAGTCCCCTCTGCATGCTGTGATTACCATTGATAAACAAAGGAACTGCTTTGGGCCTATAGCAGAGCTATAGGGGAACAGAGCTAGGCAAGGAAAACTAAGCTGAATGCTGGGAGAAAGGAGGTGGAGTCAGAGAGAAGCCATATAGCCCTGCCAGAGATGGATGTGGGAACTTTAGCTGGTAAGCCACAGCCGCATGGTGATACACAGATTAATAGAAATGGGTTAAATTAATATGTAAGAGTTAGCCAATAGGGCTGGAGAGATGGCTAAGAGCACTGATTGCTCTTCCAGAGGTCCTGAGTTCAATTCCCAGCAACCACATGATGGCTTACAGCCATCTATGATGAGATCTGGTGCACTCTTCTGGCATGCAAGCATACGTGGAAGGAATATTGTATACATAATAAATAAATAAATCTTTAAAAAAAAGAATTAGCCAATAAGAAGCTAGAACTAATGGGCCAAGCAGTGATTTAAATAATATGGTTTCTGTGTGATTATTTCGGTTTTGGGTGGCTGGGACAAATGAGCAGCCCCCTCCAACATGTGACATGCACACACGCACACACACAATACAGTTTTAGAAATTCTCTGCACTCTAGCCAGGAATCAGACCTGTGGAGGCCGAAGTTCAACTTCAAGTATCTTCCCCTGTCTACCAGTTTCCTTTCATTTTTGAGACAGAATCTCACGATGTAGCCTTGGCAGACTCTGGACCTTGCTGTGTAGATGAGGTTGAAACTCACGGACCTCATAGAGATCTGCTTGTTTCCATCCCCTGAGTGCTGTGATTAAAGGCGTGCACCACCACACCTGACTTCCACCTCATGTTCACAGCCAGGTCTTGCACTGAACCTAGAGTTTGCCATTTCAGATCTGGACAGCAAGCCCGCAGCCTCTGCTTCTCCCTGCCCGCCCTCCTCCCTCCTTCTGGAACTGAGACGATAGACACATGCCTCTGCCCCTAGCTTTTATGTGGGTGATGAGGGTCTGAACTGGAGCGGTCCGGCTTGTGCCATAAGCCTCTTACCAACGAAGCCATTTTTCCGGGCCCCAGCCTTAAATCCTGAGCCTGTCTTCTTACGGCTGTTTGGGCTCCTAGCTACAGATGTGCCAAGCATGCCTCTTCTTTCCCCTCTCAGGAACCCAGAAGCTGCTGCCAAGACTTTAATGACACCCCTTGCTGTCAGCCCTCTAGTTCTCTTGTCAGTGCTGAGTGTTCCATGAAGTTCATGCAACACTGCTATAATCCATCTGTTTACCTCCTGAGACAGGAAATTTGGTGTGATTTGCTCTTACATCGGCTCCTAATGAACATTGGATTATTTTCATTTTCTTTCTCTGCCCCCTGCTCCCGGAAATTTGTGTTTGTTTTCCTGAGCTGGAGCTCAAACCTTGAGCCCAAGGCATGCCAGGCAAGTGCTTGACTGCTGAGCCCCAGCCCCAGCTCCAAAAGTATTCTCCTTGTTCTCGTCATTCTGTTTTTAGTTCTTAAAGGACATATATGGTTCCAAGCACCACAAAAGACAGAGAAAAAGTCTGAACGGGAACACCCTGGGATACACCTGCTGGAACAATGCGTTTGATTGTGTTACACCATAGCCCCTTAGCTCAGAGATGTCCGCTGGGGCAATGGGTTCCTCAACTTGCCAATGCCTCATCCTGCCTGCACCTAGGGTCTCTCTGCTTTGCTTTTTGAAGCCATAGCAGGAACAACCCAGAATTCACAGAGTGGAATAACCTTCAACCAGCAGAGAGAGGCAAGCAGCAATTAGAGCCCCTTCTCATTTAGCCCAGGCTGGCCTTGAACTTGCTAAGTAGCCTCTGCCTTCCAACTGCTGGGATTACAGGTAGGTATTCACTAGCAAAGTCCAGTTAAGGAGTTGCTGAAAGATAGAACCCAGAGCTTCCTTCATGCTAGGCAAGCACTCTACCAACTGGCCTATGCCCCCAGCTCCTCTTCTTTTTGCTATCTCCCTATGCCTCATCTCTGCTTCCCTGGGGCAACTCCCAAATGAACTCCCTATTCCTAAATCCTTGTCTTAGGGGAGGCCTCAGAAACCAGGGAATCCAAAGACGATGCTAGTGACTCTTGTATATGAATTTCATTAATAGATAGATGATAGCTAGACAGATATAATAAAACTATGTAACTTTGCATAAGGGGATTATTCTGCATGTATTCTAAACTCAGCTTTTTAATAGTCTAATGTGTTCACGATATAAAATCAATTAACAATCAATCCACAGTAGACGATGAACACATTTCCAAGTCAATAAATAGAATCATAAACACAGTCTGTCTCCCCACCTCCCCACATCAGGGATTGAACTCACGGCTTCTTGTGCCATTAGCCCAACCCCCAGCTCGTAAGTGCCTTCTCTAACGATGCCACTTCAGGTACACCTTTGACTTCATTCATTTAGTTTATAGTGTCTAAGTGAACACACGCAGACTTTGGTAGATGTGCAGAATGGCTTCCTCTGCATAACACCGAAACTGTGCTCTTGCTTTCTTGTCTCTCAAATGTTCATTCACTCTGCGTTCAATAATTTTCTCTGGCATACTAAGAGGCGAGCATTTCATTTGAGCAGTTTCGTGGGTTTCAGAAATTATCTTTCCATCTTTTTTGAAAATCAGGACAGGTGCCCATCTTCAGGGCTTTTTTTTTTTTTCATTTGCTGTAATTTCCTCTACAGCAATGATTATATCTGCAACTGCCTGGGTCCTTGGGCTGCCATGTGTCCAGGTTTTGAAGGGTGAGCTCACTTGCAGACGGCTCGGTGCTTTCTGTCCACCACCCCCCTCTGGAGTTTTAGTCCTCTTCCCCTCAGGTCGGTCAGAAGTCCCAAAGCCCCCAGCCCTGAGCAGCTCTTGCCTCTTCCCAGCGCTCATTTCTCTCTCTCTCTCTCTCTGTCTCTCTCTGTCTCTGTCTCTGTCTCTGTCTCTGTCTCTCTCTCTCTCTCTCTCTCTCTCTCTCTCTGCTTGTGCTCTCTGGGCTTTCGGCACTTTGCTAACCATCATTCTTATATATCCTAAGGATCTTCCAGCTTCATCCCTTCCCGCATCTCTTCCTACTAGCTCCTGAGAAAGCTGTCAGGGCACCTCACCAGATTGCCTATAAAAGCCCGCTTACTCCCCACGGTGACCCCTTGCAATTTCCCACTGGAATCCCGGGGCTTTCACCAGCTTTTGCTTACTGGTATGAATGTGTCCAATACGTCTGGTCTCAGTTCTATCCTCACAATTCCCCCTGTGAAGCCCTGTTGCATCTAAGTTCCTCTGTCCACCAGCTGAGTAACCAAGAGTCCAGAAAGGCTTAGGCATCATCTCAAAGACATCCAGCAAGTCAGTGGACCAGCCCTCGGTCCTCTAGTTTCTTAATCTAAATATAACTCCCTTTGTCCACATAGATCAAGATGGGGTTTAGACCTCATCTGATGTGGAAGCCACAGGCTAAGCCTGGACGGGCTATTTATTATTCCTCTTAGGTTCTGAGTTTAGGTCCTTTCTTAGGAGAATCATGGAGACCATCTCCTCTAGGACTCCATCCCTCTCTTTGGCCCAGCAAGCTGGCTAAGTCGGCAACAGTTCCCTAAAGCTAGTACCTAAACTATCCTCACCTGGTCACAAAAAAGCCTCTGTTTTGGGATGAGAGCTGGTGTGCACACGCATGTACATGCACCCACAGACACAGGTGTCCTGCTCCATCAGACATGGACATACCCTGGACACAGAGGCAACCCCATGTCACTCTATCGTTAGCTCTCTGTGTTTGTCTCTGTCTCTCTCTCTCTTGGTGTCTCTGTTTCCCTGTTTCTGTCTTTCTCTCTCACATACACATATACAAGTCTTTCCCCCTCCCAACTCCATGAACAGAGAGACACCCTCAGATCTGTCTCTGTCACTCTCTCAGGGTCTTTGCATCTTTGTGTGAGTCTGTCTGTCTGTCTCTTTGTCTCTGTATGTCTGTCTGTCACACACACACACACACACACACACACACACACACACACACACACACACACACACACACACACACACGAGTAGCAGGTATCAGTGTCTGTCTCTGGCTGCCAAGGTGGTCAGTGTCTCTTCTCCCTGCCTGCCCCCTTCCCAGCCCTCGTTCCCGGGTATGTAGCCTATCCCACCCTGACACCCAAACCCCAGTGTCACTCACCCTCCATACTGTCTGCTCCGGGACACTCTTCAATGGAGGCGGGCACCTTCGGGTGGGTGGGCTGGGGCAGAGAGACACAAGGGGATGAGTGGCCTACCCTCAGCCCCGCTTCTCCGGGTCGCTAGCAGTTGGGCAGGGGGCGCTCACTCCCTGGGGTCCCGGGTGCAGCGCCCTCGCAGTGCTGCGGTCCGCCGGACTCTGCCGCCCGCCCCGCGCCTCCCGGGTCTCAAGGAAGGAGGGGGCTGGCGCGGCGCCGTCTCCATGGCACCCGGCACACCTGTGTGGCCGAGAGAAAGAGCGCCCCTTGCACCTCCCCCGCGAACTCTCCCCAGGACCCGCACCCTCCAAAGTGCGGGCGGTGCCCGCTGCAGCCCTGACACACACCAGCCCTCTCTCCCCACTCTTTACATGGCTCGAGCCCAGACTGGTTCCCACTCACCCACCAAGATGTCCAGGACTCTGCCCCTCCTGAAGATACTAAGAGGTCGCTGTCACTACATAGGAGGGACCTCCTGGGAGGTCTTCTCAGTGAACAGGGAACAAGATGTCTGATAGTCTCGTAGACCAGGCACTCTCCAGAGGTATGCCCTTGGGCAAGTGTCTTATTTGCACTGAGCCTGAGTTTCTGCATCTGTAAAATGGTTCTGAGGGAAGCAGACGTGTAAGTTTCTGCCCAGCGTATAGCAGATACTCAATTAAGGCCCCGCTTACTGGACCGGAGAACACTGCTCTGGCCATCCCCAGGTTCTGACAGACACCCAGCACACAACACCATACATCTACGGTGTGGATGAAGATCCCCGGGTTCTAGGCCAATGAAAGAAAGTGAATGACCACTCCTTTCCATATCAGGAGTCCAGGTTTTGTTCTCTTTTATGCCTTCTGAACTATATCTAGAGACTAGTACTCAACCTTCTCTCACATTAGAATCACAAAGGGGGGACTAGAAGTACCAGCAGTACACTGGGAGTGGGGGTGCAGACCTCCTTTAACCCCAGCACGTAGGAGGCAGACAAACTGAGTTCGAGGCCAGCCTGGTCTACACAGCAAGTTCCAGGACAGCCCGGGCTACAAATTGAAACCTAACTTCTAAAACAACAAAAGATGTGCTTACCTGTGAGTCCCTCACCGGATGAGCCCCCTCGAGCCTCTGAAATGGTGAGTGTGGCCCACCCTGCTCACATGACCCTAGTGTCACTGTGCCCCATCCTGCTCACACCTCCCTGAGGCTTGCAGGTACCAGATGATACAAACCTGAGCACCTCTTCCTATGACCCTGTCCCTTCCACTTCTCCTGCCTCTGCCTCCCATCACTGGTACATGCCTCTCACTGAGCATCGAGCTCTTCTCCATCCCTCTGCCTGCCCCTGTGCTGTGCACATCGCCTGATATTCCTGTCCACCTCCCTCACCTGCCCAACAACCATCCTTTTCCTCATCCACAGCTCTCAGCTCTCGAGTCTTGCACACAGCTCTTAGGCCGGTGGTTCCTAAACTTTCCCTGAACTTTGGAACCACCAGAAGATTTTAACATCCACTGTCTCCCTCCCTCAGACGACGCCTATTCCAATTAAATTGGAAAATCTGGGGTGGCAAGGAGACGAGAAGTGTGTGGAGCTCCCTGGCGATTCCAGCACACAGCGGAACGAGAACCACTGGTGGCGTAGCAGTCCTTGTCCTTCTCCGTGCCCGTGCCTGTCTTTCAAGCTGCTCTGCCACCCTCTCCCCTTTGATCCTCTCCACAGACTCCTATAACAAAATGCCACAGGATGGGTGGTTTCACAATAGCAATACATCTCATAGTGTTCTGCAAACTAGTAAATCCAAGATAAAGATTTCAGACCATCTCGTGTCTCTCGGGGTCAGTCTTTGACTTCTCAGGACTCTGTCACTACCTTCTTACTGTGTCCACACACACACACACACACACACACACACACACACACACACACACACACACACCTGCCTGCCTCCCTACTCCCTCTGTGTGTGTCTGAGTGTGTGTGTGTCTGTGTGTCTCTCTCTGTGTGTGTGTCTGTGTGTGTGTTAAAAGGAGCTTTCTTTAGCTGGGCTTGGTGGCGCATTCCAGCACTTGAGAGTCAGAGGCAAGCAGATCTCTGTGAGTTTGAGACCAACCTGATCTACAGAGCTAGTTCCAGGACAGCTAGGACTGTTACATAGAGAAACCCTGTCTTGAAAAAGGGAGGGGGGCAGGGGAGAATTTTCTTGTGGCTTTTAAAAATTATTTATTTATTTATTGTTTTGAGACAAGGATCAGATAACCCAGCTGGCCTGGTCCTCAATATGTCTCAAGCCTTGAGGACCCTACTTCAATATGAAACCTTGAGTTTCTAACCCTTCCATCACCCTAGTGCTGGGATTACAGGGGTGTGCTACAAACCTGGTGCTGGGATTACAGGGATGTGCTACCATACCTGGTGCTGGGATTACAGGGATGTGCTACCATACCTGGTGCTGGGATTACAGGGGTGTGCTACAAACCTGGTGCTGGGATTATAGGGGTGTGCCACCATACCTGGGGCTGGGATTACAGGGGTGTGCTACCATACCTGGTGCTGGGATTACAGGGGTGTGCTACCATACCTGGGGCTGGGATTATAGGGGTGTGCCACCATACCTGGGGCTGGGATTATAGGGGTGTGCCACCATACCTGGGGCTGGGATTACAGGGGTGTGCCACCATACCTGGTGCTGGGATTACAGGGGTGTGCTACAAACCTGGTGCTGGGATTACAGGGGTGTGCTACAAACCTGGTGCTGGGATTACAGGGGTGTGCTACAAACCTGGTGCTGGGATTACAGGGATGTGCTACCATACCTGGTGCTGGGATTACAGGG